>CAXITT010000009.1:2444211-2482379 GCA_964033795.1 Lymnaea stagnalis
GATGATTCATAGTAACATTTTTATATTTCTAAGTTGAGAACCATTGTTTGAGATCATTTGATTTAAATAGGGTGACCCAAATCATGAATTTGAAAAAAACGGGGGGGGGGGACACTTGATTAAGGGTGGCCTGGGGGGGGGGGGGGTGGATATACCAATACTAAAAACATTATTACAAACTGGGCACTGGGCATCACTATGAATGAATAACAGAAAATATTCCATGAAAACTGTGAGACTAATGAAAAAGTTCTTTGGCGTTAAATGTGCAGCTGGACTGTGGGGCGGGGGGGATACTCTCTAACCCAGTAATACAGAAACTCTTTTACTTCCCGTAATCTTGGTTTTGAAATACCCAAGTTCTTTCCGGCAATACATGAATGGGGCGAACACTTAAAATTTTTTTTAATACTTTCTATTTCTTGTTATATCTTCATTCGTCCTGTCTGATGACGAAGGCTCTTAGCCGAAACGTTCCACTTTTATCGTCCTGTCTTTCTGTTTCAAGCTTCCACATACCTTGCTTGTCTATTTCCTTCTCTAACCCAAAGTTGAATGTTTGGTATTCAGCAGCATCAGGGTTAATGGGCCCTCAATGGTTTCAAAGTCATTGCCCCTGCCTACTCCGCCTCAGTCTGTCATCATTAATCACCTCCCCTGATCCACTCACCAGCTGACCAGATTTAATGTCAACTAAGTGGACCAGTGTCTCCCAACTTGTGCTCCATGGTCACCAAAGGCTTTAGGGTCACCAAAGGCTGTATGGGGGAAAACTCTTTAAATTTCCCATGAAAAATTTTAACTGCAGTGACATAACATGGATGATGAATTATGTCTCAAAGTAAACCATATCAGTGGTGCTCTAAACCCTGAACAGGATAATACAGGTCCGAATGTCTAAGTTAGGAAATACTGGGGACTACCTTTATTTTTAAAAAAATATTTAAAATGAACAGAAACTTTAAAGGAAAAAAAATATTTCAAATCTGAACAGAAACTAACCTTCTCGGGCCATTTCCTTGGCTGTCATGAAGTCAATTTGACATAATTACGACTGGATTATCTGAAAGGGCTTTTAACTAACCTCATGTTCAGTAGCTTGTATTGTAACCTCATGTTCAGTAGCTTGTATTGTAACCTCGTGTTCAGTGGCTTGTATTGTAACCTCATGTTCAGTGGCTTGTATTGTAACCTTGTGTTCAGTGGCTTGTATTGTAAACCTCATGTTCAGTGGCTTGTATTGTAACCTTGTGTTCAGTGGCTTGTATTGTAACCTCATGTTCAGTGGCTTGTATTGTAACCTTGTGTTCAGTGGCTTGTATTGTAACCTCATGTTCAGTGGCTTGTATTGTAACCTTGTGTTCAGTGGCTTGTATAGTAAACCTTGTGTTCAGTGGCTTGTATTGTAACCTCGTGTTCAGTGGCTTGTATTGTAACCTTGTGTTCAGTGGCTTGTATTGTAAACCTCATGTTCAGTGGCTTGTATTGTAACCTTGTGTTCAGTGGCTTGTATTGTAACCTCATGTTCAGTGGCTTGTATTGTAACCTTGTGTTCAGTGGCTTGTATTGTAACCTCGTGTTCAGTGGCTTGTATTGTAACCTCGTGTTCAGTAGCTTGTATTGTAACCTCGTGTTCAGTGGCTTGTATTGTAACCTCGTGTTCAGTGGCTTGTATGTAACCTCGTGTTCAGTGGCTTGTATTTGTATTTAGAATTACAAAAAAAATATATTTTTTTAATTATAAGGCTGTGCAGCATGAAACTCTTTGTGAATAGTTTTTAAAAAACAACCCAAAAAAACAACACCACTTTATTAAATTTCTAGTAGCATAGGTTGCTAAGTTTTTGGTTGTTTATCTTGGTCCTCCATGGGATGATTACATCTTACATCCATGTCAAGCTAGAGGATACATCCCACCCACTTCATCACAGAAACCTAAGATCACATCCCACCCTCTTCAATCACAGAAACCTAAGATCCCATCCCACCCTCTTCAATCACAGAAACCTAAGATCCCATCCCACCCTCTTCATCACAGAAACCAAAGATCACATTCCACCCTCTTCATCACAGAAACCAAAGATCACATCCCACCCTCTTCAATCACAGAAACCTAAGATCCCATCCCACCCTCTTCATCACAGAAACCAAAGATCCCATCCCACCCTCTTCAATCACAGAAACCTAAGATCCCATCCCACCCTCTTCATCACAGAAACCAAAGATCACATCCCACCCTCTTCAATCACAGAAACCTAAGATCCCATCCCACCCTCTTCAATCACAGAAACCTAAGATCACATCCCACCCTCTTCATCACAGAAACCAAAGATCACATCCCACCCTCTTCATCACAAGTACCTAAGATCCCATCCCACCCTTTTCATCACAGGTACCTAAGATCCCATCCCACCCTCTTCATCACAAGTACCTAAGATCCCATCCCACCCTTTTCATCACAGGTACCTAAGATCCCATCCCACCCTCTTCATCAGAGGTACCTAAGATCAGCTTGATCAGGGCCAATTCTTTCCCTCAAAGTTAGGACCGAAATTTATTTTAAAAAATACCTTTGCTCCCCAAAATCTCCAAAATTTCCTCCTTCCCCCCCCCCCCCCCGGCTGTTACAAAATTCAAATAATCACTCTTAAAGTCAATATTCTCACTAAGGGTTTGAAGGTCCATGGCTTGTGATGGCATATGATGGCTGATTTTTGTGCTGGAGAAATGCTTTTGATGTCTTGTGTGAAATTGTTCTAGTTTAAAAATGTTTGACTTTGTACAAATATTTATGTATGTGATGAAAATGAATTCGTGCAATGTAATCAAAAAAGCAACATTTCCATTTATTGGGATAAATAAAGAATCTTATCCTATCTTGTTGAAGTAAAGTTTAAAAAATGCAGTGCTTTTTTTATTCATTTACCCTAAACAAATATGAGGACACCTGTGAAGGCACCAGGCTCTTAGCTCTTCTGTGGTTCCATTAGCACTACTCTAAATTTAGTTGAGGGTCACAGTGAACTTTGAAGTAGTTCCAGTGTTTTTATTTTATTGGAGCAAACTTTACTGTCAGCTGTTTGTCTTTCATCGCTTAGTTAATCTAGGTTGAAAGGAATTTGTTTAAATATTGCACACATTAATGGATAGCAATGATATGTGTGAGCTATTGCACACATTAATGATTGGCAATGATATATATGGGATATTGCACACTGATGGTTGGCAATGATATATATATATTGGATATTGCACAGCCTAATCGTTGGCAATGATATATATGGGATATGGCACACCTTAATGGTTGGCAATGATATATATAGAATATTGAACACCTTAATGGCTTGGAATGAAATATATTGGATATTGATGAGTGCTTTTCTTTGTCCCATTCCGGGCCTAATGGGGCAATATAGACTTTTCTATAGTGTTCTGTTTCATTGATAGAATTTATTTATTTCTGAAATGTTTAGATGAGAATGTGATTGTCTTTAAAACAGAAAAAGAAAATCTCAAAAGTAAAGGTTCTCACTTAATTTGTCGGGGTCGGAAAGGGATCCCCTAGAAAATGGACTTATAAAAACAATGTGTGGGCAAGAATGAATAACTGAGTAAAAATGTGTTTGCAATTAGTGAACAAAGATTCAACATTTCAACTTTGGATGTCATGTTCCACTGCTTCAGGTCTACTCTGAAACAAACTGATCACAATAAAAGGCTCACCAGCTGTTTCAGTCTGCGTAAGACCTCACACAGACCATCCCTATGAAACGTAGCCAACGTTCAGTGGTCACCGTGTAATCCTCTTTATTGTGTTTCTTGTTCCAGTTTCCAGAGCTCTTTAGTGTCTGGTCTCCTGGAGGTCATTGTGCCGCCCGCTGGGTTTTATCCTGATCTCAATAATCTGAAGGAGACGTTTGGGGATCCCAAGGAGAGGGTCAAGTGAGTACCTGTCCATTAACTGGAACAATTTGATTTTATTGTCAGTAAGGTAAGACATGGTCTATATCAATTACTGCCCACATCATTATTTTATTTGGGCTAAGAAAAGACATGTTTACCTGGTTGTTATCTAATTTTCATTATAAATTGTGTTACCTCTTTGCTAAATCACTGCAAGTTTTACCATGTAAGGACAAAGAGGCAATATATAGGGTTATACTTTAAATTAAAAAAATGAAGTGACATCTGGTCAATAGAAATTTACTGGCTTCACAGGTTTTGTAGTTACGTCACAGCTGTTTTGGAAATGTCGAGTTTTCTTCCGCGTCGTGTTAAATTTGATATGCTACCTTGAAAGCCACCATTGTCCAACAAACCCAACCTCATTTATCACCAATGTTAAAGCTACCAGTGATTGGAATGTAGAACAAGGATAAATCAATCCTGACAAACGTTACAAGACATTTAGTTAAAATGCTTTGGGTCATGTGGAGATAGTCTGGCAGCTGTCCTCACAAGTTGTAAATGAATATCCATTTTTAATTTTTTCAGGTGGAGAACAAAACAGAATCTAGACTATGCTTTTCTTATGTTGTATGCCAGGCCCAAAGCCACCTATTATGTCCAGGTAATTTATCAAATACATACACAGTCAATAATGACATCATTAAGTAACCTGCACAATCTCAAACACAATCAGATGAAAATCTATTGCATTAAAGAATTCATTAAATATATTGGTCATAGCCAGCACAACTAGGCAGTGCCCCAACTAACTTTATGAGAAATGGTTGTATCTGAATATATTTACATGTCTTTAAAATGGACTTGTGTTAGCGTGTATGAAACAGTGGGTCAACTCATCCCCATATTTTTGTCTGAATGTCTAGATGGAGGATGATGTTATAGCCAAAGCCGGATATTTATCCATCATGAAAACATTTGCAGTGCAACAGAAGGATGACTGGATCATGTTGGAGTTCTCTGCCCTTGGCTTTATTGGTGAGTATCTGAACAATGTTCTTCTTCTGGTAGACATTGGGAAGTTCTTCTGGGAGGCATTGGGAAGTTCTTCTGGGAGGCATTGGGAAGTTCTTCTGGGAGACATTGGGAAGTTATTGTGGGAGACATTGGGCAGGTCTTCATCATAATAAATAATGTTACTTTCACTCACAGCACAGCCTGCTCTATGACAATGTATTGAACAATAAGCTTGAGGCCTACCAATGTGATAGCTGATATTAGTCTGCACTCTTGTTCAGCTAGAGCTCAATGAATATAATTGTCCTATTTCATGCAGTTAGTGTGGCATCTATCACAGGGCCTGACTGCCCACCATTTCATGTAGTTAATATGCCTTCTAGGGCCTTTTTTCCCACCATTTCATGTAGTTAATCTGACTTCCCAAGATTTCATGTAGTTTCTGTGCCCTCTAGGGCCTGACTGCCCACCATTTCAATGCTATAACTCACTATTGACTGATTATTTAATTCCCTCTTGTAACAGGTAAAATGTTCAAGTCATCTGATATACCAACCATAGTTGAGTTTTTCCTCATGTTCCATGCTGACAAACCCATAGACTGGCTGTTGGACCACTATCTGTGGGTCAAAGTCTGTAATCCAGAAAAAGATGCTGTAAGTTATCAATTAATTTAAAAATGTTTTGTTTTTTTCAGTTGTTGAGGGGTTCTCCCAATAATTTGCTTCCATGCTCCTTCTCTTTTACCTTCAAAACTTTGATCACAACTTGAGTCTTCTGTGTTCAGTGTGAGTACTGTGGTGCCCTCCTCTAAGCACAGCCAATACCCTCTACTCACAGCCAATACCCTCTAAGCTCAACCATTACCCTCTAACCACAGCCAATATCCTCTGAGCACAGCCAATACCCTCTAAGTACAGCCAATACCCTCTAAGTACAGCCAATACCCTCTAAACACAGCCTGTCACAGCTGTCCCAAAATGAGGACAGTGTGAGACCCAGTTTTGCGCATGGCTTTACCAATACTTTGGTTATTTTCTTTTCTTGTTTTTTTTTTTTTTTTTCTTTTTTTTTTTTTTTTTTATTTTGCGCATGGCTTTACCAATACTTTGGTTATTTTCTTTTCTTGTTTTTTTTTTTTTTGTCTTTTTTTTTTTTTTTTATAATAAAAATCAATAACCTTAAACAAAAATGATAAAAATCTCCTATGACCAGCTCAGCTCATAAGTCAACCAACCCAATTTCTTCCTCTGAAATATTCTTCCAATAAAGCCATGCTTTTTTAACCCATAGATGCCATAGTTCAGAAATCTACCTTTATCTGGCCATTGATGATAGAAAATGCTATCATTTTATTTTTTGTCCAAAAATCTAGCCAACATTGCCGGTAAAAAATCTAGTCAACATTGCTGGTTAAAAATTGAGCCAACATTGCCGGTCAAAAATCGAGCCAACATTGCCTGTCAAAAATCGAGCCAATATTGCCAGTCAATGACATCTTCATCTTTAAAGAAAATAAAAACTAATTTTGTTCAACCAGTTTAACACCAGCTTCAAAAGTGATCAATAAAACAGATGTGAAAAAAAAACAAAAAAACATGCAGTTGTTGGTCCTGTTGTCAGTTAGGCTACCATTGTATTATGCGCAATGAGGAGACCCTTACATTTGTAATGCAGTTGTTGGTCCTGTTGTCAGTTAGGCTACCATTGTATTATGCGCAGTGAGGAGACCCTTACATTTGTAATGCAGTTGTTGGTCCTGTTGTCAGTTAGGCTACCATTGTATTATGCGCAGTGAGGAGACCCTTACATTTGTAATGCAGTTGTTGGTCCTGTTGTCAGTTAGGCTACCATTGTATTATGCGCAGTGAGGAGACCCTTACATTTGTAATGCAGTTGTTGGTCCTGTTGTCAGTTAGGCTACCATTGTATTATGCGCAGTGAGGAGACCCTTACATTTGTAATGCAGTTGTTGGTCCTGTTGTCAGTTAGGCTACCATTGTATTATGCGCAGTGAGGAGACCCTTACATTTGTAATGCAGTTGTTGGTCCTGTTGTCAGTTAGGCTACCATTGTATTATGCGCAGTGAGGAGACCCTTACATTTGTAATGCAGTTGTTGGTCCTGTTGTCAGTTAGGCTACCATTGTATTATGCGCAGTGAGGAGACCCTTACATTTGTAATGCAGTTGTTGGTCCTGTTGTCAGTTAGGCTACCATTGTATTATGCGCAGTGAGGAGACCCTTACATTTGTAATGCAGTTGTTGGTCCTGTTGTCAGTTAGGCTACCATTGTATTATGCGCAGTGAGGAGACCCTTACATTTGTAATGCAGTTGTTGGTCCTGTTGTCAGTTAGGCTACCATTGTATTATGCGCAGTGAGGAGACCCTTACATTTGTAATGCAGTTGTTGGTCCTGTTGTCAGTTAGGCTACCATTGTATTATGCGCAGTGAGGAGACCCTTACATTTGTAATGCAGTTGTTGGTCCTGTTGTCAGTTAGGCTACCATTGTATTATGCGCAGTGAGGAGACCCTTACATTTGTAATGCAGTTGTTGGTCCTGTTGTCAGTTAGGCTACCATTGTATTATGCACAGTGAGGAGACCCTTACATTTGTAATGCAGTTGTTGGTCCTGTTGTCAGTTAGGCTACCATTGTATTATGCACAGTGAGGAGACCCTTACATTTGTAATGCAGTTGTTGGTCCTGTTGTCAGTTAGGCTACCATTGTATTATGCACAGTGAGGAGACCCTTACATTTGTAATGCAGTTGTTGGTCCTGTTGTCAGTTAGGCTACCATTGTATTATGCACAGTGAGGAGACCCTTACATTTGTAATGCAGTTGTTGGTCCTGTTGTCAGTTAGGCTACCATTGTATTATGCACAGTGAGGAGACCCTTACATTTGTAATGCAGTTGTTGGTCCTGTTGTCAGTTAGGCTACCATTGTATTATGCACAGTGAGGAGACCCTTACATTTGTAATGCAGTTGTTTGTCCTGTTGTCAGTTAGGCTACCATTGTATTATGCACAGTGAGGAGACCCTTACATTTGTAATGCAGTTGTTGGTCCTGTTGTCAGTTAGGCTACCATTGTATTATGCACAGTGAGGAGACCCTGACATTTGTAATGCAGTTGTTGGTCCTGTTGTCAGTTAGGCTACCATTGTATTATGCGCAATGAGGAGACCCTTACATTTGTAATGCAGTTGTTGGTTCTGTTGTCAGTTAGGCTACCATTGTATTATGCGCAATGAGGAGACCCTTACATTTGTAATGCAGTTGTTGGTCCTGTTGTCAGTTAGGCTACCATTGTATTATGCGCAGTGAGGAGACCCTTACATTTGTAATGCAGTTGTTGGTCCTGTTGTCAGTTAGGCTACCATTGTATTATGCGCAGTGAGGAGACCCTTACATTTGTAATGCAGTTGTTGGTCCTGTTGTCAGTTAGGCTACCATTGTATTATGCGCAGTGAGGAGACCCTTACATTTGTAATGCAGTTGTTGGTCCTGTTGTCAGTTAGGCTACCATTGTATTATGCGCAGTGAGGAGACCCTTACATTTGTAATGCAGTTGTTGGTCCTGTTGTCAGTTAGGCTACCATTGTATTATGCGCAGTGAGGAGACCCTTACATTTGTAATGCAGTTGTTGGTCCTGTTGTCAGTTAGGCTACCATTGTATTATGCGCAGTGAGGAGACCCTTACATTTGTAATGCAGTTGTTGGTCCTGTTGTCAGTTAGGCTACCATTGTATTATGCGCAGTGAGGAGACCCTTACATTTGTAATGCAGTTGTTGGTCCTGTTGTCAGTTAGGCTACCATTGTATTATGCGCAGTGAGGAGACCCTTACATTTGTAATGCAGTTGTTGGTCCTGTTGTCAGTTAGGCTACCATTGTATTATGCACAGTGAGGAGACCCTGACATTTGTAATGCAGTTGTTGGTCCTGTTGTCAGTTAGGCTACCATTGTATTATGCACAGTGAGGAGACCCTGACATTTTTAAAGCTTTAATTAAAGCTGACAGTCAGGCAAAAATATCATCTTTACTTGTTACTCTCATTTATTTAGTGCTGTAAATTTAGACCTGTAAATTAAGTCCTGTAAATTTAGACCTGTAAATTTAGTCCTGTAAATTTAGACCTGTAAATTGAGTCCTTTAAATTTAGTCCAGTTAATTTAGTCCTGTAAATTGAGTCCTTTAAATTTAGTCCAGTTAATTTAGTCCTGTAAATTTAGACCTGTAAATTTAGTCCAGTTAATTTAGTCCTGTAAATTTAGACCTGTAAATTTTGTCCTGTAAATTTAGACCTGTAAATTTAGTCTTGTAAATTTAGACTTGTAAATTTTGTCCTGTAAATTTAGTCTTGTAAATTTAGACCTGTAAATTTGTAGCTGTCGATGTAGAGGTTAATATAATATTTATAAAGTTATAATATTTATTATTATTAAATTTATTAGCTCATTAAGTGTTTGTGGGCTATCATTTAGTTTATAGTTGAAGATCTTCACTGGATGGAACAGGTAAGTATTTCTTCGGCAGGTAGGCCTATTGTTTTGCCGCTCACAAACAAGTTTAGATTTCTTTGCTATCTAGTTCATTCTTATTTGCTTCAATTATTAATTTGCTTCATGAACAACATAACTGCTGGCAATGAACATAGGTGCTAGCAGCATACAATCATGAAACATAGGTGCTAGCAGCATACAATCATGAAACATAGGTGCTAGCAGCATACAATCATGAAACATAGGTGCTAGCAGCATACAATCATGAAACATAGGTGCTAGCAGCATACAATCATGAAACATAGGTGCTAGCAGCATACAATCATGAAACATAGGTGCTAGCAGCATACAATCATGAAACATAGGTGCTAGCAGCATACAATCATGAAACATAGGTGCTAGCAGCATACAATCATGAAACATAGGTGCTAGCAGCATACAATCATGAAACATAGGTGCTAGCAGCATACAATCATGAAACATAGGTGCTAGCAGCATACAATCATGAAACATAGGTGCTAGCAGCATACAATCATGAAACATAGGTGCTAGCAGCATACAATCATGAAACATAGGTGCTAGCAGCATACAATCATGAAACATAGGTGCTAGCAGCATACAATCATGAAACATAGGTGCTAGCAGCATACAATCATGAAACATAGGTGCTAGCAGCATACAATCATGAAACATAGGTGCTAGCAGCATACAATCATGAAACATAGGTGCTAGCAGCATACAATCATGAAACATAGGTGCTAGCAGCATACAATCATGAAACATAGGTGCTAGCAGCATACAATCATGAAACATAGGTGCTAGCAGCATACAATCATGAAACATAGGTGCTAGCAGCATACAATCATGAAACATAGGTGCTAGCAGCATACAATCATGAAACATAGGTGCTAGCAGCATACAATCATGAAACATAGGTGCTAGCAGCATACAATCATGAAACATAGGTGCTAGCAGCATATAATCACTAAAAATAGGTGCTAGCAGTTTAAAATCACTAAACATAGGTGCTAGCAGCATGCCATTACAGAACATAGATGCTGACAGCATATAATCACTAAAAATAGGTGCTAGCAGTTTAAAATCACTAAACATAGGTGCTAGCAGCATACCATCACAGAACATAGCTGCTAACAGCATACAATCACTGAATATAACTGAACAGAGAAGAATTATAATTTATTGAAAATATCACGTCGTCATGGTAACCATTATTATTTTTTTTATCTCTGTACCTTACAGTGTCTTAAAATTTGTAATTTTAATTAACCCTTGAAACGCCAGTGCTTTCTTTGTAGTTAGTTCGAACTTTGTGATTTTAGATTACACAGCACCTGACCACTACTTGCTTGTACAGTGTAAATCTCTGGGTTTGTACTCATCTTGTGTAATTCAAGGGTTTGGACTCAATCTTGTGTAATTCGAGGGTTTGGACTCAATCTTGTGTAATTCAAGGGTTTGGACTTGGTCTTGTGTAATTCAAGGGTTTGGACTCAATCTTGTGTAATTCAAGGGTTTGGACAATGCTGTCATGTTGTATTCCATGTCTCCGCTTATTTCTCTCTGGAAGTTAAAAGATCCATGTGCCACCCCTCAAAAAACTGTGTACCTACCTCACAACAAGAATTGCAAAACAAAATTATTTTTAAAATATTTCAAGGTATGAATGGGGGGGGGGAGTAAGGGGGGGGGATTACTTATGCTTCCATAAATATAGACAGCAGAAACTAAGAAAAAATTGTGCTGTTTACCAATGATGCCTAGATATGGCTAATATTTCAAGGTATGAATGGGGGGGGGGGAGTAAGGGGGGGGATTACTTATGCTTCCATAAATATAGACAGCAGAAACTCAGAAAAAATTGTGCTGTTTACCAATGATGCATAGATATGGCTTAAATGGATCTTGTCACAAAACCTCTACATGTACCTAGTCTGTTCTTTTTGTTGAGACGTTCTCCTCATCTCGTTACAGAAACATTGTCAACGCATGATTCAGTCTGTTCGGAGACGTTTCAAGCCATCTTTGTTTCAACACATTGGCGTTGAATCGTCACTGAGGGGAAAAGTCCAGAAACTCAAAGTAGGTCAAACCTTAGTTTTCATTATAATTATATCATTTAGTGGAATAATGAAAAGAAAAAGATGTCTTGTATTACCTGGCATGTTCCATTTAGTTAAATAATGAGAACCAGATGGCTTGTATCGCCTGGCATATTCCATTTAGTTAAATAATGAGAACCAGATGGCTTGTATTGCCTGGCATATTCCATTTAATTAAATAATGAGAACCAGATGCCTGGCATATTCCATCCTTCCTAAATTAGAAATCACAACCTTAACTTTTAATTTTGTTTTTGGGTAAAAACAAAAAATAGGGAAGCCACCACTTAACACATTTTTCTCCAGTTCATTGTAAATTAAAAACTTCATGACTCGGTTTTTGTGTTTATAGAATTTTAAAACAAGGTTATTTTTAATTTTCAATTGGCAAAATAGCTATACATTTATCTGAATATTTTATTCCACTCCAGGACCGGGACTTTGGCAAGGCGGGACTGTACCGAGCCCATGTTAATCCAGCTGTGCAGTTGGCCTCCTCTCTCAAGACCTACCAAAAATATTCTCTCAGCAAGGCTTACATCGGGGAAACTTTCTTCTGGGCGTCGAATCCTTCCAAAGGAGACATCATAGATTTTAAATACAGCCCACCAATACACATAGACATGTAAGTGTTGTCATAGATCAGGTACAACCCACCACCAATACACACATATGTAAGTGACATCATAGATCAGGTACAACCCACCACAAATACACACATATTGGGGAATATATGTAAGTGACTTCATAGATCAGGTACAACCCACCACAAATACACATAGACATGTAAGTGTTGTCATAGATCAGGTACAACCCACCACCAATACACACATATATGCAAGTGTTGTCATAGATCAGGTACAACCCACCACCAATACACATTGACACATAAGTGTTGTCATAGATCAGGTATAACCCACCACCAATGTACATAGACATTTAAAGTGTTGTCTTATATCAGAACTAGTTTAGAAATATGTCTCAATAACTCTTTCCCTTTACCACAATGCACCGTAGGTTCATCTGCAGTGCTAAAGACCAACGCTTTGTGCATTGTTTATTTGGTTTGTTTCATAGAATCCTACTGAATTGATGTTTTATAACAAAATTTGAAAATGGATCGGCGTTCATTTTTTTAAGAACCCATTGAGCAGTCTTGTATTTTACCAGCAAAGAAGTATTATATTCTGACTTTACCAGCAACGATGTATTTATATTCTGACTTAAGTTTTGATGATAAAAAAAAAGATTGTGTGTAGTTGGATTATGAGGTATTTTCCTTTATTCCATTTCCACAAGTTCCAATACTCAATTATAATTATAGACTGAAACCCAAGAGCTATGTTCCATGTATCTTTTATTTCAGGTACTTATTTCGCAGTGGAAATATGGACCACCCCGGGGATGTGTTCCATAACACAACGATAGAGCTGCTGACACCGAATCAGGTCGATGAGTCGGTGAGGAGCAGTGTAGCGCTGAGGGCAGGGCTGAGCAAACTTGAGATTGACAACTGCTCCGAGGGTTTCATTCCTATTGGGAAGTTTAACGAGAATGGTCTGGCCCAGGGGGAGATTCCTGAGGAGATGGGGATCGTTGATACGCTGAGGATACATGTACATGAGCAGCTGGACGCCTGGGTCATACTCAGTGAGGTAAGGCCAAGTGAAATTATCAATTTATAACGTGAGATAAGAATATCCATCTATTGTAATCCATTACAAAGGGTTACAGGAAATTTAATGGAAAGAAATTTAGTTGACATAAAATTGATAACGGAAGTTTGATTGAACGGAAAGTTGGTTGAACGGAAGTTTGGTCGAATGAAAGTTTGGTCAAATTTTTTTTTCAGTTCACACAATCAAATTTGATCATGTGAACTGAAAAAAAAATTCGACCAAACTTCCGTTCAATCAAATTTCCATAGATCAATTTTCCGTCTTACGAAATTTCTTTCAAAAAAATTTCGGATAGGATGACAGAGTTTGTTGGTCTTTTCTGTTACTAATTTCCTTGTATGTATAACTTTAGAAAGTCATGTGATTGTTTAGAAAGTCATGTGATTGTTTAGAAAGTCATGTGATTGTTTAGAAAGTCATGTGATTGTTTAGAAAGTCATGTGATTGTTTAGAAAGTCACGTGATTGTTTAGAAAGTCATGTGATTGTTTAGAAAGTCATGTGATTGTTTAGAAAGTCATGTGATTGTTTAGAAAGTCATGGAATTCTTTCTTTTTGTACCACCAGATTATGATACAAGAAAGCAAAAGGTAGCACGTTCTCGTACAAACACACACCAGAAATCAAATTAAGCATAAACATATTTGGATATGCCAGTACGAGGTATGTTTGTGTGGACCTGGCTTGCTGTCTTGTGCAGAAATTCTGACCACTGTTCTGCTGGGCAGAACATATCACTGGACAATGAAAGAAGAATTTGTCAGAATGAGATTGTTACAGTGCAGACTAACTGAACTTGTTACAGTGCAGGTTAACGGAACTGTTTTATAGTCACATAGATTATACTGATGTGCCACAGTATTGTTTTACCTTGTACGTCACCTTCTCATTTAGCCTGTGGTATTGTTACGTTGTTGTTATAAAATTACCCGAATTGTAACCATCAATAACAGTGCTTGTTGTTACAATAAAATACAGCAATTGTTGTTACCATAAAACATGGCAGTTGTAAATTATTGTAACGCTGTTGACCATTTTTGTTACTGTAACGTATAGAAATCCAAACACCTATCATTGATGAGTATTTTACTTGCTTTATTTCCTATTCTTCAACCTATTTATTTTGATGCAGCTCAGAGCTACCACCACTTTTGATTTATTTATAGATGGGTCACATGGGGAATCACATCAGGTCTATCTCACTATAGGTCAGAAGGAAAGATAGATCTCTAAGGATTTACCGTGCTCCACCTGTAAGGAGCGTAACTTTTTATACAACCAGCCTTATATTTTGTTTTGACTTACCTCCCCCTGTCACTTGCACAGTTCACCAGATTTGATAGTTTAATACCAAAGGAAATGTGGATCTCAACATGTTCACATTAGCTTTAAATTACATTCTTTTTATCCTGCCTGCAGGGTCAATTTTATCCTGCCTGCAGGGCTAATTTTATCCTGCCTGCAGGGCCAATTTTTTCCTGCTTGCAGGGCCAATTTTATCCTGCTAGCGGGGCTAATTTTATCCATTGGGCAAGATGTGAAATGTGGCCTGAGTCTCCATGCTTAAAAGGCTTTTGTATATGATCTGCTTTTCACAGTCAGTGTTTGTACATACAGGTATTGACCCCATTTTTGGCCACACCAAGGTTTCCAAATCTGCCTTGAATTAATAAAATATCATCTTTCGTTAAATATTGCAGCTAAATAGATGAGAAAATAATCAATACTTGAATTTAATTGCTTAGTTTTTGAAAATTATCTTTAAAATTTTCTGTTAGATTTGTTATTAGTCATATATTTTGTGTGTGTGGAACATTAAAAGAAAACTTAGAATTGTAGCTTTACATTTTAATACAATGCTTTATTTCTTTGTAATATTTGAAATGCTTCAGTTTAAAGAAAATTACAGATACTTTTTCTTTGTTGCTAGTTTTGTGTTTGTTAGCAGAACCGGTGAAATGTTAGCATTACGTGGAAGTATTTCTGTTGGTACGTTTGGCTTTACGTGCCCATTGTCCAGTCAGCAGATGATTTCCTTAACACCAGGGCCATTTGACTGACTCCAACTCTGGACTGGTGAACTCTTGAAAGATTTTCTTCACCTGGCAAAGTAAGCTCACAATAGCACTTGAGGTCAATGAATTGTGGCGCACTTGATGCCATGATTCAAAATGAAAGAGTTTTTTTTTGTAAAGAGTAACTTAGGAGAATAATTGCTTTCAATGTTTAGTGTTAAGATTATGAGAATTTTGAGCATCTAGTTTCAATATCCAAACATTGGAAAAAATCTTTTTTTATGAGTGGCTACACAACATTCATTGTGGATTTTTTTTACTCAGATAAAAGATGTTTAATAAATGTAATTTTTTTGTGTGTGCCTAAATACTTGTCTACATCTCATTGTCTTGTACCTTGAGCCTTGCTGTACCATGAGTCTTGTACTTTGAGTTGTGCTCCACGAGTTTCATACTAAGACTCTTGTGCTATGAGTCTCGTGCCATGTTTGATGTCCTGTACCAAGAGATTTGTACCGTGTTTCCTGTATCCAGAGGTCTTAAATTATATTTCTCCCTCACAATGAATCTAGCAGCAGGTTTGCTGTATAATGAACTTAGTGTTTTCATGATGTAAAATAGCTTTCAGATAGTAGTTTATGTATAAAAGTCTCCCAGGCCTTCTGCTAGTGTGTAATAATTCTGCATCTTGCAGGTACCAGAAAATTTGACTGCAGTGTTTACTATGTGGTGTAAAGGGCAAGGTATGTTAGTATGTTAGTTCTGTGTATGATCATGAATTATAAGACAGTATGTTAGTGTATGTAGTTCTGTGTATGATCATGATTTATATGACAGTATGTTAGTGTATGTAGTTCTGTGTATGATCATGTTATATGACAGTATGTCAGTGTATGTAGTTCGGTGTATGATCATGATTTATGTGACAGTATTTTAGTGTATTCTTGCACCTGGCTCATATCCTTACACAAAAATCATTAAGTGTTTGTTTTAATGTAAACATTGTCAACTGATGCAGAAAAAGCTTTTACATTTTTCTAGAACTTTATGAATATACACATAATTCGGAGTTTATTTATCTAAAAAATTCATTACGTTCAGTGATGCGTTCAACACTGATGTTTCTATTGTTTGATTTTTGAAAATGTGAGGAACATGAATTAATTGAGAAACGTGTAAAAATGAGATTAATCATGGACCTAAGTGATAAATTACCAATGTTATTACCAAGCTCAGGAACAGGCTGGAACTGTACAATCAAAATTTTGGGGGTGAGAATGATCTAACAACTTTGAGTATTAGAGAGAGGAGAGTGGCACAGGACACTATGGAACCAAAATTCAGAAATATAGTCAAATATATACATGAATGATTTTTTTTTTTTTAAATAGTCTTTATAATTTTTTAAATAAATATATTTTTGTCATTTTGCAATGGCAAGCAAGATAAGAATAAATTAATATGTGGAATTAAAGGGAAGTAATTGGTTTAAAAAGTTAAATTTTCTGTTTAGTGAAGGAGATAATTAGTCGATAGAATACTTTGCTATTTAAAGAAATATTTTATTTTAAGTATTCTGTTTTAAATAAAAAATACATTTTGAAATGGAGCAAACCGATCCCCATAAAATTTCTTCAAACAGTCTGCTTGTCACTACATCAAACTGTGTTTTAAATATTCATGAATTCTGAGTTCCATAATAAGTCTCCCACCCATAATCATACATTGTCTCCCCTGATACAAAGTTTGTCTCCCCTGATGTAATGCATAATATCCAAGTTGATTTAAAAGATTATGTACATTTTGGCGAAATCTTTTTTTTTTTTTTAATCTTAAACAAGAGAAAATTCAAAATTTATTGGATAAACTTTTTGTATCATTTAGCTATGATACTGTATATCTATAAGGATATAAAATTACATGTTTCTGACTAAATTTAAACAATAATTTTAATTGTTTTTGCTGGTCTATTTTGTTTAGCTTAAAGAAAAATGTGTACGTCAGATTTGAAGATTACATTGAAATTTTGTTTCTAGCGTTTTGTAAATTCTGGTATAATTCTTTTTATTTGATTGTCCTACAAACTTTTAGTATCTTAACTGCTATTTTTGCACATCAAAATCTGGTCAGATATTGGGGCCTTGCAATCAGCAACTTCACCAGACTTCAGCATGTATTTTTTCCAGGCTTAATTCTATAGGATTTTCATATATCAATGCATAACACATGTAATAAAGATATCTAGCTTAAAGTATTAAAATGTTTACCATGAAGTTCTCAACATAATCAGTGATGCCATGTTCAGTGAAAAATATCAGATTTTCCGTTGACTTCAGTATTTTGTTTCAGGGCAACTTCATCCCTTTTTGCTTCAATCATAAGTTAACAGTAGAAATAAATATATAAATATAATCCTAAATGCAACTCGTTTTAGTAAGCAGAAAATTTTTATTATGCTCAATCTTACATCCAAATATAGTTTAAATTTACTTTTTGAAAAATATTGTTGTGTTATTATATGTCATTAATATAACAAAAAACTGACAGAGCCACTGATTAGTTTAAGTTTGTGACAGAGCCATTGATTAGTTAAAGTTTGTGACAGAGCCATTGATTAGTTTAAGTTTGTGACATAGCCACTGATTAGTTTAAGTATGTGACAGCCATTAATTAGTTTAAGTTTGTGACAGAGCCACTGATTAGTTTAAGTATGTGACAGCCATTAATTAGTTTAAGTTTGTGACAGAGCCATTAATTAGTTTAAGTTTGTGACAGAGCCACTGATTATTTTAAGTATGTGACAGCCATTAATTAGTTTAAGTTTGTGACAGAGCCATTGACTAGTTTAAGTTTGTGCAGGGGGCACCTGGCAGAACCCACACATTTTTCTGTTATCTTTTCAGTTTTTCATCTCCTCTTTTCTGAAAAATGAAACCGATAAGCCACGGAGCCATTATAATTGTTATACATTTACCTTTCATATTATTGTTTTAAAAAGTACACAGTAGAGATCATGTGTAATGATGTAAGTTGGACCAGGATGTGCATGTGTAATAATGTAAGTTGGGCAGTGGTGTGCATGTGTAGATGGCAGCTAAATTTGCTATTTCCTGTGTGTATGTGGGGTGACAATCAGTGTGAGATGGTGGCATCACCCAAAAAGACATTACATGTGATACAGTGAGTGTTTTGTGTTAAAAGGCCCATTTGAAGAATTTAAAAATTTAATGTTCATGAACCATTCATTTCCATTCATTACTAATTCATTTTTTATCACCTCACATTCCTTATTTAACTTGTTAATTTTTTTTTAAATCATTTGTTAAACATACAAGAAATCTGTATCACCATATCATCATTACAATAAATTAACAAGAAATAAAATGGATTCAAAGTCTTCTGTCATTAAATTATCCTATGTGAAAGACTAAAAAATGGTTTGCAGACAGGGACTGTCAAGACAAGTTTCAAATCAGCAGTTGTAATTTAGAAAATTCGATTTATAAGCATTTGTGCCGTAATAAATCCTCCAGGCATCTAGTGTTAGATGTTAAATTAACTATTTAAAAAATTTGAATTTGCCTTTTTGTTTTCAAGTTTATATACGTTTTAATATCAATGTTTATATGGATGGGACAAACAGTAAAGTGGTAAAAAAAAAAAAAAAATCCCTTCATTTAAAAAAAAAAAGATTCCATTTTAATCAGCCCTTAGGCTTACAATTCCTTCAATATCAGAGATATTAATTTAACCTTTCAAACACACAAATGAGTTAAATTAACTATTTAAAAAATTTTAATTTGCCTTTTTGTTTTCAAGTTTATATACGTTTTAATATCAATGTTTATATGGATGGGACAAAAAGTAAAGTGGTAAAAAAAAAAAAAATCCCTTCATTTAAAAAAAAAAAGATTCCATTTTAATCAGCCCTTAGGCTTACAATTCCTTCAATATCAGAGATATTAATTTAACCTTTCAAACACACAAATGAGACTTTATTTTATATTGCACGAATGCGCTCAAACATTTTTTCATAGTGGAACAAAAGAATAAATACTTTAAATAAGATAATGTTTCGTTCCTTAGATCTAATTTCTGGCCTGTGATAAAGATCTAAACTTTATTTTACATTACATGTTATCAAATGGAAAAATGGTTAAATCGTTGTTAGCTTTGAAATGTTATTTTTGGGGTAAATTCTTCACATTAAAATGAGACACAATCACTTGATTCAGTTTCATCTTAAGGGAAAGCTTTGAAATATGACACCCAGGCCCCCTTGGCAGCTGTTTAAGGACCCATGATTTTAGGGCCCCCTTGGCAGCTGTTTAGGGACCCATGATTGTAGGGTACGCTGCTGGCATACTGTTTGAGAGATCTCTTCCTGACCCGGCCCGTACATCATTTTGCTCAGGCCTACAAAAGTGGTCCTCAACCTTTCGGTAAAATTGTTCCAAAGTAAGATTTCTAATTCATAGAGCATTTCAACAACATATAAATATAAGTAGTCCACCATATGACGCAAATTTTAGTCATTTATTATGATTATTTTTTGGGGTTCCATCTGCCATTGAAAATCGATCTGCATGCCAAGTAGGTTGTGGCCCCTGCCATACAAGATGGCCCTGACTGACATTTAGCCCAATTATGTGCCATACAAGATGGCCCTGACTGACATTTAGCCCAATTATGTGCCATACAAGATGGCCCTGACTCACATTTAGCCCAATTATGTGCCATACAAGATGGCCCTGACTCACATTTAGCCCAATTATGTGCCATACAAGATGGCACTGACTGACATTTAGCATAATTATGTTAAGATTTTAAATACATGAAACAAATGTTAACAGACATCAAAAAAAAAAAAAAAAAATTAATCAAAAAATTTTTAAAAAAAAAAAAAATTTAGCCCAATTATGTGCCAAACAAGATGGCACTGAATGACATTTAGCATAATTATGTTAAGATTTTAAATACATGAAAAAAATGTTAACAGACATCAAAAAAAAAAAAAAAAAAAATTAATCACAGCATTTTTCAAATAAAATCAGCAGTTTTTTTCTTGTACCTGACAGACAGCATCAATACAAACAATGGTTGTACAGACACCACAGGTGGCCATGTCTCACTGAAACAAAACTTTATGATGCAACATCAAGTGGAAAGAAACAAATAAAGTTGATATAACAGAGCTCAATAAATAAACTCACATGTCAGATCATTTAAAATATTGCAATGAGTGAGATTTTTTTTGTTTATCCTATGGGAATAAATAATCACATCAAATGATGCTTTAGTTTAATGTTGTTTTATTCCTGCCCATCAAACTGACTGTGCTGCATACAAGAGGCTATTTTGTGATGGCATTTTCCTGCTGATATTTAACAAATGAGTCTCTAAACTTTAAATGTTCCATGAACTATATTTTTAACTTTGATATCCATTGATGTGGTTGTGACTTATGTAAAGTTACTCTATTTAAAACAACAAAATGATAAGGCACCATAGCGCTTGCATCAACTAAAGATTATCGTCAAACTCAGTGGTCATAATAAATGAATCAATAAAACAATATGGCGATCAAATGAATGACAGCATCTCCCTACATTATAACATTGGGACTGGGTTTGTGAGAGTGGCAGATACATAGCAGAAAGACTGGATTGGGAGAGTGGCAGATACAGTGAAGAAAGACTGGATTGGGAGAGTGGCAGATACAGTGAAGAAAGACTAGGCTTGGGAGACTATCAGATACAGTGAAGAAATAATATGCTTGAGAGAGTGGCAGCTCTAGTGAAGAAAGACTAGGCTTGGAAGAGTGGCAGCTACAGTGAAGAAAGACTGGATTGGGAGAGTGGCAGATACAGTGAAGAAAGACTGGATTGGGAGAGTGGCAGATACAGTGAAGAAAGACTGGATTGGGAGAGTGGCAGATACAGTGAAGAAAGACTGGATTGGGGATGGGAGGAGGTAGGGATTTTGACTTTAATTTCAGGGGCATAAAGAGTCGTACTCTGTCCTATAAAGTTATGCTCATTTAAATCCATTAGTATTTATTTGATCAACATTCGGGCCTGGCACCCAATGGGGAAAGCTTTTCTAACACACAGTCATCTTATCCCAAATTAATTCTGAACCATGAAGTACTATCAGACAATTGAAAAGTGGTTATATTTGAGATGCAAATTTTAATCCAGTCCAATTGTCAAAGTTTTTGGATGATTTCATTGGATGATTATTTCCTTGGATGATTTCATTTGATGATTATTTGTTTGGATGATTTCAAAGGTTGCTAGTGAAATATAAATTTACAGCTCACCAGCAACCTTTGAAATCATCCAATGAAATAATCATCCAATGAAATAATCATCCAATGAAATAATCATCCAATGAAATAATCATCCAATGAAATAATCATCCAATGAAATAATCATCCAATAAAATAATCATCCAATAAAATAATCATCCAATAAAATAATCATCCGATGAAATAATCCAATGATTCTGTTTGTAAAATAAGACATTTAGGCTCAGAGTGGATGATTGAATGGAGATAAAATCTCAATTTTCTTACACTAGCAAGGAGTCATCACTCCTAGTACTGTAGCTGTGTCCACCACTCATCACAGGAGGCATGGGTCTACCACTCCTAGCAGTAGATGTGTCTACGACTCCTGGCACTTGGCATGTCTACCACTCCATCTTCTCACAGAGCAGGAGGACTTCATTAAACCCCCAATGACAGCTTTAAATATAAGGGAGGATAAGGACGTTGTACTGATGGCACCAACTATTTGTAAAAAAAAATCACTCGGCTTTATTAATGGCACTCATTTTGTAAACTGCTTGTTAACATCAAATGCTTAAATATAGTCTTTAAATATATGCAGAAATAACAAGCCAATAAATTACAATAAATAGCGTTCACATAGCATCTTCATATAGAGTTGTTTTCTTGTGCATCTGTTTGTGTTGTTACACACGAAGAAATCAAGATGTGGGCGTGGCTGAGTCTCCGATGAGGATCTGAAACAAACATATAACAAATCACAGGTCAGAGACTTGAAAACATTTGCATAACATCAAACTGGATATGGTAATGGATTGTGTGACCTTCATGCAGGATTTAATGCAGGGGTTCAATGCAGGGTTAGTTGCGGGGTTCAATGCAGGGGTTCAATGCAGGGGTTCAATGCAGGGTTCAATATAATGCTAAATGCAGGGTTAAATGCAGGATTCAATGCAGGGTTCAGTGCAGGGTTCAATGCAGGGTTCAATGCAGTGTTTAATGCAGGGTTCAATGCAGGGTGCAATGCAGGGCTCAGAGGATGGAGTTTAAGAAAATAGAAAGGTATCATTACCACCTGAAACAGTGAGTGATTTCCCCTTTATTCCCAGTGAATTAGTTTTAGGTCATTTAGTTTATATTAACTCCAAACCAAAGTAGGGGTCGTGTCACGTATCTGTGGCCAGAGGAGTGTTGAGGCATCAGGTCACCCGAAACAGGCATGTTAAACTGCTTTGATGGACAGTTTGTGTAAGAGGGGACAAATTTGTTCTTATCTAATTTCATCACTCTCTTTCTTGAATAAATTTTAATTAGAGTGATACTAATGAAGAGATGACTAGTTTTGAAAAGATTTTTTACGAACTTGTTCAGATTTAAAAAAAAAAAAAAAGCAACATAGCCACACAGTCACAATTGACAAAACTAAGAACAGCAACACAGCCACACAGTCACAATTGACAAAACTAAGAACAGCAACATAGCCACACAGTCACAATTGACAAAACTAAGAACAGCAACATAGCCACACAGTCACAATTGACAAAACTAAGAACAACAACACCGCCACACAGTCACAATTGACAAAACTAAGAACAGCAACACAGCCACACAGTCACAATTGACAAAACTAAGAACAGCAACATAGCCACACAGTCACAATTGACAAAACTAAGAACAACAACACCGCCACACAGTCACAATTGACAAAACTAAGAACAGCAACACAGCCACACAGTCACAATTGACAAAACTAAGAACAGCAACATAGCCACACAGTCACAATTGACAAAACTAAGAACAACAACACCGCCACACAGTCACAATTGACAAAACTAAGAACAGCAACACAGCCACACAGTCACAATTGACAAAACTAAGAACAGCAACATAGCCACACAGTCACAATTGACAAAACTAAGAACAACAACACCGCCACACAGTCACAATTGACAAAACTAAGAACAGCAACACAGCCACACAGTCACAATTGACAAAACTAAGAACAGCAACATAGCCACACAGTCACAATTGACAAAACTAAGAACAACAACACCGCCACACAGTCACAATTGACAAAACTAAGAACAGCAACACAGCCACACAGTCACAATTGACAAAACTAAGAACAGCGACACAGCCACACAGTCACAATTGACAAAACTAAGAACAGCAACATAGCCTAATGATCCCAATTGACAAAACTAAGAACAGCAACATAGCCACACAGTCACAATTGACAAAACTAAGAACAGCAACATAGCCTAATGATCCCAATTGACAAAACTAAGAACAGCAACATAGCCACACAGCCACAATTGACAAAACTAAGAACAGCAACATAGCCACACAGTCACAATTGACAAAACTAAGAACAACAATACCAAACATGTTCAAGATTTCTTTCTTTTTTTTCAAGTGGGAGTAAGGTTTTCAAAACGAATGAATAGAGGAGCATGTTGAATTTTTCAAACTTTACTTCTTTGCCACTTACCTCCCTTAGTAGTATCCAGGTCTTCATAGTCTCATTTACTTTGATTCTAAAAGTTTTAATTTTGTCCATGGATGGTGGGATGATATTCCTGGCTATTCCATTCTTGTCGAATGTCCCTACTTGATAAAAATTGTCATCGCCCTAGAGAAAAGAAATTAAAAAAACTGAATAGGTCAAGTGTCACTTCTCCTTCAGCTGTTACAGTTCTGTCCCCTCCAATAGTTACCTCTTCATTAGTAATGCATAATAATGAGCAACAATTATAAATGTTAGACTATACAAATCCATCTGTCCTAAAGTGAGACAAATTTAAGCCAGTCCCCTCTGTTGTATGACATCTCTCAAAATACCATCTCAATTTGCATTGGATTTTTTGATTGTTTGGTAGATGTTTAAATAAAACCACGGAGCCTGAGAAATGTCCAGTTTAATTTGATTTTAAAAATCCCTGTTTCCAGTATTCTGTACTTTTAATAAGGTAAAGTAGTGATTCAATATTTGTACAGTTCCCATAACAACTTCTGCTAATTATAATTAAGTGTTTTGGGTTAAATCATTTCAACTAGTACCTGGCTGCCATTTTGAAATCCTGATTTAAACCCAGGCTCAACCAAGACTGTTGTACTCTCAGGGAAAATATCATCAGGATGTTCACCTGAACCACTCACGAGTTTGTAACTGCAGTAAAGAAATGTAACTCAGTTTCATATCATGTTACCATGGTATTAGAAATGCCACTTTCCTGTATGAGCATCTAAAAAAAACAAAACACAAAAGAACAACAAATGGAAAGATAACATTTGATGAGGAAGAGTATCATTTTACACCTGCAAACATGCCACATCGTTTTAAGAAATTATCGTCATCTTCCAAACTAATAGGTCAACTAGGAAATTATCGTCATCTTCCAAACTAATAGGTCAACTAGGAAATTATCGTCATCTTCCAAACTAATAGGTCAACTAGGAAATTATCGTCATCTTCCAAACTAATAGGTCAACTAGGAAATTATCGTCATCTTCCAAACTAATAGGTCAACTAGGAAATTATCGTCATCTTCCAAACTAATAGGTCAACTAGGAAATTATAGTCATCTTCCAAACTAATAGGTCAACTAGGAAATTATAGTCATCTTCCAAACTGTTAGGTCAACTGGGAAATTATAGTCATCTTCCAAACTGTTAGGTCAACTAGGAAATTATAGTCATCTTCCAAACTGTTAGGTCAACTAGGAAATTATAGTCATCTTCCAAACTGTTAGGTCAACTAGGAAATTATAGTAATCTTCCAAACTATTAGGTCAACGAGGAAATTATAGTCATCTTCCAAACTGTTAGGTCAACTAGGAAATTATAGTCATCTTCCAAACTGTTAGGTCAACGAGGAAATTATAGTCATCTTCCAAACTGTTAGGTCAACTAGGAAATTATAGTCATCTTCCAAACTGTTAGGTCAACTAGGAAATTATAGTCATCTTCCAAACTGTTAGGTCAACTAGGAAATTATAGTCATCTTCCAAACTGTTAGGTCAACTAGGAAATTATAGTCATCTTCCAAACTGTTAGGTCAACTAGGAAATTATAGTCATCTTCCAAACTGTTAGGTCAACTAGGAAATTATAGTCATCTTCCAAACTGTTAGGTCAACTAGGAAATTATAGTCATCTTCCAAACTGTTAGGTCAACTAGGAAATTATAGTCATCTTCCAAACTGTTAGGTCAACTAGGAAATTATAGTCATCTTCCAAACTGTTAGGTCAACTAGGAATTTATAGTCATCTTCCAAACTGTTAGGTCAACTAGGAAATTATAGTCATCTTCCAAACTATTAGGTCAACTAGGAAATTATAGTCATCTTCCAAACTGTTAGGTCAACTAGGAAATTATAGTCATCTTCCAAACTGTTAGGTTTACTAGGAAATTTGACATAATTATATTATATGAAAAGACAAGGAGGCAAAAAAAAATTTTCAAAACATTTATGGAACCTCTTTGTCTCCTCATAATTATTCTTACCTCAAACCCCGAACTCTAAAGAAGGCAGAAATAAGAATTATTCCCCATAAATCTGAAATTATCATTGGATACTGATGATTGACAAAGGTATTAAGGGAGATAGCCAGCGAAGGAGCCACAACTTAACTTTCAATTAATGTGCAGCAGAAACAATCTTTTGGCCAAAAAATAACCCATTTAAGTACTAAAGATGTCCTTAAACGTAATCAAAGCATTAGCAATAGATGTACAAATCCATTTTTCAAAATAACAATTGTTAGAGTATTTTCTTCTTAAATCATCACAAATATCTGAAAATAAAATCTGACAGGTTTGAAGACCTTGCTGGAAGGATGATGAATTTGTAAAAAAAAAGTTCAAGAAAATGTACTACAAAATCTATTTTTATTTTCCATGGAGTGGCACTGACCTATAAATTTTGATGGGAGGACTGTACACAATGTCAACGATGTCCCCCGCCACTGGCGTATAGCCCCAGAAAGGTTTATACCCTTTGTATGCTTGCTCTAGATCATAATCCTCATAATGGATAATTGAGGTATTCAGGTATGAGGCTGGTGGGTTATGGTTCCCTTGAAAGACTTTATTCTTAGGATCAGCCGTTTTAACTTTAAATGTCTTTTCCTGTTATTAAAAGAAGACAATAATGGATATGAATTCGAGCTCACAAGTTTTGTAATGTTGTTTTTTTTTAGTGTTAACAGTTGTTTCAACATTTAATCACATCCAGAGAGCTGAGCCCAAAGGCTGATACTGTAGTTTGTAATCCAAGTCTCAAATACGGGTCTACCAGTTATAGCATTCCGCAAATGTAAGCATGAATCCACCTATTATCATTACACAAATGTAAGCATACATCCAACTCTTAACATTAAACAAATTTAAGCAAGTTTCTTCCTTTCCTATTACAGTTACACAAATGTAAGCATACATCTGCCTATTAGAAAAGTAAGTATAAATTTAACTACTACCATGGAGCCAATTTAAGAATAGTTTGTGTATTACATTAAACAAAGGTAAACATAAGCCTACCTATTGCCATTACACAAATGTAAGCATACATCTACCTTCAGTTTCTGTATTTTCCCTTTCAGTGACGAATGATAACCAATGTGCTGGAACAAAGGGGGTTTCACATCAATGCCGACCTTGCTCACCACCTGCTGACATTCTTTCTGATATTTTCACGAGTAAAAAATATAGTTAGTTTCAAGTTGATGAAAGATACTGAGATCTTAAAAATGGCAATGGCATGAATTGAGGCAGATGGCTGGTGTAGTCCAACCCTTGATAATATTTATGAAAAACATTCAGTCTGTGCACGGAGCATCAGAACATGCCAACTCGGAGCATGAAAAGTTGGTTCTTTAGCATAACAGTTGCCAGTTAGAAATGTCAGTGTGTTCAGAGTTAGAAATGTCAGTGTGTTCGCAGTTAGAAATGTCAGTGTGTTCACATTTAGAAATGTCAGTGTGTTCACAGAAATGTCAGTGTGTTCACAGAGATGTTGTCAGTGTGTTCACAGAGATGGTGTCAGTGTGTTCACATAGATGTTGTCAGTGTGTTCACAGAGATGGTGCCAGTGTGTTCACAGAGATGTCAGTGTGTTCACAGAGATGGTGTCAGTGTGTTCACACAGATGTTGGCAGTGTGTTCACAAAGATGGTGTCAGTGTGTTCACACAGATGGTTTCAGTGTGTTCATAGAAATGTCAGTGTTTTCAGAGAGATGGTGTCAGTGTGTTCACAGAGATGGTGTCAGTGTGTTCACAGAGATGTCAGTGTGTTCACAGAGGTGGTGTCAAGTAAAAGCAAACATGGAAATCATGAGATACTTGAAATACACAGTCGAAAATATAATTTTTAAAATTATTTGGCTAATCGGTGTCGAGATCCATGTGGGGTGGCACGGGCACTCTTTGCAACATTTTTTACATGCATCATCATCAATGGCACCACAGCTAATGAAGGGCTCTGGCTTGCACCATCACACAGCTAATGAAGGGCTATGGCTTGCACAATCACACAACTAATGAAGGGCTCTGGCTTGCACCATCACACAACTAATGAAGGGCTCTGGCTTGCACCATCACACAGCTAATAAAGGGCCCTGGCTTGCACCATCACACCCTTCCACTGGGACAGATCCATAACCTTTCACCTCCAGGCATGCTGATGACCATCATCAATCCAGCTCAGTCTTAGTCTAACAAAAAGATGTATGGCTTTTGGGTTCTTTCTGTGCGTCTCTCGTACACTTCTATGGCATCCTCTTGAGATGTCTCGTACAGCAAGGAAATTTAAATTCATTCAATTGCCACCTCCATGGTTGAGTCCTCATATAAAAAATATATTTCTTGATAAAAGCACATTCAACAATATCTTGAGTGTCAATATATTTTTCTTAGGGCTTTCCACTTTCACAAATTGACTGGGTTTTCTTGGTAAAGGTCCATCTCTCCTTTTCATTCATGATTATTGGTCTTGTGACTACTGGTCTATCTTGTGACTACTGGTCTATCTTGTGACTACTGGTCTACTTTGTGACAACTGGTCTTGTGATTACTGGTCTATCTTGTGACTACTGGTCATGTGACTACTGTTAATGTGGCTGCTGATCTTGTGACTACTGGTCTTGTGACTACTGGTCATTTGACTACTGGTATTATGACCACTGGTCTATCTTGTGACTACTGGTCTATCTTGTGACTACTGGTCATGTGACTACTGGTCTATCTTGTGACGACTGGTCTATCTTGTGACTACTGGTCTATCTTGTGACCACTGGTCTATCTTGTGACTACTGGTCTATCTTGTGACTACTGGTCTATCTTGTGACTACTGGTCTTTCTTGTGACTACTGGTCTATCTTGTGACTACTGGTCTATCTTGTGACTACTGGTCTATCTTGTGACTACTGGTCTATCTTGTGACTACTGGTCATGTGACAACTGGTCATGTGGCTGCTGATCTTGTGACTACTGGTCTTTCTTGTGACTACTGGTCTATCTTGTGACTACTGGTCTACTTTGTGACAACTGGTCTTGTGATTACTGGTCTATCTTGTGACTACTGGTCATGTGGCTGCTGATCTTGTGACTACTGGTCTTGTGAGTACTGGTCATTTGACTACTGGTCTATCTTGTGACTACTGGTCTTGTGACTACTGGTCTTGTGACTACTGGTCTTGTGACTACTGGTCTATCTTGTGACTACTGGTCTATCTTGTGACTACTGGTCTATCTTGTGACTACTGGTCTATCTTGTGACCACTGGTCTATCTTGTGACTACTGGTCTATCTTGTGACTACTGGTCTATCTTGTGACTACTGGTCTTTCTTGTGACTACTGGTCTATCTTGTGACTACTGGTCTATCTTGTGACTACTGGTCATGTGACAACTGGTCATGTGGCTAATGATCTTGTGACTACTGGTCTTTCTTGTGACTACTGGTCTATCTTGTGACTACTGGTCTACTTTGTGACAACTGGTCTTGTGATTACTGGTCTATCTTGTGACTACTGGTCATGTAGCTGCTGATCTTGTGACTACTGGTCTTGTGAGTACTGGTCATTTGACTACTGGTCTATCTTGTGACTACTGGTCTTGTGACTACTGGTCTTGTGACTACTGGTCTTGTGACTACTGGTCTTGTGACTACTGGTCTATCTTGTGACTACTGGTCTATCTTGTGACTACTGGTCTTGTGACTACTGGTCTTGTGACTACTGGTCTATCTTGTGACTACTGGTCTTGTGACTACTGGTCTTGTGACTACTGGTCTATCTTGTCACTACTGGTCTTGTGACTACTGGTCATGTGACTACTGGTCATGTGACTACTGGTCTATCTTGTGACTACTGGTCTATCTTGTGACTACTGGTCTATTTTGTGCCTACTGGTCTACTTTGTGACAACTGGTCTTGTGATTACTGGTCTTGTGATTACTGGTCTATCTTGTGACTACTGGTCATGTGACTACTGGTCATGTGGCTGCTGATCTTGTGACTACTGGTCTTGTGAATACTGGTCATTTGACTACTGGTATTATGACCACTGGTCTTGTTACAACTGGTCTGTCTTGTGACTACTGGTCTTGTGACTACTGATCATGTGACTACTGGTCATTTGACTACTGGTATTATGACCACTGATCTTGTTACAACTGGTCTGTCTTGTGACTTCTGGTCTTATGACTACTGGTCATGTGACTACTGGTCTATCTTGTCACTACTGGTCTTGTGACTACTGGTCATTTGACTACTGGTATTATGACCACTGGTCTTGTTACAACTGGTCTGTCTTGTGACCACTTGTCTTGTGACTACTGATCGTGTGACTACTGGTCTCATGACTACTGGTCTCATAACAATCAGTAAACCGTTGGCTTGGTTTTAATCGAGCCTTCTGCTTCCCATCATCTTTCATAGAATATTTATATCTAACAAATATCAAATGATTTGAATTAAAGCTTTGATCCCACTCACCAAATGCATATCTTTACCACATAGCTTGGTGGTGAGTACATTATCAAGCAGCCAGTCCCCAGGTTTGTCGGCATAAAACATTAAAAGAAATTCTACTAGCAGTGGCAGATCTGATGTCCGAAACAGTTTGCCTGGAAATAGTTTACAAACATCAGATTTCAATTCTTAAAAGTTACAGTTATTGATAAAGTTATAATGAGCTGGGATGCTGCAACTTGTGTCTCATTTATAGTCTATTTAATTTATATCTCTTTACTTTATAGCTCTTTCTTTTATAATTTTTTTTCATTTATAGCTCTTTCATTTGTTGTTCTTACATTTATAGTTCTTACATTTATAGTGCTTACATTTATAGTGCTTACATTTACAGCTCTTTAATTTATAGTTTTTATATGTATAGCTTTGTCATTTATATCTCTTTCATGTATAAATCTTACATTTATAGCTCTTCTTTTTATAGTTGTTTAATTTATAGATTTAAAATGTATAGTTCTTTCATTGATAGCTGTATTGATTCATTATGATATCATACAAAAACTAGAATATTTTATTGAAAATATATGAACATTTTCCGAGTTGAAATGATCTTCACCAAAGTTCCAAATGGTCTGGGTTCTTGTATTACCTATAAAACCTAAAGCAGAAAAACGTAGAACAATCCACTCAGTAGAGCGGCTAGCAATGGCTCGCATGATGAATGAGAAATAATCTGGTTTTGTGATAATGTCATCCTCCAGCTACAAAGGAGAGAAATGGCATTGATTAAAAAAAAAATTGAGTTCCAAATTTATATCAAAGTACATAAATATTTCTCTCCCTTTAATATAAGACTATAATTGAGGTGTAACTTTGTTTAATCTCAGGCTTTAGATTTAAGTTTCACGATGGCTTATATTTTTTTAATCGGGGTTTGAAGAGGTTCAGAAAAGGTGTGGGGAAAGCGCAAGGAGTTCAAGAGTTAATAACCATTATTGTAGTAACCTTAGAAGGTGTGGGTTTTTTTCATTCAAAATTTACAGAAGTGTATGTTTGGGGTGACATGTGTTTAACAAAAAAAAATATTAAGGTGTTGGGAGGGGGGATGCAAGGGTTGGGGGGGGGGGGGCAAGGGGGGGGTGGTTCGAAAATTTATGATACCACTGAAATTCAAATAATTGTTTCTTTGTTGGTTTTTTTTTAATTTCAATTAACTAAATTTTTAAGTTTTTTTAAAAAATTAAATTTGAAAATCATTTTTAAATTCTACAAATTTCTTATTAAGAAAAAAATGAGAAATGTCAAACTGAAGAGTTTGTTTCTTACCAAAAAAAAGCTACAAATATTAAAGTACTATTATTTTAATTTAGGATTCAGTACTCTAAAATGAACAACATTTTTTCCCTCCTACCAAACTATAAATGCATAAGCACAATCACCTCTGTCCTTTCTTGGAACTCTAACAAGTTTAACAGTTACTGACAGGGAATTAAAAGCACAATCAGCTCTGTCCTTTCTTGGAACACTAACAAGTTTAACAGCTACTGACAGGGAATTAAAATCTAAACTATTTTGACAACCTGAGTGAGGTAAAGAAATGAGAGACACTTCTAAATTTAATTCAACCACTAAAAGAATAATGTCCTTGTCATCAGAGAACTGAATGTCATTTTTTATAATTTTAAAAGAATGGTCTTAAGTTTTCAAATAAAAACTATTCCAATGTGATCTTACTTGAATGTAATATTTCCCTCGTTTTGTTGAATGCATCATTAAGTAGGCATAGTCCAGGTTTTGTTTTGTCCTCCACCTAAAAGTACATTTTACACAATTTAATCTTCATCATCCCTAAACTGAAATGATTAATTTGATTTTGAATTGAATAAGAACATAAATGTATTTTAATTACTATGCAGTTGGGATCCTTTTTTTTTTTTTCATTTCCATTTCCGTGGTCCAGTATAATGAGGAGAGCTTGGGTTGCCACTTATACTTTTGTTTCTTTCAAGGATATGTTACATTTTTATTACATTTTAAAAATATTTTTCTTCCTTTGAGAATTATGAAATTCATACTCCAACCATTCGTTAAACTATTATGGCTGGTGTGGTACACAAGCTCAAACAAAAGCAGTTGTTTCTACTTCTAATTTTGGTTTTGAGATTTTAATACTGTTCATTAATTAAAATATAAAATGATTAAAAATAATGAGAAAACTCAGATTTAACAGTCAAAACTTGATTTTTTTTTTTTAGATTGTTTTATTAGAAGGAATCTTCCATTTTTACTGACATTTTGAGTGAGGGTAAAGATGAAGGTTCTTAACAAGGTTAAAATGCCTCTGCTTGTGGCTTGCCTTACAGAAAACACCTTTCCTTCATTTATTTATAAAACTTTTTATTCCAAAGCGTTAAGTATAATGAAACATTGTCATACTTGACCCTGTCTGAATCATCATTGAAGGTCAACTTCAAATTTTCCATAGCTGGGTAAAACTTAGGGGAAGGAGCGATAACTTCTAGTAGCCCAGAGAAAATTTCATTTGGGAACCTGGAAAGAAATATGTACAAGAAAGTACCTTAACTTTAAAATATGTCCATGTACACAACTTGAATAAAACTACAGTAATAAATAGTGTCTGAGCCCTATGGATGAGCTATGAAAGGCAAATAAATAGTCCTTTTCTGAGTTTCCTTAGAAAATACTCTCTATATTTCTAAAATTTCAATGTACACAGTTTAAGCTATAAGTTTACAATGTCTAAACCTCTAGCTGCCCATAACATATTTCACTTTTGTACCAACATTTATAGGATAAACGGGTACTTTGCGTGGTACATGAGGAATAATTACATATTATGATATAAGTTGCTCTTTGTGGAGCAATAATATAGGCTATGTATAAGTACATTAATCATTATTACTTACATAAGTTCTAAATCTATAGTTATTTGTTTCACATATTCTATGTCCCATGGCTAAGGAGGAAAACAAAACAAGAATTACACATGTGAAGCGTTACATAAAATATTTATTGATATTTTAGTACTTTTATACATTTATTTTTTTAAACGCGAAGCTCAATTATAAATCTCCCCCAAAAAACAATTATTATAACAGTTTATCTAGTGAAATAAAAATACATTTTTAAAGTGACATGTCCTTGATCAGACCATGGCAGTTTGCCAAACGTTTGGTTATTTTTGTAATATTTTTTTTTTTTAAAGTTCTTTCACCAGTTTGCTACAAGTTTTAAATGTTTTACCATGTATTTGACTGCCTTTTAGAACAACATTAGAACAAATCTAGGCACAAACCTCTGCTATAAACACAAGAATCAGGCACTTGTTGGCATCATAAGCTGGGAGGTTGACAAAGAGTGACTTTAAAGTCTCATCAAGGTAACTAGCATCAGGCCTCTTAATGGTTGGGACTCCAATAACCAGACTCACTGTCAGCATTGAAAAAGAAATAAAAATTTATTATACAGACATTATTTAGCAATTTTTTTTTTTAAATAGTTTTTTGTGTGTGTGTTAAATTTATCAATATTTACTTTTATTATTTTTGTAACCGGTTCATGGTATTCATTAAAGAATTGTCAGAATGAGTAAGTAGTCACTGAGACACAAATGGCGTAGGCTATGTATGAGACACCCATGATGTTGCTTATGAGACACACATGGTGTTGGCTATGAGACACACATGTTGGGTATGATTCACACATGATGTTGGCTATGATACACACATGGTGTTCGCTATGAGACACTCATGGTGTTGGCTATGAGACACAAATGATGTTGGCTATCAGACACACATGTTGTTGGCTATGAGACACACATGATGTTGGCTATGAGACACACATGATGTTGGCTATGAGAGACACATAATGTTGGCTATGAGACACACATGATGTTGGCTATGAGAGACACATGATGTTGGCTATGAGACACACATGATGTTGCCTATGAGACACACGTGATGTTGGCTATGAGACACACATGATGTTGGCTATGAGACACACATGATGTTGGCTATGAGACACACATGGGGTTGGCTATGAGACACACATGATGTTGGCTATGAGACACACATGGGGTTGGCTATGAGACACACATGGGGTTGGCTATGAGACAGAATAACTAATCAAATAAGAGAGTAAGGAAACACACATTCATAAATGAGACACAGGGTCATGAGACACAGAGTCATGAGACACAGTCAGCAATGAGAGAGATTCAGAAATGAGATACAGAAAACAGAGTCATGAGACACGGTAACCTATGAAAGAGATTCAGAGTCATGAGACACAGTCAGCAATGAGAGAGATTCAGAAATGAGATACATTCAACAATGAGAAGCAGTTATAAGTATAAGACACACATCTCAGTGAGACACTAACCATTACTTCTGTTCCGAGAGACTCTCATCATGGGCTGAAGATACTCTGGGTGGTTTTTGAGGTGTGGCAGGTAAGTGGCTATGCCAGGAAGTTCAAGTGCTTCAAACAGACTATTGACAGTGTTGCCACCAGGCATTGTGCCACTGAAAACAAAAATACGTAAATAAAAAGAAATACGATGGAGACGGAAGAAGGGAAATTACTAAAAAGAAGTAGCTCAAATAAATAGTGATAAACCATGTTAATTCCCCTTGGAGATCGTTTTCAAATTACGTCACGCTCAGGAGGTGGGGGGTGTGGAGAAATAGGGGGGGGGGGGGGGGCAACAATTTGGGGGGTCAAACTTTTTAAAAAAAACTTTTTTTTTTTAAAAATTTAAAATTTTCAAATTTTAAAAAAATTTTTTAGCTCAGGAGGTGGGGGGTGTGGAGAAATAGGGGGGGGGGGGGTGTCAACAATTTGTGAGGTCACACTTTTTAAAAAATACATTTTTTTTTTAAAAATCTAAAATTTTCAAATTTTGAAAAATCTTTTTTCAATTAAAGCAAAATTGACTGGGGTGTTATAAGTACTCTGTCGCGATTACCTTCTGTGCGTATCGAAAAATGACGCAAAAACTGTTCGGCTCGGGGAGGACTTCGTTTTGCGTTTTACGTCACAGTTTTCTAATAATAGTACATCTTAATCCATTGTGAGAAAATGTTAAAGAATACATTAAATCTGAGTTTCGTTATGAAAATTGTAGGTATGTGTAGTAGTTTGATGAGGGATGATGGTTACCGGAGGCTGGTGTACGTGTGCGTGACACACTTTTAGAGCCCTGCTCACAGCGCCAAAAACTGTAGCAAGGTGAGTGTTTGGTGATGGTGGACCAAGGCTGACAGTTTGACTAAAATACATTTAAACAAATGCAGGTCCCGGGGACTATAGCTTTATTAGAACACTAAAGACAAACGGTGAAGAAAAGGGGCTGAAGAAAAAGCCCCAACGAATAAGTCTACTATGTAAAAAAAAAAAAAGGACAATATGTGAAAAGAAACAAATAGTAGGCCTATAGGTTAACATTGCCTTACATAGCTAACAATAAACATGTTATAGAACCTATAGGTTAACATTGCCTTACATAGCTAACAATAAACATGTTATATAACTCCATAATTACAGGATGTGACAAAATATACTTGACTAAGAATATAGTATACGTAGCCTACATGTCATACAAATGGCAATTAAAAGTATACTATTGTAATAATATTTAATTACCATAAAGCTGGCCCGCATACGGCCCGCGGGCCGCATGTGGCCCGCCAGCACGCTCTTTGCGGCCGGCGAAGTAAGGAAATATTCTTTATTCTTATTATTTTCTTAATAGTTTTTCTTCCTGTCTATTTCTTTTGGCCCACACAAGCCCTGTCTTATTTTATTTTGGCCCGCACAAGTTTTTCATCAAGTATTACGGCCCACCCTACATTTTGAGTTGTACAGGCCTGCTGTAAAGGAAATCTTGTGGCCGTGTTTAATTTGTAGCATGTACATCGTTCTTACATTCAGAACCAGTGTGAGGTGTGAGGGCCAACATAAAAGTCTAGAGATTATTATGGTATGCCATCCGTGAATGGTGTCGATGCAAGAGGCACACATAGCAGGACAGTTAATACAAGGGAATAAGGTGTGACCACCATTAGTTTGTTACTTGTATCTATCAATCGCTGTGTCTTTTTAAAACAAAAGCAAATTTCAGAATGACTAATTATATTTTTTTTGTTATCCTAACACATGGACCATTTCCTATGTGAGAATTTAGCACACGGCAGGAGAGTTAATCTATTACATATATTTGACGTACATTCGATTGTTGTATACCATTTTATCAATATGTTATAAGCACATTGCAGTATGTGTAACCAGAACGATATAAGGTTGCGTGTTATGCTCACATACACTGGTATCTAATTAATTATATTTGAGAATTCAGTGAACGGCTGTATGTTCAACCTCTAAAATAGCATAGTTATAGATCTATTGGACGACTGTAGGTTCATCCTATAATATATCATGGTTATAAGTCGACTGGAAGGTTGTAAGTTCATCCTACAATATATCATGGTTATAAGTCTGAACAGAAAACTTCCATTATTACCACCCACTTAAGAAATGCATGCTAAAAACAAAGACATATAACAGCGTAATTGCTTATACTTACTGAGCGTCAAAATGGGCCGCACTGAACAAGATGAGTTTAAAACTTTGAATCAAAAACGTATTTATTAGTGTGCGCGGACATACCAGAAAGCCCTACGTCACACGGCAACTGAGAAATTCCTTGGCTCGCGCTCTGGCACATATCCAGTGATAAAGTAGCAATCTACTAGCGACTCCAACCCAAGTTAAAGTAAATTAATCTACTAGCGACTCCAACCCAAGTTAAAGTAAATTAATCTACTAGCGACTCCAACCCAAGTTAAAGTACATTAATCTACTAGCGACTCCAACCCAAGTTAAAGTAAATTAATCTACTAGCGACTCCAACCCAAGTTAAAGTACATTAATCTACTAGCGACTCCAACCCAAGTTAAAGTACATTAATCTACTAGCGACTCCAACCCAAGTTAAAGTACATTAATCTACTAGCGACTCCAACCCAAGTTAAAGTACATTAATCTACTAGCGACTCCAACCCAAGTTAAAGTACATTAATCTACTAGCGACTCCAACCCAAGTTAAAGTACATTTCCGGAACAAACCCCCTAAAGACTTAAATATGTCCTTTTCAGTGTTGTCTCGGCTGTCTAAAATAAACTTTAATATTTTTTTTTTATGTGACATGGAGTTTGAGATATGTCAATAAAACGGGTTGGTAGTAAGCATTATGGATGCAGGTGAAAACTCCAGTAATTGCTGAATATTAAAATACCTACTAAAGATGTAGACTTGTAAATATACCAAGTTATAGGGAATAAAATCCCCTTTTCCAACTAGATATAATCTATAAAGTAATACCCTAGGGTTCCCGATAAATAAATAACTGAACTTGAACCAAAAGCACACTTCGTGGTTTTCAATATCTAAGCATTCTACGCGGTGTTCTACGTGGTGGATACGAGGCTCACATTCCCTAACCTCGAGGACAAAGTCCACACCGCGTTAGGCGCTAAACATGGTTTTGAAATAGCGTGGCATACAATGCCACATATGTTTTGAATTTTTTTAGCTGTGATGTGACACTAAAAAAAAAGGTTGGGGGGGGGGGGGGGGGGGT
>CAXITT010000009.1:2485384-2497804 GCA_964033795.1 Lymnaea stagnalis
ATGCCAGCTGACTTCTAGTCCACAACTATTCCAATGCCAGCTGACTTCTAGTCCACAACTATTCCTATGCCAGCTGACTTCTAGTCCACAACTATTCCAATGCCAGCTGACTTCTAGTCCACAACTATTCCAATGTCAGCTGACTTCTAGTCCACAACTATTCCAATCCCAGCCGGCTTCTAGGCATCAACTATTACAATGCCAGCCGGTTCTAGGCAAAATTACAGAAATAATAATTCCTGCTGGCCACACACCTAACAGAGCTTCGACCACATCGTCGCTTCCCAGTAGGTGAGAGATCGTGGTCAAACGCTGCGTGGTTTCATGTAAAAATACAAGAAATAGTTGTTGTTGTTTTTTTTTTGCAGAACTAAGTGCATCAAAATTGATCTCGACTGATGTCGCTACACGCCAACAGTTTTTCGAATGAACATCAGTAATTCGTGTTCTCACTTGTGATTTGATGTGTTTCATCCGACTCAAAAGCTGTTCACACACATACGTGTTTCCAAATAGCGAAACCATTGATAGAGACACGTTTGTAAAAGGTCGGATTTTTATCCTTGTCCAAATGCGTTTTTTAGAACTCATTCAATCCAACTTGATGGAATTTCTCCTTAAACTGTTTATCACAACAAATTTTTGAAAAATTCCGGTTTCATGAACCAAAATACATGTTTTCCAAACTAGACAGATGTAAAATGTAAATCAAAAAGCAAACATATTTAAACAATAATAAATTGGCAGTGTTAAAGAGGCATGTTGATCTGCCGCCTCCTGTGTGACGTCTGGTTGCACTGGCAATGTAGGAAAGTGAGTCAAGTTTTTTTGGCCTCAACTGGTGTTCCCAAAAACCAAGTTTCATTTGAAATGCAGAAATATGGTCATACATCTTATTAATTCGTTGATCTTTCCCTTGTAGACGAGTATTGGCTTCTTTTAGGTGGCTAGTTATATTGACCAGTAATGCAAGGTCACAAACCCACTATTTGTCTTCAAACTCTGGGATACTTATTGACTTGCTTGCAAAAAATGGTTGTGTTTCTTGCTACAAATCGAACATCTTTTCAACATTTCAACATTTTGTAACGGGTCGGCCATTTTACTTCTGCACAAAATGTCACGTCATTATAATATGAGTCAAAAGACTTGAGAAATTCTTGGAACTGACGATGATTCAACCCGTTCGACTTAATGAAGATCACTATTTTTATGACCACTATCATGCCATGGTCCATTTTGAGGGACTTCGAACATAAATTCTCCAGATGAATAATGCAATGAAAATTTAGCATTGAAGTATTACCGACTTTGCAGGCCTCATTTTCCATCAATTTGACTAAACCTTCGTGTCTCCCAACCATTGCTGGAGCACCATCTGTTGTTAAGCCCGATAAGTTGTGCGATTCAATGTCGATGTAACTGCCTTTAATAAATCACGTGGCTTAGGAGTGTCTTTCAGTGTATAAAGTGCCCCTAATTCTTCCTTCTTTTTAAAATGGACATCAACACCACTGATAAAAATCTGCCATATCTGTTCTTTCATCCAATGCTGGAGTATAAAAAATAAACACGGATGCTCGACTTTGCAAAGTATCTTCAATATGTTTTCCAATGTCTTCCACATATTTGAATTTTCCGAAAATGAGGAATAATTATAATAGTTCAAAACAAATGATTTTTTTATTTTTTAATGCGTATTATTTTAAATTTCTCAGTCAAGTCTCGCCAACTCCAGTCAAGTCTCGCCAACTCCAGTCAAGTCTCGCCAACGCCAGTCAAGTCTCGCCAACGCCAGTCAAGTCTCGCCAACTCCAGTCACGTCTAGCCAAATCCAGTCAATACTCGCCAACTGAGAATAAGCGAGACGATTTGAGCACTTTTATCATCATTAACCCCTGGGGGTTGGCACACCTCAGTCTTGTTGCTTTAGCACCCCTGTATTTCCTGAAGTAACCACCCTACTACCTCAAGAGGCAAGCATCCAGTATTTTTTAGACAATGTTGTGAGAATGCGAGAAGACCGTCTGCCCAAAAGAGTTTTCTATGGTGAGCTCGAACAAGGAAAGCGGTCTGCTGGTGGGCAGAAGAAACGGTTTAAAGATAACCTAAAAGTCTCACTGAAAGCGTTCGACATAAACCCAGACACGTGGGATGAAAAAGCAAAGGATCGAACTTCATGGCGATTCAACTTTACACAGGAGCTCCATGCAACATGAAGTTGGCAGAACAGCGGCTGCTGAGCGCAAGAGACATGGAAGGACGGCCCGGTCTGACTCTGCTCCCGGAGATGCCCCATCATTCCCCTGCACCCAATGCACAAGAAACGTTCATGCTAGAATCGGCCTCATTAGCCATCTGAGCACCCACAGACAGAACCAGCACAGATCTGATGATTGAAGTGGTCATGGTCGACTGCCGGCTGACGAACAAGAACCCCAGTAACTCGAGAGATAAACACCTAAGTAACCTTGTATTTAAACAGCCCATACTTTTGACCAAAGCCCCAAAGCAACTGGAGAGGTAAGCTCCCAGTATCATTGAAGTAAGCACTTCAGTAACCCGAGACGTAAGCATACCAGTAGCTTGAAAGGGAAGCACCCTGAGAGGTAAGCACCCGACTACCTTGAGAGGTAAGACTAACTGACACAATCTGGTGAAGGTCTGAGATTACTCTTTTATGACCCCCGGGTAGCAAATTGGCTATCAACTCCATCTTTTGAGCTGAGCCATACAACATTTTCCTCACAAAAGGTCTTCCAACCGCCCTGGCTTCCCCCGGGAATCTAGTGAGGGACATTCGGTCAACAGGTGCTCTAGAGTCTCCGGGGCCAGGCTGCAATGCCGGCAAGTAGGATCCCTGTTGTTATCCAGCTGCCAGAGGTATGTGCCAATGAGGCAGTGCTCGGTGCGCTTCTGCGTCACTAAGCTCTGCTGTCTGCAGTCTAATCCCCACCATGGGTCTTGTTTGTTAGGAGTGGGCAGTTTTGAAAAGACTCCTCTGGCGGTCGTGTTGTCTGCCCATTGCCTGAACCACTTCATCCCGAAAAGGTCCGTCAGCCAGTTCTTTATTCCCATTTAAGTTATTGGTACTTCTGGCTGAGGCTGGGCGGCCCCGGTTTTCGCCAGAGTGTCCGCTTTCTCATTGATACTGACGTTGACATGACCTGGGATCCATTGCACTGTGACCTTGCCTACTAGTTCACTGATTTTGCACACGTCATCAATTATGAAATCAAACTAAGTGAGTGGCACCTGGTCTCTTTCCCAAGATCTCGAGAGCAGATCTTGAGTCCGAGTACACGATCACATCGAGCCGCGCAAGCTGCGTCCCTTTCTGTCTGTGATACACACTCTCTCTCTCTCTCTGGGGCCCTGTGAATAGCTTCGAGCACCGCATCAAAATTTGATGCTGCAGTCCCACAGGGCCCCGAGAGTTCATCATTCGGTGGTCCCCCTTCTGGGTACAGTATGAGAGCACAATATGCAGCATTTCTTTCTCTCAGATTGGCAGAGCCGTCCGTGATCGCTTTCACTGGTATGTTTGAAAACCCAGCAATGGTCTCAAGGGCAGCCACCACTTTCTGGACATGGTCATGGCTGCGCTTTGACACTGATGCAAGATATTGCTGTGGGCTGGAAAGAAAGTGCAACTAAGGGCTGATCCTTTTGGAAGCCCCTCTTCAAGGGTTATCTTCCTGGAGGTTTCGCTGCCGAATTTCAAGCTGATTGTCCGGTTTGTAAGAAAACCTGTACATGTCGGCAGTTACACCCAACTTTGGCATAAGAAAACCTGTACATGTCGGCAGTTACACCCTACTTTGGCATAAGAAAACCTGTACATGTCGGCAGTTACACCCTACTTTGGCATAAGAAAACCTGTACATGTCGGCAGTTACACCCTACTTTGGCATAAGAAAACCTGTACATGTCGGCAGTTACACCCTACTTTGGCATAAGAAAACCTGTACATGTCGGCAGTTACACCCTACTTTGGCATAAGAAAACCTGTACATGTCGGCAGTTACACCCTACTTTGGCATAAGAAAACCTGTACATGTCGGCAGTTACACCCTACTTTGGCATAAGAAAACCTGTACATGTCGGCAGTTACACCAAAAAAATATATATATATATCGACACACACAATTTTTATATATATATATATATATATATATATATATATATATATATATATATATATATATATATATATATATATATATATATATATATATATATATATATATATTATGTATGTGTGTGCGCGCTTGTGTGTGTGAATATATAATACCTAGAGAAGTTAATTATCATTAATTTGGGAATTTTTATGAAAAAGGTCAATTAAAATTAATGTTAATTTTAAAGACTTTTTCTGCTGGTAGGAAGACAGGTGGAGAGAAATTTAACTTTGAAGTTGATTTAATTTTATTTAGATTCAATTTAGATACTACTGCATCTTGCGGTGAGGGAGAGAAAGTGGGGACTGGTTGTAGAACTACCGTTTTACATAACATTGGACTGGCTGTAGAACTACCGTGGTACATAACAGGGAATGGATGTAGAACTACCGTGGTACATAACAGGGAATGGGTGTAGAACTACCGTGGTACATAACATTGGACTGGCTGTAGAACTACCGTGGTACATAACAGGGAATGGGTGTAAAACTACCGTGGTACATAACATTGGACTGGCTGTAGAACTACCGTGGTACATAACATTGGACTGGCTGTAGAACTACCGTGGTACATAACAGGGAATAGGCGTAGAACTACCGTGGTACATAACATTGGACTGACTGTAGAACTACCGTGGTACATAAAATTGGACTGGCTGTAGAACTACCGTGGTACATAACAGGGAATGGGTGTAGAACTACCGTGGTACATAACAGGGAATGGGCGTAGAACTACCGTGGTACATAACATTGGACTGGCTGTAGAACTACCGTGGTACATAACATTGGACTGGCTGTAGAACTACCGTGGTACATAACATAGGACTGGCTGTAGAACTACCGTGGTATATAACAGGGAATGGGCGTAGAACTACCGTGGTACATAACATTGGACTGGCTGTAGAACTACCGTGGTACATAACATTGGACTGGCTGTAGAACTACCGTGGTACATAACAGGGAATGGGTGTAGAACTACCGTGGTACATAACATTGGACTGGCTGTAGAACTACCGTGGTACATAACAGGGAATGGGCGTAGAACTACCGTGGTACATAACATTGGACTTGCTGTAGAACTACCGTGGTACATAACATTGGACTGGCTGTAGAACTACCGTGGTACATAACAGGGAATGGATGTAGAACTACCGTGGTACACAACAGGGAATGGATATAGAACTACCGTGGTACATAACATTGGACTGGCTGTAGAACTACCGTGGTACATAACAGGGACTGGCTACTTCAAAGTACGAATGTTTGAAAAATGTTGCAAAATTGAGAGGCAGTCGTCTTTTGGTGAAATCATAGTTGAAGTAAATGTAAATTTAAGGTTTACGACTTCTTCAGAGAATGAGAAACAGCAATCATGTCAAGTTGACATTTTAAAAATATGTACTTTATATATACATTTGTTGACATATTTTTGAAATCGCCAGTCTACACTGTATGTTGTAGGGAATTTTTCTAGCTTTTTTATTTTTTGAGGGACGGGCGAGAAACTAAAGGATCGCCCCGGGCAACACGCCACTACGCCACTGGGAGGGAGAGATAACTAAGCATAAAAATGTTAAATTACGAGTTATCTCATCAGCTGGCACAACTTACCTCCCATTCTAATGCTCATCTGGAGAAAGAGAGAAGTGACCGAAATGAACAACAGAGATCCCACTAAGACCCTCCTCCGGCATCTCATTCTACTACTCCCCTGCTTCACCGTGCATCCGTTACAAGCCGAGTGACTAGGAGCTGGCCAAGACGATAGACCAGTGTTTAGGCAGACGACTGAAATCTGAGGACACAACAAAAGAAATTGGTAACACAAACGTATGGGAGGTAACAATTAGAGACTGTGAAAGTACGACAATTGGCAAAGACTTTGATATTAACTGATGCCCCGTTTCCTTTATTCGGTTATGTGGATACAAAATTTGGCTTTTGATCCATCGCATACGTGTTGTCTTAGGTCGATGACCCACTGTCGCAATAGCAGGGTGATTGTAACGACATCCATGGCATCATATGTCTCGTCTTAGGTCGGCGACCCACTGTCGCAATAGCAGGGTGATTGAAACGACATCCATGGCATCATATGTCTCTTCTTAGGTCGGCGACCCACTGTCGCAATAGCAGGGTGATTGTAACGACATCCATGGCATCATATGTTTGTTCTTAGGTCGGTGACCCACTGTCCCAATAGCAGGGTGATTGTAACGATATCTATTGATTACAATGTCTAGTGTGGATACATCACAATTAGGCCGTTAGAGCCTAGAGTTACAGACCCGTCCCACTGTTCAAGAAATCATTAAACGTTCCCTCCTTACTTTATAATAGAATTTCCATTATGAAATCAACGGATATTACAATTGAATAGAAATTATTCTCCGCAATGAATAGATAGTGATCTGCTCATAGATCCAGATCACTCATTCACTTACCCCCCCCCCCCCCCCCCCCCCCCCCCCCCCCGCCCCCGTACTTCGATTAAAACATTTCACATGAGAGCTCCATTAGGGGTGTTAAAGACCTCAAAGTGGGGCGCACTTCAACAACAGCCACTGTTCAGAATGCTATCCCATTCGTTACTCTGATGGTTCTAGTGGCCGTTATATAGGCAATGGTTTGAGAGGTTATGGTCCCCTGGTCCCATGTGAGAGATCCCCTGATTAAAGAGTGCTATATCGCCAGCAATGATTCTATTATTGTAAACTCTACTACTCTATTGTCGACCGCCTATACTAGGGAAGCACTTCTCTTTGTACAAACAACGGAATTATTTTAGTGACAATGACAGACATAGTAACACGTTTATGCAAAATGAAATATTAATATGTTCCCTCAAAGTTTATTAGAATAATATTGATTTGATTACATTTTTAAGAAGAAGAATAAAAACATAATTAGTTATATTAGAACTCTAGCCAATGGATTTGAAACATTAACCTTACTCATTTAGGAGAAATTTAAAGACATTTTAAAAAAAAATAGATTTTGTGAAGTAATCAGTCATCATCATCATCAACTTCAAAGACATTTTTTTTTAGAGAGACTAAATGCCAAATAGAAAATTAGTCATAAAATGAAGTTATTTATTGTTGTTGTATGATATGATAACTATTGTTTGTTGATTGAAAGTTCGATATAGAGCATTATACTATGGGTCTAATGATCGTTTCAACACATTACAATTAGGATTGGTTTTTTTAAAGGTTTGATAGAATACGTACAAAGTGTACTTACAATTCCATGATGGTGATAATTCAGAATTATCAATTGAGAATTCAGCCACTTTTAATACAACCTGCCTTACTGCCGACAGGTTCTGCTGGTACCCCTTACCAACCTCAGTCAAAAGAACCGAATATCAGCAGCAGGACTTTAAAAAAAAATTCTTTTCAAGAAACCCTCTGAAATCATGTTTTTTGGAGTCTAAACCAATTTGTGGCCGAGAGGCCGAGCCGCACTCAGGTCGCTAAGAACCGCATGCGGCTCGCGAGCCGCGATTTGCCGACCACAACCTTACTTTCATCACAGCCTTACTTTCATCACAGCCTTACTTTCATCACAGCCTTACTTTCATCACAGCCTTACTTTCATCACAGCCTTACTTTCATCACAGCCTTACTTTCATCACAGCCTTACTTTCATCACAGCCTTACTTTCATCACAGCCTTACTTTCATCACAGCCTTACTTTCATCACAGCCTTACTTTCATCACAGCCTTACTTTCATCACAGCCTTACTTTCATCACAGCCTTACTTTCATCACAGCCTTACTTTCATCACAGCCTTACTTTCATCACAGCCTTACTTTCATCAAAACTGTTTGTCTTTCTCCAATCTCAGAGGTAATTATATTCACCGCCACTAAATTTCTGCTCAACAGTCCCGCATACTCCACATCCCTGCTCCACATACTCCACATCACTGCTCCACATAATCCTCAGCCCTGCTCCTCATACTCTACCTCCCTGCTCGTCATACTCTACAGCCCTGCTCCACATACTCCACATCCCTGCTCCACATACTCAACATCACTGCTCCACATAATCCTCAGCCCTGCTCCTCATACTCCACATCCCTGCCCCTCATATTCCACATCCATACTCCACATCCCTGCTCCACATACTCCACATCCCTGCTCCACATACTCCACATCCCTTTTCCACATACTCCACTTCCCTGCTCCACATACTCCACATCACTGCTCCACATAATCCTCAGCCATGCTCGTCATACTCTACATCCCTGCTCCTCATATTCCACATCCCTGCTTCACATACTCCACATCCCTGCTCCACATACTCCACATCCCTGCTCAACATACTCCACATCACTGCTCCACATAATCCTCAGTCCTGCTCCTCATACTCCAAATCCCTGCTCCACATACTCTACATACCTGCTCCACATTCTCCTCAGCCCTGCTCCACACCCCTGGTCCATATACTCCACATCCCTGCTCCTCATATTCCTCAGCCCTGCTCGACATCCCTGCTCCTCATACTCCTCAGCCCTGCTCCACATCCCTGCTCCACATCCCTGCTCCACATCCCTGCTCCACATCCCTGCTCCACACCCCTGGTCTACATGCTTCACATCCCTGCTCCACATCCCTGCTCCACATCCCTGCTCCACACCCCTGGTCTACATACTCCACATCCCTGCTCCACATACTCCCCAGCCGTGCTCTGAACAAGTTGATAATGACGACGCAATTGAGCTTTTATTTCTGATCATTAAATCAGTTATAAAAATCGATCTCTGTGTGTCAACACAACGCCAGATGAACGCATGAAGTGCCTGCATAGTCCGCCATGAAGTGCTGCATAGTCCCACGCTCGTCGAAATGTGTTTAGGGTGTGAACACATTGCCATGACGACTATAACAACAATGCTCTGCGGTGGAATGCAAGGATTCCCAAACGGTGCTTGGTAGAGGGTCTTATTCGATAAAACATCCAACTGAGATGTTTTAAATTGTGATGGCTTCTTTAAAAAAATACGCTCAGTGGCGTAGCAAGGGTCGGTGTCACCCGGTGCGGTAAACTCATGGTGTCACCCGGTGCGGTAAACTCATGGTGTCACCCGGTGCGGTTAACTCATGGTGTCACCTCATTCCCCCCCCCCCCCCCCCCCCCCCCCCCCCCCCCCCCCCCGCAACTTGCATGGAGGATTTGTTCTTGTTAAAGTAAATTAAGTCCAGAGTATAACAATGTCAAGAACAAAAAGAAATGACTTAAATATCAGGAGGTAAATGTATGTAAGAACTGTAGCACGTACTTAGAATCGCCCGACCACATCGTATTTGATATCAATGCAAAGCTTTATTGCTCAGAATTTCGTTAAATATAGCTTCCTGTCACTTACGAAAGTTACCAAACACTTCAATCAGGGTTGAATCATTGTCAAAACGGTGTTTTTTCTGACCTAATTATAGGTCAACTCATTTCTGACGCATCAACCTTGAACTTTTAATAAAGCACGCATTTGGATTGGTTACAAGTGTGGAAACTTTACATGTGATCGGTTCTCTTTATATGAAATTCGGTTAGACTGAACAGTGTGTGGTTTGTAGATATGCAATGTTTTCAATTTGGTGTCACCCCCCTGCGATGGTGACACCCGGTGCGGTCCGAGCCGAAAAAAGAACTTTTTAAAAATGAAATCTCAGAAGACGTCCTCGCACTGAAGATAAGAGCACATTCGTTGTCGATAGGTAATTATTATCAAAATCAATAACACTGTTTAAAAGAAAAAGAACGATACTAAGTCCTTGCTCTCCTGATACTGTTGATGTCCACCATTCAAGTTTAATGAGAATGTATTGATTTGTACGAACTGATTGACTTGTTATTCTGGCTGTGCCGCTTACAGCCGGGACACGGGTCTTGTTATCACGTTGTGCCGCTTACAGCCGGGACACGGGTCTTGTTACCACGCTGTATCGCACACAGCCGGGACACGCTGTACCGCTTACAGCCGGGACACGGGTCTTGTTACCAAGCTGTGTCGCTTACAACCGGGACATGCTGTTCCGTTTATAGCCGGGACACACTGTGTTACGTACAGCCGGGACACACTGCGCCAAAGACAGCCAGGACACACTGTGCCGCTTACAGCCAAGACACATTGTGCCGCTTACAGTCAGGACACAATGTGCCACTTTTGGTTCGTCAGCACTATATTATTTAAAGATTTACCAATAAATGTGTGTCCAAAATAAGAAATCTTTTTGTTCAAGTACCAGGATAGCTAGTCCTGCACTTATGTGACCTTCAAAGAAAGCTGCGATACCGTGGAATGTGTCCCTGGTCACGGTTGTGTGGTTTTGTTAAGGGATATTCTTTCCTGATTGGCTGGTCGTCAGATCGGTAGTTTGTTACGAGACCTGTAGCTTATTACAAGACCGGCAGTTTGTTATAAGACCAATAGTTTGTTACAAGACCGGTACTTTGTGACAAGACCGGTAGTTTGTTACGAGACCGGTAGTTTGTTACAAGACAGGTACTTTGTGACAAGACCGGTAGTTTGTTACAAGACCGGTAGTTTGTTACAAGACAGGTACTTTGTGACAAGACCGGTAGTTTGTTACAAGACCGGTAGTTTGTTACAAGACCGGTACTTTGTAACAAGACCGGTAGTTTGTTACAAGACTGGTAATTTGTGACAAGACCGGTAGTTTGTTACAAGACTGGTAGTTTGTTACAAGACCGGTAGTTTGTTACAAGACTGGTAGTTTGTTACAAGACCGGTAGTTTATAACAAGACCGGTAGTTTGTTACAAGACAGGTAATTTGTGATAAGACCGGTAGTGTGTTACAAGACTGGTAGTTTGTTACAAGACCGGTAGTTTTTTGGTTTTTTTTAAAGACCAGGTAATGTTACAGCCCAAGACAATCAGGGACTGGAACCATCTTTCAAAAGGAACGGTTGAGGCGACAACACTAGACACATTTGTGTCTATTGCCTCAAGCCTTCAAACCCCTAGTGCATGCTTTCCTCATCAACACCAGTAACAGAAACATTGCAAATCCCATCTACATGCATAGGAGCCAAAATGATCAATAAATTGATCGTGGGCCCTTAAGATATAGAAGAAGAAGACACCTCCTAATTTTTTTTTTTAAATAATGAATTTCTAATTTAATGTATTTAATTGCGAAGAGAACTGTTGAATCGCCAGATAAAAAAATATTAGTAGCCTACATTCCATTGTTGAATATTTGCTGCTTAATTCTCACCTATTCAATATTTCATTTATGAAAACCTAATTTCGCTGATTGATACAAATCTGTTTTGAAAAAAAAATACTTCCTGAACAGAAGGAATGCTACGCAGTGGTGCTTATTGGTGCGGATATTGGATGAAACATGTAAATTAGATCGGAGAAGACTTCTGTCAATTTTTTTGCTTTTTGGTGTGCATTTTTATGTTTTGATACGACTTGGCGCGGGAAATCCCGCATAGTTTATGACCTGGATATGGTTTCAACCAATGTTCCCTCTAAGGTTTGTTGGTTCGTGTGCAAAATCATACAGTTGTGTGCAAAGTTTTACAGCATCATTTTTGTGTGTGCAAAATTTTACAGCCCACAAACACAAACACACACTTACATGGAACTTAGCTGCGCGGACACTCAAGACTGCTGCGCGGCGTCTGTGAGATAGCTGCGCGGCCGCTCAGCTTAAAGGGAACATTGGTTTCAGCTTGTTGATTCTATTAGGATTGACACTTTGTGATCAGTAAGTGGGTTGTTGGGTGCAGGTGGGTCAATCGGCCTCCAAAAGCTTCACCATCACAGCTCTAGGTAGTAGGAAACCCTGAGGCATTTGGACTCAAAAAATGTCCAACTACGACAAACGAGCCAATCTCACTCAAGACACTTTTTTTTTTTAAAGATGCTTTTAAAAGTCTCTCGCTCTCTCTCTCACTTTCACTCTCTCACACACTCCGTCCGTCCGTCCGTCCGTCCGTCCGTCCGTCCGTCTGTCTGTCTGTCTGTCTGTATATCTATCTATCTATCCATCTATCTATCTGTCCATCGATCTATCCATCCATCCATCCACCCACCTATCCACCCACCTATCCACCCATCCATCCATCCATCCATCCATCCATCCATCCATCCATCCATCCATCCATCCATCCATCCATCCATCTATCTATCTATCTATCTATCTATCTATCTATCTATCTATCTATCTATCTATCTATCTATCTATCTATCTAT
>CAXITT010000009.1:2509874-2552746 GCA_964033795.1 Lymnaea stagnalis
GGGGGGGGGGGGACACTGACCCCCCCCCCCCCTTTGGAGATATAGCTGAAAGAAGCCCTTCTTGTATTAGGACCAATTTGGCTCTAGTTTTCTCTAGTAGAGCTATATTCCATTCCTACACTGCACGCTGTGTGACCATAGAAAATGGATGCGAGAAACTCAATGTTTTTGTCCGCTAACTATTCTTTCTTCTTTTTTATAACATTGTTATGCCCTATATGCGCTCGGGTTGCTGGATGGCCCCGTGGTCTGATTTTAATCTCAAGCTCGTGGTATGGAATTCAATCCAATTGATAAATTGGAATCTAATCCTTCTTATTGTTACATCATTGTCATTGCTATATTAATACATTGTCTCTTGTTTTATATCTTTTTTTTTAAAGGGGGAGCGGGGAGGGATAGCCCCCCAAAGATGCTGCTATACCAGCTAGTGCTCCATTCAAAGTCATGCCATGCTGGTCTCTTGGCCTTGCTGGTCTCTTGACCTTGCGGGTCTCGTGGCCTTCCTGGTCTCTTGGCCTTGCTGGTCTCTTGGCCTTGCTGGTCTCTTGGCCCTGCTGGTCTCTTGGCCTTGCTGGTCTCTTGGCCATGCTGGTCTCTTGGCCTTGCTGGTCTCTTGGCCATGCTGGTCTCTTGGCCATGCTGGTCTCTTGACCATGCGGCACTCTCACATTCAGCCGATCTTCCAGGCCATGACCAGACACAGAAACAAAGTATCCCGAGCCACACAAACTGGTTTGATAAGCTGAAGGGAAAAGATACGACACATTGATCTTAGCACACGACACATTGATCTTAGCACACGACATATTGATCTTAGCACACGAAACATTGATCTTAGCACATGACACATTGATCTTAGCACACGACACATTGATCTTAGCACACGACACATTGATCTTAGCACAGAGGCCAAGAAGCCGTTGTCTCCTGCGGTGATCTAAATCTCAAATTAAGAAACTGGGGTTGTCCTCAGGAGTTGTGAGGTGATTTATGAGAGGGTTCTCGCTGGAGTTGTGAGGTGATATATGAGAGGGTGCTCGCTGGAGTTTTGAGGTGATATATCAGGGCCACCAGGAAATTTAATTATAAGAACGTTTAAGTTGTGATATAATTTTTTTCTTTGTGGGTGTTCTTTTAATTGTTCATAACATTTTACATTAAATTTTTTTTTTCAAAATCAAAAGTCATGATCTAAAGCCAAAATCATAAGTCATGATGTAAAGTCAAACTCGTAAGTCATTCGTTCTGTTTCTTTAGTCTACTCTAAAGTTCTCTCTGGGATTTAATAAAACAAAATTATGGTCCGTTTTTTTTCTTCAAAGTTTAAAATGCATATTGACTTGAGTTGGAATGTTTTGTTTCTTTCTATCTATAGGCGGCATTTCCTGCCTCTTGTGTCGAGTTCTTTCGTAAGGGGGGTGGGGCACAAATCTTGACTCATCTCCGGTGGCGCTAACTCTAGTTACGCCACTCAGTGTAACACATTATATGAACAAGTTTTTTGAGGGATCTGAAGGATGAAAGGGGAGTAGGACTTTTTTGTGGGGACATTTCTTTAGGACATTGAAGCGAAGCATTCAGCCACGACCGTGCTGAGGAAGAGCTGAGTCGGAGGGGTGGGGGGAGGGACTTGAACATTGTGCCCCCACCCCTCGGGTTTTTATCAATAAATGATATTGATATGATATAGATATAGGCACCAATATAATGAAAATTTTCATTTTTGGCGCCCCCATCAGTCTGGCAACCTTGGTGTCTCACCCCTCGCATGGCCCTAAGAGCTATTCTTTCGATACAAACAACTTCAATTTATATACGTAAGCAGATATACGCTGTACTGTGCTGTTTGCTAGTTCCTGGTTGCTAATTGTTAACCCTAGTGTGTCTTCAAATCCAATGCCCAAGCCACTAAGATAAGAACACGTTTTTGTTTGCCTGTCTGTGTTTCCATTGACATGGTGTCGTGGAGAGACTCGCCCTGCGCTTTCATGTGTGTCCTCGTGGAAGCTGACAATGCTGAGAGAGACCTCATGTGGTTTCATCTGTGTCCTCGTGGAGCCTGACAATGCTGAGAGAGACCTCATGTGGTTTCATCTGTGTCCTCGAGGAAGCTGACAATGCTGAGAGAGACCTCATGTGGTTTCATATGTGTCCTCGTGGAGGCTGACAATGCTGAGAGAGACCTCATGTGGTTTCATCTGTGTCCTCGTGGGAAGCTGATACGCAGGCATGCGCAGTATAGTTTGTATTTCCTCACTGTGTCACAACGACCCGAATTATTGGAAGCAATGACGACACGAGTGTCATGTGACGTTGGTTATTTGAGGCACCCCTCTGTGGCAGCTGACCCGTGAACGGTTCGGTCCACCTATTATGTCTGCAGGCTCTTGACGCTCTGATAGCCACAAGACTAAGACACAATGCCAGCGTTGTGATATGACGTGCTAGATACTTCATGTCAGCAATCCAGTTCATGTAGAGCCGCCAGTGCACAAACTTTGATATGACATTGCTGGAGACTTCGGGTCATGAATCCAGTTCTTATAGAACCGACAGAATAGGAAGTTAGTTAAAAGATTGAGTGGTGCAGATTGAAGAATATTATATAGACACATTGGCATTACTTGTCCCTTAAGATGCAGCAAAAGACAATTTCTAAGAGAAACCTAAATGGTACATGACGTAGAGAAGCCAGTCCATCAATATTGACACATAGTCCTAGAATGGTACATCACACTGAGAAGCCAGTCCATTAATAATGTCTCGTAGGTCAAGAATGGTACGCCACATTTATTTGATGCGTATTTTATCTTGTGTCATCACAACTGTCAATGTAAAATGCTTGGAGATTGGAAATTCCCACCTTCCTGCCCCCTTTATTTCATTTGTCCTTCGATCAAACATCCGCCTGGACTATGTGACAACGTACATTTCAGTTCACACTCTTTCAAGTGCACAAAGATGTGCACATGAGTTCACTATTTTGCTATTTTCACCATTAATTATTGGCCAACTATTACATTGCTTAATAAAAGGTCATAAAACTTCACTCCCATGTTTAAGTAAAAGAAAACCGAATTGTGCATACCGGATTTTAGTAACAGAAAACCGAACTGTGCATACCGGATTTTAGTAACAGAATACCGAACTGTGCATACCGGATTTTAGTAACAGAATACCGAACTGTGCATACCGGATTTTAGTAACAGAAAACCGAACTGTGCATACCGGATTTTAGTAACAGAATACCGAACTGTGCACACCGCATTTTAGTAACAGAATACCGAACTGTGCATACCGGATTTTAGGACAAACGAATAGCGAACTGTGGTATTTCTTGCATGGATTTCTGTCGTGGTTCGTGGTGAGAAAAGTGCGAGTCTTGCGCATGGCGCACATGACGCTCTTGATATTTAAAAGGTTTAAACTATTGTGAAGACTCTTTCAAAATCTCGAGACATTTGCACGTCACATTAAAACTATGGATCTCTTTGAGATTATCCTGTTTTCATGTTGTCATGTTATCCCGTTGTCATGTTATCCTGTTGTCATGTGGTCATGTCATGTTATCCTGTTTTCATGTTATTCCGTTGTCATGTTGTCCTGTTGTCATGTTATCCTGTTATCATGTTATCCTGTTTTCATGTTGTCCTGTTATCATTTTGTCATATTATCCAGTCTCGTGTTTTTATTTTTTTACTGTTATCATGTAGTCATGTTATCATTAGAGACCGACCGAATTTCGGCTTCGTTTTCGGCACCAAAAGTTGCCATTTGACCACTTTTGGCCTAGTTTAGGTTTAGACCGAAACAGAAAATTTAACGTTTAGTTAATTTCGGTTTCGGCCAAAACATTGTGAAGATTTAGACTTTCGGCCATCAGTCCGAACGTGATTGAGGTTTTTGGTCATCTGTATCTCTGTCTCTAGGCTGGAAATCCGATATTCGTTATTGCTCATGTCTCGCTGTCATTGTATATTATATGACTAATACTCAGCGAAAACTGCTCACAGCTCCTTGATCACCTTCTTGTCCTTCATTTACACAAATTAAATTTCCAATAGGCCTAGGCAAATGTCAATTGATTTGTGGAAGAAAAATTAATGGAATGGAAAATATTTATATTATTATTTTTGTTTTAATTTTTGGTTTTTTAAAATTTGGAACCCTAGAACAGTGGTCCCCAAACCCCGGGCCGCGGACCGGTACCGGTCCGTGGATCAAATGGTACCGGGCCACACAAGAAACATTAAATTATCTCCATTTTATAAGCTTACCAGATTTTCTCGATGATAAGTACGGATGTACGGACACAAAGGCTCACATCAACCGGAACCATACAGGTGGAGGAGGAGGGGGGGTGTTGTTGTATTTGATTAATTTTTTTATTTTATTTTATTTAATTTTTTTTTATTTTATTTTTTTTGGGGGGGGGCACTCCCCACCCCCCCAAACTCGTACGTCCAAAGAGCTTTTAGCCCTCATCCCTATAAAAAAAACCAAAGACATCAAACAATTTTATGGGTAATTGTGATGTCACAGGCTATTTTTTTTTTTTAATGAGTCGCGTGTTAATACAGCCGACAGTTTGGCCAGCCCAGTGGCGCCCATATTATATGTCGCTCTGGGTGCCATGTTGCCCTCAGGCAGAGCCATGAGAATGGGGCAAAGAGGGCAGTCATAGCGGGAACCCAATTATAAANCAACACCCCCACCCCCCCCCCCCCCCCCCAAAGCGGGCCGCGGTAAAATAATCAAACGTTGACCGGTCCGCGGCGATGAAAAGTTTGGGGACCACTGCCCTGAGTATTCAATTCCTTCATTTTTTTATATTTATTTTTGATTGATCATTATCATTCTCATGTTGTCATTGGCTAAGGTGAATAATAGTGACTAGTCCTAGGGAATGTGCATATTTCCATTATTATGTTTGTTTTATTTTTTTTTTAAATAAAAATTAAGAAAAGTTGGGCTTCTTCAATTGTTTTTTGTTGTTGAAATTCCTCCTCATCGTCATGCTCATCAAGATTTTTATTGACGAAATAACACGCGTGTGCATGCATAACGGGTTCGTATTATAATTATGTAGTAGGCCTACTGCAGACCTATTTCACTTTTATGATTTTTGGCGACCAATTCGGCTGTCTTTTTCGATTCTCCGTTTAGACCCGTCACAACAATTTTAAGAGACCCGGTTAAAATTAATATCCCCCCACCCCCACCCATGGGGGTGAGGGAGGTTGGTCGCTGAACGAAATAATGACGTCATGAGCATGGACAGACCGGTGTCTTAATACTAAGGTACTACTGCCTTGAAATGCATTTTAAAGAAATTTTAATTAATTTTAAATTAAAATGGTTAAAGCCAAAGTATGCAATCGATATTTATTGATTAATATTCACAATGAACTCATTTTTTATACTTTCCACAAATCATTTTTCGATGTATTCAGAAAGTACGCTTGAGCCAATTTCAAAATATCTATATAAAAAAAAATTTAAATATCGCAACTGCGTTTGGTGCGTAATATTTTATTTTATTTTCGGAAAATGATATCATCTCGTTTTAAATATTGTGTACTAAAATTCGGTTTAAAAGTGGTTGGGAAATCAGAAAATTAATATAATTCACGGGCGTGAAATAAAAAGTGTGCAGTGACGTATTATGAGGGGAAGGAGGTGTAGCAAAAGTTGGGATTCTTAAAATTACCTGAGTTCATGTTTTGTCCAGTAACTTTAGTAGTTGGGAAGTTCACGCATGGCTGTCGGCAATGTTTTGCGAACCATAACAAGTATGTTTATATTTGTTCAATTATGAGTTCCATCATCTTACATGCCATTATCATGCACGCCATCAGCATGCACTTAATCATCAAACATGCCATCATCATGCACGCATCATCATACATGCCATCATCATGCACACTATTATCATGCACGCCGTAATCATACACGCCATCATTATACACGCCATCATTATACACACCATCATACACGCCATCATCATGCATACCATCATCATGCACGCCATCATTATGCACGCCATCATCATGTACGCCATCATCATACATTGCCATCATCATGTACACTATCATCATACATGCCATCATCATGTACACTATCATCATACATTGCCATAATCATGTACGCCATCATCATACATTGCCATAATCATGTACACTATCATCATACGTGCCATCATCATTTACACTATCATCATACATGCCATCATCATGTACGCCATCATCATACATTGCCATCATCATGTACGCCATCATCTTACATTGCCATCATCATGTACACTATCATCATACATGCCATCATCATGTACACTATCATCATACATGCCATCATCATGTACACCATCATCATACATTGCCATCATCATGTACACTATCATCATACATTGCCATCATCATGTACACTATCCTCATGCACGCCCTAATCATACACGCCATCATCATACACACCATCATACATGCCATCATCATACTTACCATCATCATGCATACCATCATTATGCACGCTATCATCATGCACGCCATCATCATACATTGCAATCATCATGTACACCATCATCATGCACGCCATCATCATACACCATCATTATACATGCCATCATCATGCACGCCATCATCATACATTGCCATCATCATGTACACCATCATCATGTTCACCATCCTCATGTACGCCATCATCACGTACACCTACTCTATGCCAGTGTAATCCTCTTCTCTTTAAGACGCTAAATCTATTCTTGTCCAAGTTTATGTTTGCATTCAATGAAAAACTCCACTTTCTGTCTCCTTTGGTGGATCTATTTTAAACATATTTAGACTGGAAAACACCTATTTTAAACTGACTTCAGAAACCGCCGTCATACAGCAGTCACGTCTTTGATCTAGGTGTAGAAAGTCACGTCTTTGATCCATGTATAGAAAGCCGTGTAGGAGGGCATGTAAGAACAATACTTGCAGCATGCTCCTAAGCCCACTCAGATTTGCTGCTAATCAGACAGAACCGTTTGCCACTTCTGATCTTTTGCTTCTTGTGTCTGGACACGACTGTTGACCATCTTCGTCTATTTCTGGTCACAAGCTCGATCAAACACTTCTCAAATCAGATTGTAATTACATTAAGTCAGTTGCTCTGGTGTCAGTCTGAGACTGGTGTCACTCTGAGACTGGTGTCATATCTGAGACTAGTGTAAATCTGAGACTGGTGTCAATCTGAGACTGATGTCAATCATTTTGTTTGCATTATGTCCTTAAAACAAACTATGAAGATCTTAAGGACTTCCCCCACACATGTCAACGCCCCCCACTCATGTTAACTTCACCCCACACATGTCAACATCCCCCACACATGTTAACTTCACCCCACACATGTCAACGTCCCCCCCACACATGTTAACTTCACCCCACACATGTCAACGTCCCCCCACACATGTTAACTACACCCCACACATGCCAACGTCCCCTACACATATTAACCTCACCCCACACATGTAAACTTCACCCCACACATGTAAACGTCCCCTAAACACTTCTTAACGTCACCCACCACATATGTAAATGAACTGAACGTGTCGTAAAGCTCCCCTGGTTGTCCGCCCATGCAAATCTATAAATGGCTAAGAAATCTCACTCTGGAGAACAAGGCACTCGCCGGTCGATTTATCGGAAATTAGGGTCCGTGTAAATGTCATTGATTGTTTTAGAAAGTGAAGTGTGCGTTTTCCCATTGGGGTGTACTTATGAGGTAAACAATTTTACACTGGTGAGTTTTCTACACTCGGAGAGTATAAGATTCGTGCTGTACGTCTAAGCATACATGAGAGTCAGCGAGAGTCAGCAGGAACAGAGGGTTCACAAATTAATCTCCCTCTCCCCGTTTTTCAAAACTTTAAAAAAAAAAAAAATTAACAGCTATCGTCAACAGGTAGGAGGAGCACATTCGTAACGCTTAAGGCAAATTTCTGACTTGTTTTTAAAGTTCTTAAAATCAACAATAAATAATGAAATTTAAAAATCCACATTACGTTCAAAATGATTTCTTAAATGGAGTGATCCCTGTTGTTTAGCAACAAGATTTCATAAGTTGTTTTACTGCGTCATGACAATTTTGACTCCATCTGTTCAGAGGCCTACGTAGCGAGGGTGTTTGGCGCCCGGGGACAAGATCCGTTTTAAAGCGCCCCCTTTTCTTTTTTTCAACTCTCAAACCCATTATTTTTATCAATAATATATTATCAAAGCACATTTTGGCGCCCCTAACTAGCTTGCACCCGGGGTCATCTGTCCCCCCCTGCCCCCCTCGCTACGCCTCTGCTCTGTCATCAGCCTCTAGGGCCACGCTCGGGGCAAAGAAATAAATTAGGCGTCCTCATCTAAAAAAAAGATAATACTAATAAATATATACTGAAAGAAAGGTGACAATCTTGGCGCGCTCTGGCGATGGTGCTTGTAACTGACCCTCCCCCTATCACAATTCGATATATTTGATTGGATTCTTTCGTCATTTATTTCTTTACACGTTGATACATCGTAATAACTCCGAATTGAACACGAGTCCTTTTCCATTCGTAAAGTGACTTTAATCTGCTACTATATATAACGGGATGTACAGTTAATCAAACACATGTGTAGCGTAGCTTGCTATAAGAAGGAGAATAATTTTAGGATTAATTCTAGACCGAAACTAGGCCGAAAGTTTTAAAAAATGACTTTCGGCCAAAACCGAAGCCGAAATATTTAGATTGTTTTTGAGATTCGTTCACGCATACATTCTGAGTCTTAAATTGTTCACTTTCATAATCTTCTTCTTATGCCTTTTTACCAAGTCTTGGGCATAGGCCATCCACAAGAATTTTCCATTCATCACGGTCCTGTGCCTTCCTTTCCAGTTGTGTCCAGGTGTATCCAATATTTTCCGTGTCTGCCTCTAGCTCGCGTCTCCATGTATTCTTTGGCCCACCTCTCTTTCAATTTCCATGTAGATTCCATGTTAGGAATTGTTTGGTGGGGCTATCTGGGGGTTTTCGGAGAGTATGTCCTATCCATCTCCATTTTTTAAATTTAAGATGTCTTCATCAATGGGCAGCTTGTGACTCCTTTCTAGTAGATCTTTGTTGATGATAATATTTGGCCATTTGATTTTCAGGATCTTTCTAAGGCCACGTATTTATGAAGGACTGTACTTTCTGCGTAATGCTCGCCGTTGTTTTCCAAATTTCTGATCCATATCGTAGGATTGTCTTTCAAAATAGGGTTAGTCAAAAAGATTTTTACTACTATAACAAATCAAAATTCATTCTACCTACAATAGCTGCTTCCTTCGCGTCAATAATTCATAAATATCTCCTGCTCCTGCCCACTGCTTGACATGTTTTAGCATTTAAGGCCTTCATGGAGAAGGATGGGGTGCTTTTTTTGTACTAAGTGATCCCAAAATGGCTCATGGACTTGGCTTTTCTTTTTGAAATTACACAGGAGCTGAATGTATTCACAAAGTAGTTACAAGACAATGTCAGGGCATTCTGCACAAAACTTGTGTTATGGTTCGTAGAGAAACCGCTGCCATTTCTCAACATGCAAAGTACTCGTGTACTCGGGCCCACCATTCAGTAGTAACTTAGTAAGAAGTATACTGATGCCATTGCAAAGCTACAGAAAGAATTTGATATCAATTTTTAGACTTCAAAACACAGACAGCCACTTTTCAGTTTTTTGCTGACCCTTTCTCCTTTAATGTGCAAGATGCCCCGTACAGGGAGGTGAATGGAAAAACAAACAAGATTGGACATTTTATTGCACTGCCCTCTACTTTCCCTGAGATTTCCAGGTTGTTCAAGCGGATCATATGACTTTATGGGAGTACCTATCTGTGTGAACAGCTCTTTTCCGCTATGCACTTTAAAAAGTCAAAGTTCAGGGCCAAACTTACTGATGTGGATCTTCAAGCTAAACTGAGGGTCTCAGTTGCTTCCCTACTCAAGCCAAAAGCTGCTCAGCTGTGTAAAAAGAAGTGCTGCCAGGTCTCTGGCAACAGTGAGTAAGTGGAAGAAAGTGAAGCCTAGTTTTTGAGAACCCTTAATGCTTTTTATTTGTTAATTATAAAGCTTGAGCAGATTGTAACAGTTTTACTTTAATGAATATTTAATCGCCTTTTGTGTGGAATACTTGATGAGGCCCAGTCTCAATCAGACTCTACCTCGTGCGGCCCACGGATAATTTGAGTTTGAGACCCCTGATCTAATGAATTCTTTAGGTTTTTACCCTTTTAATTTAAAGTAATTTAAATTTCTTTAAGATGTTTTTTAAAATAGTATGGTAGGAGAATATTTTAGGGAAAAGAAGGGGCGGGGCAAAAATTAATGCAAAATAGACCCTTGAGTGCCCTTTGCTTTTATAATATAATTACAACCTACAACATATACCTACAATAATTATTGTGGCTCTAATTGAGCCAATTGCCACCTAAATATATGTTATTAAAGCAATAAAAATATCAGCACAATGTTTCGCTGTTTTCGTCATACTAATGCTTTGTGTTGACAGAAATAGCTTGCAAGATATCACTGTATTAATATTTAGCCTATTAACAACAAAATTGTCTTTCTCTGCTGGTGACGTAATTATTTCTTTCAGCACTCAACCTTGGTGGGGGAATTTTTTTTAACTGGGTCTCTTAAAATTGTTGTTCTGGAGGGTCTTGACGGAGAATCGCAAAAGACATGTAAATTGTCGCCAAAATCATAAAAGTGAACAGGTCTGCAGTAGGCCTAGTTATACATACTTATAATACGAACCCATGATAAATGCACACTCAAGTTATTTCGTCAATAAAAATGTTTATGGGCGAGATAATGATGAATTTCAAGAAATGAATAGTTTGAAAAAGCCTAAGTTTGCTTTTAAAATTTTTTTAAAAATAATTTTAAACAAATAATTGAAACTTTACCATTCCCTAGGATTGTGCACTGTTATTCATATTTGCCTATGACAACATTGATGAGCATGATAATGATGAATTATAATAAATATCACAAGAGAAGGAATTAAATAAACCTAGGGTTCCAAATTTATTTTATTTTTGAAGAGAACATTAAAACAAAAATAATTATAAAATATTACGTTTCCCTTAGTTTTTCTTCCACAAAACTGTTTACATTTGTCTAGGCCTAATGGAAAAGTAATTTTATGGAAATATAAGACAAGTGGGTCATCATGCAGCCGTGAGCAGCTTTTGCCGAGTATTATTAATTTGACATACAATGACAGCAATACGTCGAGCACTTATGAATATCAGATTGTCGGCCTAGAGACAAACAGACAGTCTGACTTCTAGAGGTTGACAGAAAACCTCAGTCACATTCGGCCGGATGGCCGAAAGTCTCAGTCAATTTCGGCCGAAACCAAAATTAAGCCGAAAGTTAACTTTTCTCTTTCGGCCGAAAGTGATCAAATGGCCACTTTCGGCGCCGAAACCGAAGCTAAAGCCGAAATACGGTCGGTCTCTATTTGGAACCATTAAACTAATAATTACCAACACTCATATGAACCCCATCTCTTATACATATTTTGCTTGTGGTGTGACTGCTTCCACTTCCTGATAGCGCGCAAAATATTATTCCCGATATCTACGCTAAATGATTTGTTTTAAAAGAACGAAACTGCGTTTGGTATGTAATATTTTCTTTTTTGGAAAATTTAATCGTCTCAATTTAAATATGATGTAAAAATAGTAGGGTTAAAAGTGGTTGGGACATCAAAATATTAATAGAGTTCATGGGCGTGAAATGAAAAATGTGCAGTAACGTATCAGGGGAAAGATGTGTAGCAAATATTGGGATTCTTAAAAATAAATTTTAAAACTATACTTTTTAATTTGTTACTATATAGAACTGATGTTTTTAATTTTTTTGTACAAATCATTTATATTGTTAAACTATTATGACATTAAAAAAAAAATATCCACTCAAAATGCTGGCTGTCACAAAAAGCTAGTGTAGTACCTAATATCCTCAAATATTTTCAACTCTTACAAGATGCAAAAAAAAAGAAAAAAAAGAAAGAAAAAAGTACTAGTTTGTAGAAAATGTCTACATTTAATTTTATTTTTTACAAATTTTATATGAATTTCAAAAAAGTTGTACTTCTAGCCATATTTCAAAAGATTGACGACAATATTCAATTTATTGACAACTTTAATCTCATTATTTTAAATTTTGATTTTTATTTTGTGGAGAAATAACAAACAAAAAAACCGCCTAAAATATCAGTAATATCTGATTGCAACTAATTGCCTCTAGAAAAACTTAGTTTGACTCCGTATTGCTCCTAGTCAAGGCTGCACATTTTCGCAAAATTTACGTGTGAGTTTTAACTTGAATGTGCAGCCTACAATGGGGATGTGGAACACAATATATATATATATATACGCCAAAAGTGGGATACTGGGTAGCCAAGTTGTCTAAACTGAGCCACTCTCAATTTCGTGGTCTGTCGTTCACTCCCCCACCGGGTGGTTGGTACTCAATAACCTTCGATGGCAACTCATCTAAGAGAAGAAAACTCTGAATTCAAAATCCGGAGATGGAGTCCGTATACGGATAACATTGACGCAATGAAAAATTCCGACAACTCCTGCGACACCACTGGTGCCAAGCTATATTACCCACATACGATGTTCCCAGAGGCGTGGAGAGAGGCGATTGCTGTGCAGGGAACCAGCCTATAAGTTATAATCCTGAAAAGAATAATCCCAGGCCTTGTGGATTTCTGCGAAGTCTACACCATCGTCACATTGTGACGGACGAAGAGCAATTAAAAAATATTAAAATGCGAAAGACATTAAATCCGTGTAAAGCTTTTCATTGGTCCGAGGCACATTTTTACTAATGCAATTGTTATTACAGTTAAGTCAATATAGATATTGAATTATATAGGAGAAAGAGTTTAGATTCGTGATGGGGTTGGAGACCATGGGCGCCCGCAGGGGGGGGGGACCCTTGCCCCCCCCCCCTGGATTGATTGGATAAAAAAAGTTTAAACAAAAAAAGACAAACATTGTTATGACAGTTAAGTCAATATAGATATTGAATTATATAGGAGAAAGAGTTTAGATTCGTGATGGTGTTGGAGACCATGGGCGCCCGCAGGGGGGGGGACCCTTGCCCCCCCCCCTGGATTGATTGGATAAAAAAAGTTTAAACAAAAAAAGACAAACAATTTATTAAAGTAAAGAGAAAATAAAGAGAAAGTAACTAAGCTGATGTCCTGTCCGTTCGCTCATCATACAAATATGCTACAGTAAATTAAAACTATATTAAAACATTACTAAAAAAATTTTGCCCCCCCCCCTTGGAAAGTTTGTCGATTTTTTTTGCCCCCCTCCCCCTAGAAAGTTTTCTGCTGGCGCCCAAGTTGGCCACACACGTCAATATCATCCACTTTATTGGCCAGAAATGGTTTGCCGAAACTTGAAAATTATCTTCGACGAACCAATCTAGCTATGTTGTCACTTCTTTAAACACGGGGCAAACCGATCTATCTGTATGGACACTACTTTAAACACGGGGTAAAATGCTCTAGCTATATGGATACTACTTTAAACATGGGGTAAAATGCTCTAGCTATATGGATACTACTTTAAACATGGGGTAAAATGCTCTAGCTACATGGACACTACTTTAAACATGGGGTAAAATGCTCTAGCTATATGGATACTACTTTAAACATGGGGGTAAATGCTCTAGCTATATGGATACTACTTTAAACATGGGGTAAAATTCTTTAGCTACATGGACACTACTTTAAACATGGGGTAAAATGCTTTAGCTATATGGACACTACTTTAAACCCGTGACTAACCCAGCTAGCGCTATGGTCACTACTTTAAACATGGGGTAAAATGCTCTAGCTACATGGACACTACTTTTAACTTGGGGTAAAATGCTCTAGCTACATGGACACTACTTTAAACATGGGGTAAAATGCTTTAGCTATATGGATACTACTTTAAACCCGTGAGTTACCGATCTAGCGGTATGGTCACTACTTTAAACTTGCTGCAAAATCCTCTAGCTATATGGACACTACTTTAAACATGGGGTAAAATGATCTAACTACATGGATACTACTTTAAACATGGGGTAAAATGCTCTAGCTACATGGACACTACTTTAAACATGGGGTAAAATGCTTTAGCTATATGGATACTACTTTAAACCCGTGAGTTACCGATCTAGCGGTATGGTCACTACTTTAAACATGGGGCAAAATCCTCTAGCTATATGGACACTACTTTAAACATGGGGTAAAATGCTTTAGCTATATGGACACTACTTTAAACATGGGGTAAAATGCTCTAGCTACATGGACACTACTTTAAACATGGGGTAAAATGCTTTAGCTATATGGATACTACTTTAAACCCGTGAGTTACCGATCTAGCGGTATGGTCACTACTTTAAACGTGGGGCAAAATGCTCTAGCTATATGGACACTTGTTATGTAGTACACTATTTTCCCGTGCTTGAACTTTGCTTGACCCAAATTAGATCCCTAGCAGACGGTAGCGTTTGTTGTGGGCGTGGCTTAGTCTTTGAAGTATCGTGTCTACTACCGCTCTACCCATTAAACCTGGTTAGCATGTCTACTAGTAGTTTATAGAACGTCCTCGATTGTATTAGAAAAGTAATGGCGTTTCTAAACGCGTCGGTAGACCCACATATATAAAGGATTGACAGGCACGGAGAGAGAGAGATTCAGATAGATATATTTTAACTTCACGAGACGTGTATCATTCTTTGTGTACTTATGTGTTTATTCGCTTTCGTCACTGTACAATATTAATTGGCACATTGTACTGTGTTAACTGTGTACCGGTACAAGATCTACCATACTGTAAGTTGATGATTTGTAATGATATTTCTTTTGTTTTTGTAATTGTATTTTTACCAAATTAAATCTTATTAATTGTAATTGGTATTGTTTTGGGTGTCGTAATTTTTTTATTGTATTTATCTACGGTATCGTCCTTTGTTAGGCACTGTTTGAACGAGCCATACATTTAAAATGGGAGATTAATTTCTCTCAAGGGAAGCCAGTGCGTAACAACACTACTTTAAACCCGTGGCTAACCGATCCAGCTGTATGGACACTACTTGAAACACTCGGCATACAACAGTAAAGAAACCATTTAGTTTGTGAACCAGGCAAGATTGAATCAGTCAACGGGAGCAGCTGCGTCCAGAACTCCCAAGTAATCGATATGGAATATGACCAAAATAAATTAAACAACATTAAACCGAAGCCGTTCTAGAGATTGGACAATAGGCAAGGAGAACTGCATTTACGACCACACCACTTTGGCAAACAATGAACGCACGTAAACTCATGTATGGAAAATCTAATGAGGGATCGTATTGATTCGTTGAGGAAAATTTAAGTTAACACAAGAATACAGGCTGAGCAGTTAGACTTTTTGGTAAACTAAATAAACAACGCAACCACAGCGAAACAAATAACAAAACTTTACGACAAACTAAAACAAATACTGCAACAGCTTTTCAACAAAAACAATACACATACAACACAACCTCAAAAATGCTACAGCAACAACAACACTACAGCAAAAATTAAAATACACTACAACAACACTACAAGACTAAAACAAAAACATATGAACATAACAATCTTTCAACAACTTAATCTGGGCACAAATTCGATTCTCTCACTCCACCCACCCAACCCCCCCCCCACCGGCGCAATTTTTTCAAGCAAACAACAGATTTTTTAAAAAAATTTGATGATGTTTGCGGGTATGTTCCCTTTGTATCATTACCTCCCTTTTTGCGTTTGTATCATTACCTCCCTGTTTGCGTATCAGAACACGTCAATCAGAGGAGGCATTCAAGCATCACTGTGTTGACATTACTTCATTAGCAGTTAAAACTCTGTTTCCTGAAATAAAACTATTTAATCAACTCATCTTCAGTAACTTGATTCGGTTTAGCACCAACACCAACAGCGCCTACTCTTATCGTCAGCATACAAATATTCGAGAGACAAAATAATCCAACGCTAACATCTTTCCATGTGGAACAAGAAATACGCATCTCTGAGCTCCAGCAACTGCACTACGAACCATTTCTTAAATTAATATGGACAATAGCAAAATATAAACTGATTTGATCAATCGCACCGGATGATGACGACACAAAGAACTGTAATTATAGAGGTATAAGTATATACTCTAGATTGTAATTATATTATAAAAGAAAAGGTCACTCGAGGGTCTATTTTGCATGAATTTTTCCCTCCCCCTTTTCCGGACCAAATTTTCTCTTAAAATTGCTCTTCTGACGGGTCTCATCTCAACGGAGAATCGCAAGACATCTAAATTGGTCGCCTAAATCATAAAAGTAAACAGGTCTGCAGTAGGTCTGCTAAATAATTATAATACAAGCCAGTGATACATGCACACACTTTTTATTTGGTCAATAACAATGTTTATGAGCATGATAATGATGAATTTTAAGAAATAAATGAATCGAAAAAGCCTATGTTTCCTTAATTTTTAAAAAAAAAATAATAAAATAATAGGAGAAATATTACCATTCCTTGGGATTATTCACCTTTGCCTATGACAAAATTGAAGAACATGATAATGATAAATCAAAATGAATATCACAAATGAAGAAATTAAATAAACTTAGGGTTCCAAATTTTATTTTTGAAAAAATTAAAACAAAATTATTACCATTCCACTAGTTTTTCGTCCACAAAACTCTTTACATTTGCCTAGTTTTCGCAGACTATTAGTCATATAACATAAGATTGACAGCAAGACGTCGAGCAATAAGGAATATCGGATTGCCAGCCTAGCGACCGACAGTCTCACCTCTGATAGATGACCGAAAACCGGATGTGGCCCGCGGGCCTGGAGTTTGACACATGTCTAGACAATACGTCATAGTTACCATAAGTCTAAGTCACCAAAGAAAATTGCCGAAAAGGCGTTCATTAACAACTAACTCTCTCAAAACACACCACGCACAATAAAACACAATATCCGGTGCGCAAAAATAGTCGATTGCCATACTCCCTCCCATACATATCCCTCCACTTCCATTTCAGATTTAACTCATGAATTTAAATCGATTCCCAAATATAAAGAGAAAAAAAGAAAAAAAAAACTAACTAAACATGATTGATTAGAAACCATTGGCAAAATACAAATGGTCTGTACCCAAAAATTGTTTAGCATCCTTAAAAAATTGACAGCGTATTGGTGCACCACCGTTGGTGTAAGCATAAAGCTCATCACAATCAATAAACTAACGCTGTGCATAATTTACTTACATTGCATGACACACACAAAAAATTCATTTACGTCGATAAAAAAACAGCAACAGAGCAATGAAATCAAATAATTTTTTTTAAATCCCCCAACCCACCCCCCACTCCCCACATCAGGGCATTTACTAATTCTTCCTTGGTGAATTTGTTTTAAAAAATAACTCTGATTAGTTAATTCAAATCATTAGTGTGTGTTTAAAAAACATCGGTAGTTAACACACGGGAATTTTCTCAGTGGGTTTGGGGGGGGGGGTGTCAACAGTGTTGTAACTAGGGTTGGTGTCACCTGGTGGGGTAAACAGGGCCAGTGCTAGGAGGGTACGGGGCCTTGGGCAAATTGAATTTTGCGGGGCCGTTGACGTTATATATTCCACCGATATGATATAAAGACACGTTATAGTCGTACTGGGGCCTTGCTGGTCACAATGGGATGCGTCATAACGGATCTTTGTTAACTCGCTTAGTTTCTGAAATGTCTATCTTTTCCTATACAGTATAAAGTTCCGTGATAATCCACTTTCGTCTGCTTAAACATGCACCCAGAGGTCTTCCCGAGATTCATCTCGAAGGGATAGTATGGGAGCCAGACTGACCAAGGGATAGTATGGGAGCCAGACTGACCTTCGGACCATTGGACTATCTAATAACTCAGAATATTGCGTTGACTGGATTAGGAGCTATTAGTAGGCTTAGGTATATTATAAATATACTACGGCAACGCGCTGACCTTTACAGCGTAAACGATCTTTTTATTTCTCTTACACAAACACCTTTGACCTCTGTGACCACCATTCATTGACCTCTGTAAGATCCCTACATTGACCTCATGTGAAAAACATTACTGTGGTAAACTCAATGTGTCGCCACCCCCCCCCCTCCCCAGACTTCCACTGTGGATTTCTTCTTCTTATTTTACATTTACTTTACTTTATTTAAAATTTTACTTTCCTGGTCTTCAAAGCTGCAAATCTGTCAAGGACTTTATCAAAATCAATATCCTTCACCTTATCACTTTCAATTTGACAGTAGATCCAGATCAGAAATCCAAAAATATTTCTTGATCAGTCTTAGTTTTGAAAAGATCCCTTCACTGTGTCTCACACGAAACCACAGAAACACTGATCGTAAGAAACAAATGAAGGCTTAGCGATAATATTGGGAGAGATTCTAGGAAGTCCAATTCACCTAAATATTTCAAAACATCAAATACTGACCAGTCCATGACTTTGTGAAATTCAATATCAGCTGCCTTTAGGTGCCTTCTAAGCCTTGGTATTTATTTTAAAAGTTCATCTTCTGATAACTCATCATACAAAGAGGTTAATTTCATAATGGACACCAATATCTTTCTTTACTTGCTGATAGTGTACTCTTGGGTGCTGGGTGGCTGAAGGGTGTTCTGGAGTTCGATTCCAGCCAAAAACACAGTCAAGCAAAAACTTCACCAGCACCTCCGGTGGATGGGACTCGTTGACCTTGGATGGCAACTCATCTAAGAGAAGGAAACTGAATTCAAACCCGGAGATGGAGTCCCGTGGGTGGATAACATTGGTACAATGAAACATTCCGACAACTCCTGCGATGCCACTGGAGCTACTGTGACGGACGGATACCAGCCCCAAAAAAGTAGACTCTTAGGTTGAACAGCTACTTCCTTGATCGCTGATGATCTGATATGGAATTTCGAATGAACGCAATCAATACATTCCAGCATCTCCCTACTGTTTTATTTTCCAGCATCTATTAATCATTCTCCTGCCCTTCTCTTCACTCTACGGATATTCCATATTGGTCTGATTACGAAAGTTCCTTATGAATAGCATGTTCCACCAAGTGACAGCACTTCTCATGCAGAAGCATTCTTTAGGCCATCAATTATCACCAAGATTGGTCACCACTTTGAGAAGATTAAAACCTTTAATCTGCAAGATACTGCTGTGTAAGATAAACTTCCTCAAGTGGGGTCAGCCCAAAAGGTAAGGGTAGCAGATAAACATGAACTCACATAGCATGTCAAATACTTTGTGCTGTGTGACAATCATGCTCAAATGGGAAAGGACGGTGCTAGTGACGAATCGGCGAAAATATTTAGTTTTGATTATTTCTGGGTTTCGATATATTTGGTTTTAAAATACTTTTTTAAAATACTTTTTAAATTAAATTAAAATTAATTATTAAAAGATATCAGAAAGTTGTGTAAAATATTATTTTGTCAACCCTAAAAATTGGTAAAATTGTTTTTATTTTATTTTTTTAAATGTTTTTAATTTTTACCGATTCTATTAATGTACTTAGAGACGCCCAACCACATCGTATTAGGTATCAATGGAAAGCTTTATTTCTGAGAATTTAGATAAATATAGCTTCTTGTCACTTATTAAGTGAAAGTTACTGAACATTTCAATCGGCATTGAATCATGATCAAAACGTTGTTTTTTCTGACCCAATTATAAGGTCACCCCCTTTCTGACGCATCAACCATGAACTTTTAATAAAGCACACATTTGGATTGGTTACATGTGTGGAAAATTTACGTGTGATCGGTTTCCCTTGCATGAAATTCGGTTAGACCGCGCAGTGTGCTCTGTAAATATATATTTTTTTCAATTTGGTTTCATCCCTGAGATGGTGTCACCAGGTGCGGTCCGCACCCCCTAGCTACGCAACTGTATATATATATAGTATATACATATATATAAAGTAATCAAACATTATATCCAGTTGCAGCAGCAATTATTAATGAACTTCCCTACTCGACAGTCCTGTCTTGCCGGTGTCGTAGATGTGGACACAGTTGTTGGGTTACACTCATTATCATCTAATTATTTATTAATAATCTATCTGGGTTCTAGGCCCACATTGCACTGAACGTTTGCATTATATTTCCTTCATCTTCCTATTGAAAAATGGTGTTGGGGGGGGGGGGCTGAAAATTTTATAGAATACGTTGTCATCGGCAACAAGTCTATGTACCAAATTTCATTAAGCTCGATAGGTTGACGGGAAGAGGGTCATTTCGCCAGCCGGTGTCAGTGCGACGGCGCGTTTGATTATCATTGTAGTCATGTGATTTGTTGTCAATACTTTAAAAATGAGTTGTAAATCAAAGGCTGATTATCAACAAAAAGGCAATTAAACAAAAACTCATTATTTTTTTATAAATAAATTCATACTGATCTGGATTAAGTGGTTTTATAATGTCAGTGATATATTTAGTGTCTACGTTTTATAATTATTACAGTTTAGATTGATTACTAGGCAAATCATAATTCAATTAAGTAGGCCTATATATTATATAATTTTTATTGCATTTATATTATTTAAATGTAGGTAGCCTATATTTAATTTTAGGTAGCCTACATTTGATTTTTGGTTCTTATAATTTATTTTTTTTTAAGTATTTAATAAAAAGTGCAACAAAGAGCACAATAAAATCTTTAATTTCTTAAATATATCTATAACACATCCGTGAACAATGATTGGGAAAAAAATTCTTTTTAAACCTATTATAGTGAAACCTGAAAATAACAACGTTAAAATTGTACTGTCACTGTCACTGGCATGGAACGATTTTTTTTATCCCTGGCTGAACATGAAAATAGTACCATCCCTAAAAATAGCACCACTTTTGTTTTGGTCCAAAATATTAGTACAGTGGAACCTCTCATAACGAGTAAATGAATGAAATAGCGAAACGAGGTATGTGGAAGCTTGAAATAAGATAACAGGACAAAAAACAAGGACTTTTCGGCATAAAGCCTTCCTCAGCCAACAATAGAAATGAAAATATAACAAAGAAAAGAGCACAGTAGACAACTCAAGCAGTATCCATTCGTGAGTTTTCTATTGTGCTCTTTTCTTTGTTATATTTTCATTTCTATTGTTGGCTGAGGAAGGCTTTATGCCGAAAGTCCTTGTTTTTTTTTGTCCTGTTATCGTATTTCTAGCTTCTACATACCTCGTTTCGCTATTTCATTCATTTACTAAGCTTGAAAGAAGTCCTTTCATTTATATCATAACGAGTAATTCGCATAACCAGAAAAAAAAATGTGAAGAAGTTGCTCCCTTAACGAGCGACATTTCGCATAACGAGTTACGCAGAAAGGGGAAGTCCCTTTTTCCCTCACTTCTGTTTGGAAAAAAATTGGCCAGAGAGTGTTGTTGAATGTGATTTTGAAACAGTACCTGTGGAGTCTACAGTTAACGAGATTGTGTCATTGGCCAATATCATGGGACTCGAGGTGGACAACAACGATATTGAAGAGCTTGTAAAAGAGCACAGTCAAGAGTTGACCACCGAAGAGCTTATGAAGTTGCATCGTGATTCATAGCAAGAAACTATGGAGGAGAGCTCATTAATGGAGGAGGAAGTAGCAGAGTAACAATCTCTTAGCGCAATAAGAGAAATGCTGAAAGCATGGGAAACGGTTGCAACGTACATTGAGAAGCATCACCCTAATAAGGAGGTGGCTATTCGTGCTACTAATTTATTCAATGATAATGCTGTGACACATTTCGTCAAATTTTGAAGCTTTGGCAAAAACAAAAATGTCTTTTTTGACAGTTTTCAAGTTAAAAAGGATTAATTATTTGTCATAAAATCATATTATTTTTTTTACGTTTTTTGTTTCAAATCTAAATTGTATTCCAAGTTGTTACACTCCTTAACAATTCATAAGTAATTTTATTTGAATAAATGTTAATACAATTTTTTGAAAAATGTGTATTTTTCAGCAGGGAACACATTATCGTATTTTACATTGAATTGTATAGGAAAAATTGTTTCGTTTAACGAGTGTTTCGCTTAACGAGTAAGATTCTGGAACGAATTATGCTCGTTATGAGAGATTCCACTGTATTATTTCCATGGTTTTTTTTTATAATTAAAATTATTATTATTATTTTATTTGTTTAAAGCGAAACTTCTTTCGGAGAATTTTAAAGGGAAGGGGGGCTACTCTCCTTTATTTGTGTAAGACAACTAAAATTTATAGTTTGTTGGATTTATTAGACTCTAAACGTTTATATTATTTAATATAAATAAAGCACGCAATATAGGTTTTTCCGAATACCATACTTGGTGAGTTATACCTTGATAATGAAATAGCCTCCTGCCCATGTAACAGGACATAATTTAGGAAGTTGTTTTGCAGTTAGACTATCGACTAACATTGATCATTGAGTCATTGTATTTTATTGTACTTTCTTTGTTTATATTTTAATTTTTGTAATGATTAATAAAATAAAATAATGATTTACTAAATTTACAAAACCAAGTGGAAGTCAAATTTAACAGTTCAGAGGCCTACTCATATTCACTGCCAACATTAGCAAGCAGGGTAAAGTTTAAGCTATATATAGGCAAGAATAAAAAATGCTTACTTTCCCCTACCCTAAATCCACATGTTTTATATTTTTAGTAGGCTAATGATAGTTGTGGATGCCACCACATCTTTTAGGTGTTGCCGTGAATTAGGGTTCAGTTAAGGTTTAAGGATACATTTATGGTTCAGGTTAGGTTTCGGGATACATTTACTTAGATTTAGTGACAGAATCAACTGGTTTCTCAACCAAGATGGTGGCCAATCATGGCATCCACGATCACCATTTACCGTTATTTGTACTTGTACTGAACTGAGTGACAAAAAAGGCTGTCACGCAGAGAGCTTCATTCTTGATGATTGAACTTGCTAAATAGGTTAATTTTTTTCTTTGGGGGAGGCGACTATTATATTAATCAATAAAAAGCCACGGTCACAGGTATGGTGTAAGTCTGTCTAGGACTATTGTTTAAGACAGTGTTTACACGTCCGGCGACCGGACGAATTCTTTATCGAGATATTCGTCCGGCGACCAAGTCACATGACCGCTATAACAAAGTGGCGCGAGATATTTGTTCGTCAGCCTTGTCACGTGATCGCAAACAGTACAGCCGCATTTACTGGGTATCTCGCAAACAATTAATAGAAAAAAATACTTGGGTATATTACCAAAACAAAGTGGGGATGGGGGTTAAGCAATGATGCATTCTAGAAGGAAGCAATGCTGAGAGGGAGAGAGAATTGCGATAATAAAAAAGGCACTGGCAGGTAGGGTGTAGGACTTTGTTGTGTAGGCCTATTACTTAAAGGCCAACAGGTGAATTGTAGCTCTTCACCCCATTCTCATGGCCCTTTCAGAGGGCAGTGAGCACCCAGGGTGATGCGGCATATATTCTGGGAACCACTGGGCTCGCAGAATAGCCAGCAGTGAAAACCTGTGTCACATTTTGTTTACTGTTAATCATAGTTATAGAAAAATCATTGCATTTTGTTGGTTGTCTTATTTTGGGAAGGGGGGCTGTGTGTTTTGAAAGCTCATTGTACGTTCGAATGGGGGTCACCAAAAAATTATGTGTGCAACAGGGGGAGGAGGTAAAAAATTTGACATTTTTTGCATACGTACCATAAAGATGGCCCCTCCTCATATTTTTTTGCTTCGGTGCTGTATGTGACATAATTATTTCTTATGATTGGACCACGGCAAGTGCAGAAAGGGAAAAAACTAGAGAATGCACTCTCAATTGTTCAGTGCAGCAATATTAGATTTCAACATATTAAATAGCATTTGAGGGGGCTGTACAATTTTTAATACCACTCTTCCTTTCACCAATTTAAAGCTTGTGGTAGTTATCAGACTGTATTATGTTAACAGGAAATGGGCATAATGGATATTGATTCTTGTTATTTTTTTGAAAACAAGTTTTCCTAAAAAATAAATCTCAAGTCACTTGGTACATTTTTTTTTAATGATGGTTGAATGTGTTAATTCATATTCTAATAGATTTTATTTTATGCTGATCTGATTTTGAGTTTCAACAGTGTCTTTATTTTTACTGGTGAGAGACTGTGATCATGTGATCTGTACTTTCACCTGAATATTAATTGATATCTATAGCAGACACATGTCTGCAAAAAAAGTGACCACATATTGCAATATAATCGTCAGTCATCTACTTTTACCTTCAGTTACCTTTTTTGACATCAGCTTAACTCGATTCCACTAGACATGCGATGCGAATAGTTATTGTATACATTATATATACTGTTTGTTTATTGATTTTCTGTTAAGACATTATTGTACGATTTTAGGAGTTCGAGGGTAAACGGGTCTGTTAATAAGACTCAAATATCATTTGCACATAAAACAGTCTAGGTAAGCTTTATTTTAAGAAAAATTACACATTTAAGATGTTTGGTCTACGCTAATACTTTCATCAGTAAAACAAACAGAAATTGAAAGGCTTATGGTAGACTACAGTAAATCACAAGGCAAATTAATATTGTTTCAGATTTTTAGATGACAGTTGACTTTATTAGAGGTTATATGCTTTTTATGATCTGTCAGAATTTCAGGTTAATCAATGCAGAATGTTCAGTCTAGGTGATGAGTGGGGTGATCCAAGATGTTTACCACTCTTTCCACTCAAAAAAACTCTTCCATTGATCAAAAATACCGCCCCTCCTTATATAGATAAAAAATCTTCATATGGAGGGGCAGTATTTTCTGCCAACTGTAGAGTTTTTTCTTGGATGCGGGCGGCAAACATCTTGGACCACCCCATGGGGGACATTACCTTTGCTACGCCACTGTATGTACTCATTCTGCCTCCCGCCTCATACGTAATAAATGGATGGCCCATTTAAACACTGAATTTGAATTGCTATAAGATATTTATAGATTTAATCATGACTCTAAATTTTTCTTTTAACACAACCTTTCCATGATAGTGGTCTGTTATCAGAACACAAACCCTCCCCCACCTACCCTCAATTAGTTTGAAAATCAACGGTCTTCTGTACATGAATGAGAGTAAAACACTTATATATTTTTATGTTATTAACTAAATACTAGTTATTGGGTCACAGTTATATTATTTTCATGTACTTTCTACAAAATTAACATTAATATATAATTAATAAACAGTGATACTTTTACATGAGGTAAAGGTACGCATATTCTAAATTGATAACAATAATGACAGTGAGGGGCCTTATAGAAATAGCTCTTTGTTATCTTAATTTTTCTTTCATACTTTTTCCATATTTTCTCCATTATTTTTCCCCATATATTTGTCTCTATGGAAATTGCGGCTCTAGCAGCAGCCTATATCTAAATCCGGTACTGGGCCTAATAACTAACTAACATTTATTTTATAATTTTAAATTACAATTATTTTTATTTAAATTGATTGATAAGTTTCTGATGAGTGGTTGACATGTTTTTTTTTTTTTCAGGTTGAATTATGGCAACTCAAGAAACAATGAAAAAACCTGCACTGGAAATGGTAATTTCATTTATATTTTCAATGATCCTATTGCATAAATACATCAAAACTTCTTACTTTTTAGGCTTAATAATGTAATTTTACTTTTATTTATAGATAATTGTATTGACAAATAACTGACATGACATACTGTTCTTTTGAGTATTGAGTGATCTTATCTTTTCACATTAATCTTTAAATTTTTGCAAGGCTTATGACTTACAAAATAATAGGAGGCTATCCTATAAATAAGTGCAGTGAAACCTCTAGATTTATGGACACCAATTATCACATTAATTATGTCACAGCGACATTAATGATTAATGTAACTGTAACTTACCGTCAGTAACGTTAACGTCTTAAATGCTGGATTTACCATATTCCTTGCAAATAGCCTTAAGATTTTTAAAATAAAGGAAGATAGGATTAGGGCATTTCATTATTTTAAAAACACATTTTTAAATCTCTTGTCATTTATAGTTGATTGGGGTGTTGAAGTTTAATTAGTTAGAGTGGATTTGGGATTATGTTGCAGGAGAATATATGTATATATTTTATACTTTTTTTTTCCTCCACCTCTATGGTACTTTGAAAAAAAAAAAAATTATGTTCAAGTAGGTAGGTATGAAATTTTAGGAGCCATGCCACGTTTGCATTATAGTCAAACTTGCCTTTCAGCTGGGTTCCAATGTTTGTTATGTTTGTTCATCATTTAGTTTTTTTGTATCATGTCTATATCAGCCTGCAGTTAGAATTCTAATTTTTTTTAAATTAATTTTTCACTTCATGCCATATTTCATTTAGCTGGATACAAGAAATGATGGAGATGAAACTGTGCAGACTTTTATACTTCATGATGAAGACCACACTTTAGGAAATGCATTAAAATATATTTTAAATAAAAAGTAGGCCCATTTTATACTTCTAGTAAAAATATTTCCTTGTGAAAAGATAATGAAAGAGTTATTTTTGTAATAGCAGTATCATTATGTATTTTTGTTATAAAATAATACTGCTAATAAATGTAAAAAAATTCAATTTCTAGACATTTCGAAAGTAGAAACTAAAGAGTATATTAAAGGATAATCTTTTCTTAACTCTCAGTTTTACCCTGTAAATTAAAAAAGACATATATAGAGCGTAAAATGTATAGGGATTACTAGGGAGAAGATGTCATAAGTTTTTGGGAATGAAAGAATAATTTCCAAAAGCTAAAAAAAATTGCTCGAATGTGGTTGAGACATAATTCCAACATAATATATTTTCAGCCCAGAGGTAATATTTGTAGGTTACAGTATAACACATCCATCTGAAAGCAAAATAAACCTCCGTATTCAGACATCAGGTAAGCAGAGTTTCTCCTCACGGCAAAGACGTTCTATTTACTACTTTTAAGCTGCCCGTACAATTTGTCTGATTCTATTTTGCTTTTAAGTTTGCATAACTGGCAAAAGTTTTTTTTTTTTTTTTTTTTGCAGCTAATAATTTTGACTTTATCCCCAAAATTACTTATGAATAACTGTAACTAAGTATAAATGGAAATGTCACAAATTCACTCCATTATTTGTTTATTATTTAATTTTAAATCCCAGACATATTTGTTTTATTACAAATGTGAAAATTACTCATCAAATTTCCTTAAGTATTCTTATATAATATAGTTTTTGAATGTTTCCATTTAGAGTAGGACATTCATTTTTAAGGATGACAATGATTGGAAATTTAACTTTGCTTTAATTCAATTTTTTTTTAAACATCCTATCCAGGTCGACCAGCAGTTGATGTTTTAAAACAGGCCTTCAAGGATCTGAAACAGATGTGCAGCCATATGCTCACAACATTTGAAGTAAGTTTATTATAAGTAATGTCACTGTCACAATGGTTGATCATGTATTTGTACTTGTAGATTGGTTGCAAAATAGGTTTGTTGCCATGATGGAGCTATTTCATTCATGACACTGGTCAAGTCTAATGCTCTTGAGAAGTCATGTGACTCATATTTAAATCCTCAATAAATTTAAAATGAATAGCCAATGACCAATAAAAATATCTGTTGAATTGTGAATGACATGTTGGCATGTTTTTGAAAACCAGCAGCTGAAAATAGCTGGAGCAAACACTAACATGAAATAAGTTCATGTCAGTTAAGACACTAATTAATAATGCTATGTGTCTTAGAACGTTCAAGCTAAAAAAAAATTATTTCCAAAATGTTTGATGTCCTTTAGAACCTTCTTTGAAATATTCCCTCAAAGTAACTGATGAAAATATCCAGGTTTACTTCATTATGTTTTCAGTCCTCTACAAAATACTACAAGGAAAACCATGTGGATGACACAGACATGTCATAACCAGCATTTTGAGTGACTGTGAATGAGAGAGCTTGGATTGACAACGTAATGTGTACATAGTTGTGCTTGAAAATAAACATATTCCAAAACACCTGACTTCTTTCTCCTTTAATGGCAAAAGGAATACTCAATTCATTAAATTGACTTTATCTCCTCCTTCTTCTTCTTCTCTATATGTTTTATTTTAACATGCTAATATTCAATAGAATGTTCAGTTGAGATCTTAGATAGAGCAACTTTGGTGAGAGTTTAAAAACACACTTTTTTTATCACTGTAACAGTGGCATAAGTAAATTGAAATATTTCATTTGAACGATGAACATTCCAAATAATAAACAAAAAGCAAGTCATTGTTGATCAGGTCAGCTCTCAGAATTTCTCTTAGAATTAAATCTAAATACATAATGTTCACATAGAATGTCAGATGTTCCCATAGAATGTCAGAGCCAGCCTGGCAAGTTGTTAAATCATCTTTGAGATTATATCACTGTTATCAATATGCCTTGTTAAAATAACACAAACTGTTGTTAAATGTTACAATCCAAATTTTCTTTGATGCTCTACTTCTGTACACCCAGTAGTTATAATTTTAGTACATGTGGTTCAACCCAAATTATTTAAAAAAAAACTAGTTATTTAGATTAAAAGCATTTTTTTTAGGGGATTGTGTGCTGTAACAGAGATAAACTTTTAAACCTTGAAAATACAATCTGTTTATATACCACCATTCTGATGGGAAAGCATGAATTCAGTAATAATTAAATCATTCAGTTTTTTACGAAATGTCTTCTGAAACATGTTGATGTTGCTTTCAGTAGTCAAAGTCGCAGGTGTGGTTCATTATGGTCCGCTCATGTGTAGGAACCTTGTCTGCACAGCCAGAAGTTCTGATGTTGATCTGCACCTCCTTGCACAACGCACTATTACTTTCACAGTAAGCGAAGAAGCATTCGTCAATCATGTAGACAGCCTGGGAAATGGGGACAAATGGCATGACATTAGAGACATGTTTGCCACTTTGGTTCTCAAGCCGTCTGCTCCCATGGCCCGTAGTGGCGTTGTATTGCTACAGCGGCACTCTATTGCTTGTCTAGTGGTGCTCTATTGCTATAGTAGTGCTCTACTGATTAATAAACAGTGATACTTTTACATGAGGTAAAGGCACACATATTCTAAATTGATAACAATAATGACACTGAGGGGCCTTATAGGAATAGCTCTTTGTTATTTGGTGCTCTATTGCTATAGTGGGGCTCTTTTGCTATAGTGGTGCTCTATTGCTATAGTAGTGCTCTTTTGCCATTGTGGTGCTCTATTGCTAGTCCAGTGGTGGTCTATTGATATAGTGGTGCTCTTTTGCTATAATGGTGCTCTTTTGCCATTGTGGTGCTCTATTGCTAGTCCAGTGGTGGTCTATTGATATAGTGGTGCTCTTTTGCTATAATGGTGCTCTTTTGCTATAATGGTGCTCTATTGCTATAGTGGTGCTCTATTGCTAGTCTAGTGGTGCTGAATGGCTACTCAAGTGGTGCCCTATTGGTAAAAACTTATACTGTAATAAAAAAAATTGAAAGCACTGCATGTCTTCCAGATATCTTCCTGTAGTAGAATAAAAGAATGCCTCAATACTTTATCAATTTATCATTGGTACTTCTTTGAGCATAGTGCATTTTCATTGGCTGGCGTGATTCGGAAGTGAAGTATTTAAAAAATAAATTGGAATGATTAAGTGCTAAATGGGAATTATTCAGTACCTACCTAGAATTGAGTACTTACCTGGATTGATTCAGTACCAGTACTTACCTGCATGATTCAGTATCAATCTAGAATAATTCAGTGCTTTCCAGGAATGATTGAGTACTTACCTACGTGATTCAGTACCTACCTGGAATGATTCAGTACCTACCTGGAATGATTGAGCAGTTTACCTTTTGCATGTCTGTTGTGGTATCGATGCAGTTGAACATTTTTGGATGTTGCAATATGAAGCCACATTGCTCCAGGGCTGGGATTAGTATCTCCAAGTCGCACGTTTTGGCCGTCTCACTCATCATGATGTGGAAGGGGGAAGCCCCAGGACTGAAACAGTTGGCATTTTAGAGTTCAGGGCAAAATTATTATATTATTTTCTAAAACAGGACCTTAGATTGGGCATTGATTATATTTGGGGAATGATGTCGGCGAAGTTTTTTTTGACCAACCGCTTGTCCCGTTGAAGTTCTGTTGACCAACAGCTTGTCCCGTTGAAGTTATGTTGACCAACAGCTTGTTCCCGTTGAAGTTATGTTGACCAACAGCTTGTCCCGTTGAAGTTATGTTGACCAACCGCTTGTCCCGTTGAAGTTCTGTTGACCAACAGCTTGTCCCGTTGAAGTTCTGTTGACCAACAGCTTGTTCCCGTGACTAGCAGCCTGTCCCGGGTTAGGTTAAAGGCGGAGGGTTGGGCCTGGAGTCACCAGCCCCATCCGAGTAATCTTTCAGCAGTTTGCAGCAATAACGGTAAAGACAAAAGACAAAGACATTCTGCACCAGTGGTGAATCTAGTCAACCTTGCCCGTGGACAGCCACCTCCACACCCCCTCCCCCCCCCCCAACCCCACAGAAAAAGCCGCTGAACAGAAACAGGGTTTCCTTGGCTATTACCTCAAGTAACTATTTCGTTATGAGTATGAGGGCTGAATGTATATCTTTGGGGGACACTGGCACAGATTGGTGTTAAACCCTACTGAAATAACGAGTTATTCCAAGCCCGCGTCACAGCCTCGTCATGCTGTTATCCTCTACTTACAAATTCTGAGTGACGTCACTTGTTATGACCTTGTACAGGGCCATAGTTTTTATTGACACACGTGTCCCAACCCTCGCGGACAGCTCAGCTGCCTGGTCCTCCAGCGAGGGCCCGTCTCCAGGGGGAGGTGAGCACAAGCTCTGCTCAATAGAGAGGTACTTTATTCCTGGAGTTTGAGAAATAATAATAATACTAATATAGTTCAGTTGTAGAAAGTCACACAAATTATAACAGAATTAAGCAAAGCCTTTTCATAAATTATGCCGGCAAAAGCTAACCAACTAGGATTCAAAAAGCGTGTGTAGACCACTCAGGGGTAGGAATAGGCTAGTGATATAAACTAGGATGGTTTGAAATATTGCGAACCAGTGATTGGAGTGGCTACAGTCCGGGGGGGGGGGGGGGCCCTTGCCTCCCCCCCCCCCGTTTTAGAAAATTCCCTAATTTTTTTTTTTCTTAGATAATTTCCTACATTTTTTTTTTCTATGCGACAAAGTACACTCACCACAAGGCTGCGTAACAGAAATAAACATGCCAGATGGTAGCAATAATGGATCTTCTTCAAGCTCTGCTGGTCTGTAAAGAGTAAAGTAAAATTGGTTATTTCTAGGACTGAGCCGGGTATGACCCGGATATTCCGAGTATTACACACCCGGACGACACTCGGACTGGGAAAAAAAGCGTAACAGGGTCCGGGTGTTTCATACAAAACATTATTAAATGCACACATTTTGAGATGATTTTTTAAAAATATTTGTACAAGTGCCGTCAATAAAATTAACAATAACAGAAAAACTGACATGAGATTAAATTCTTAAACCGCATAATACAGACTCGCCTGTAGTATTACAGCATGCGCCAAAAGTTACTGTACTGAAAAGAAAAGAGTAACTAGTTTTCCTTATTGTCATCTGCAAACGCATTTCTCGTGACAGAAACTAACATACACGCTTGTAGTGTGTTGATTTACCGCGTGTATGGGGCAACGTAAATGTTTATAGTGTGCACCGCTTCGACGTACAGTGCTCATATCGCTAGCACCGCCTCGCCATACAGTGCTCATATCGCTAGCACCGCCTCGCCATACAGTGCTCATATCGCTAGCACCGCCTCGCCATACAGTGCTCATATCGCTAGCACCGCCTCGCCGTACAGCGCTCATATCGCTAGCACCGTCTCGCCGTACAGTGCTCATATCGCTAGCACCGCCTCTCCGTACAGTGCTCATATCGCTAGCACCGCCTCGCCGTACAGTGCTCATATCGCTAGCACCGCCTCGCCGTACAGTGCTCATATCGCTAGCACCGCGTCGCTGTACAGTGCTCATATCGCTAGCACCGCCTCGCCGTACAGTGCTCATATCGCTAGCACCGCCTCGCCGTACAGTGCTCATATCGCTAGCACCGCCTCGCCGTAAAGTGCTCATATCGCTAGCACCGCCTCGCCGTACAGTGCTCATATCGCTAGCACCGCCTCGCCGTACAGTGCTCATATCGCTAGCAGCGCGTCGCTGTACAGTGCTCATATCGCTAGCACCGCCTCGCCGTACAGTGCTCATATCGCTAGCACCGCCTCGCCGTACAGTGCTCATATCGCTAGCACCGCCTCGCAAAACAGTGCTCATATCGCTAGCACCGCCTCGCCGTACAGTGCTCATATCGCTAGCACCGCCTCGCCGTACAGTGCTCATATCGCTAGCACCGCGTCGCTGTACAGTGCTCATATCGCTAGCACTGCCTCGCTGTACAGTGCTCATATCGCTAGCGTAGATTTTCAAACATTCCCCGGTATCACTGAAAAATGGTAGCTGCAAAGGGAGACTATTTTGTCGCGCAATGAATGCACTGATCTTGGTTGATCTTCAAAGGTATTGGTGGATTTTCCCAGTCCTTGGTGGATCTTCACAGTTCTTGGTGGATCTTCACAGTTGAACACACTCCCCTTTAAGATTCCCCAAAAGTAGGCATCAGGTGGCGTAAGATCGGGGGATTGAGACGGGTATGGGAAGTCAGTACCACGTGACGTGATTCAAAACTTGCAGCATGGCAATAGATTCTCGAGCGAAATGGCTGGTTCCCCCCGTCCTGTTTATGCCACTCTCCATTCATGGGAAGGTTCCTTGCACGAAAGAACCGTCTCAAATCCGTATGAGATGGTTTCGATCACCATGGCCCTGTAACTTTCTTGGGTGATGGTAAGACCATTGCCTTCCAAGTCCTCAAGGAAATAGTGGCCCAGTTGACCATGGGCCGACATCGCAAAAACGTGCACAGTCTAGTGGTATGTAAATAGCACGTGACCGCTAACATGCATAGACAGGTCCATTTCCAACAACATGTGAAGAAGCCGATAACCTTAATTCTCCCAGTCAAGAGATGGCGGATTCACCCATCAGGACGAACAATGAGACAGCGATGCCTTTGAATTGATCGTTTTCATTCTGAACTCCGAATCCGATCAACAGCCATGAAAGAAGTAGAAGTTGCGATAGAGTCTGTTCATGCTAAAAATCTACTGTTAGCAACTTCAGAAGAGCCACTGGTGTCCATTGCAAAAATGACCCCTTTCTAGGATGAGTTATCGGAAAGTGAACTTTTAATTGAAATAAAGGCTGCGAAGGCAAACGAAAGCAGCATATAATTATCTTGATGACGCCAATGATTGGTGGAAATTTAACGATTTGAATTTCATAGCACGGGACTTCCTAAGAGTCTCTCCACGATCCTATTCATTTCGCCAACAATTAAATCTCACAATCTGTTTGTCTCTGGCTCCTTTTGGGAGGATCTTTTCAAATCTGAATCTTAACAATAACTATTTGCCATCTACCATGGAAGAGCCCAGGCTTTTTGGTCTTGGGCTGTTGTCAGTCGAACGTGGTGAAGTGAAGAATGGTGATTGTGATTTTTAGGCTTCTCTGCATATCATTGCGATAGCTATATTGTGAATATACGCCATGACCAAGTCATTTACCTTAATGAGAATACGATATTTTTTCAAGGCACATTCCCTCACCTTAAAGCGACTACGATACCACACAGTTCCACATTGAGTATCGCTATGTTGTAGACGTTGTCGTATTCGGTCCGGATGTATCCATAATCTGGTATCTGTGTTTGAACTGGCCACCCGTACAGCCCACTGCCAAACGCGAACGTGTTGCCTTCTTCTGTGAACTGAAAGGGAAGGCTAAAAATAGAACGTGACCTTAAACGACAGTCCTCAATGAGAAACGGTTCAAGGCCAGAAGAAGGGCCCTTGGAAATCTGGATACAGCCAAATAAGTGACCGTGCACTTATTGCATAACACAAAAATATGCCATTTATACCCATCGTTACATCTAATACCGTTATAGAACATGTCCATTGAAAAACCCTTAATATTATATAAAATTTCTAACAACCACTCCCCCCACCCCCCCTTTAATTTTTTTTTTTTAAAAAGGAAGTCGAAACAAGAAAGTTTCAAGTAAAATGCCAGAAATATATTTTCTTTTTATATTATATGCTAATTATTTTGAGAAATTGTTTTTTTTTTTTTTTTTTTTTTTTTAGAGCATAAATTTCGCAGAAACAATAATTGAAATAATAAAAGGAATTGTAATATAGATCTACCCTTGTTCTGGACCACCACCACCCCATAATACAACAAAAATGCTAAATTAACCCTCCCTACCCTTTCACTGTATATAATATGTCACGGTCCCTGAGGAGTCCATAACTCTGTATAGCACTGCGTGTAAAATTCAGACGATGATATACCGTACGGAGGACGCTGCCACCATGTCTCGACGCCCTCAAAAGGTTTCAAACAGTGCTCAGACACGGCGATAGTTTTAAACTTATTTCTAATGCCTGAGACTTTGAACGCAATTCACTGGAGTGGGACATCTCTTGCGGGCGGCATTCGGAGGCGATGTCTGTTAATAATTGCACGACATAACACAATGAATTAGGTTGATAACGATTTTAAAAAGTTGATACACTCTTTTGTGTGTGTGTGTGTGGACAAAACGTCATATGCCTAAATTAGGCTGAAGTCTGGATCGATTCCTGTCACTGCTAGTGCCATCTGTCATGCCATTTTTAAATCGTTTATAATGAACTTCGCTTTTGTTCGTGTGTCTGTGTGGCAAAAATCTTCGGAAGGCTAATTGACCCACTTCCCGCCATGTTATCGAATTGAAACTTCGCACTTATAAATAAATGATAAATCATATGCAGTTAAATAAATCCATATAAAGGATTTATACAAACACTTTAATGTGTGTGTGTGGGGGGGGTGTTGTTCGTGTGTGTGTTGTCAAGTCTTGCATATCAATTTTTGGCCCACTTCCTGATCTCAAACTGAGCTGACACTTTGTAATCTTACCCACCCCCGATGACAATACAACCCTTCATGATCTACACTGACCCTTGAATGACCTCAGCGGATATCTTAGGAACGGAAAATGTTGGAACATCGGGTTTTCACTATAGCGTTTCCTTATGCATGGTTAAAGCTTCTTAAATTATGTTCAATTATCTAAAAAAAATGATTTTTCCTCTTCCAAGACTAAAAAAGAATAAAATTAACCAATATAAAAAATGCTTTTTAAAAAACACGCTTTTCCCAAAATTTGCTAAAAAAAAAAAAAAAAAAAAAAAAAGCTTCTTAAATTATGTTCAATTATCTAAAAAAAATGATTTTTCCTCTTACAAGACTAAAAAAGAATAAAATTAACCAATATAAAAAATGCTTTTTAAAAAACACGCTTTTCCCAAAATTTGCTAAAAAAAAAAAAAGAATAAAATGAATGTTCTCCAAAACTTCAGCGCTGTTACAGTCATGTGGTTTAAAAATTCATGGGACGCCCATGAACTGAATTTTCTTTGCAAATCGCCAAGTCATGCACGCAGTGGTATCGCTAATTTCATTCCACTTCTCAAGATCACCATCGATGGGAGCATACAACAGTAACGCAAGACAGTTGTGAGAACTCGTATTTCCACGATTAAATAATCGGTGTCGTAACAACTATGTTACATAACATTTACTTGCAGCAATCGAAACGTATCCATGTGTATAACATTGTATCTGTCGAGCCCTGCGACATCATTGCATTTCATGGGCGCCCCACGCTTTCTTAGTCATTCTACTGTAACGAGTATGAGATTTCGGGGGCGGGGGGGGGGATTATTTTACACTTTTTAATACATTTTTGGAAAAGCTTAATTTTAAAGTGTTTGTTTTGTTGAAAGAATTATCATGGCGAACTTACTTTGTATGCACCGTAACGGGCCTCACCATAGATCCGCGTTGCATGATGGTACAATCCTGTATCAGTGGTCACCATAATCTTCACCTCTATACCCTTTAAGAATGTTTTGCCCCGACGTCTGCCCCCCCAGGCATAGACCTGTTGATACATTAGAAATGCTTCAGTATGAATGACGATATGGTGTGTTGTTGGCAACATGTTGATACATTCGAAATGCTTCAATATGAATGACGATCAGGTGTCATATAGCTGGTGTTGTCATGTTCAGTTTTGCTTTGAGATGAAGTTGTCGATTCTAGAATCATCTCTAGCGCTGTCCTCTCCTAGAGCTAAAACTAAAACTGCCAGGCATAGGTTATCAGAATCACGCTCTGAACATGAACGATGTCATTCCGCTATATTTCAACAGTCTCCGTGAGTCTCCTACCTTGTGTTGGAATGGTCCGAAAGTGGCTCGTAATGGTTTGGGGGAAACGCTTGTTACATTTTGACTTTGCCACCGAAATAGGTGTTAACAATGGGAAAATATGGTAAAAATAAGATTACAAAATAAACAAATATATTGAAGGTTTTTTTTTCAATTGACGTTTGGATGTAAGTTTTTTTTTTCTTTTTAAAAAACTTTTAAATATTAAAAAACCAATCAACATCGTGGACCATGACGAAACACACATCTGAAACCAATGCCAATGATCTCACTTACTCGGTGGACCATGACCAAACACACATCTGAAACCCATGCTAATGATCTCACTTACTTGGTGGACAATGACCAAACACACATCTGAAACCCATGCCAATGATCTCACTTACGCGGTGGACCATGACCAAACACACATCTGAAACCCATGCCAATGATCTCACTTACTCGGTGGACCATGACCAAACACACATCTGAAACCCATGCTAATGATCTCACTTACTTGGTGGACAATGACCAAACACACATCTGAAACCCATGCCAATGATCTCACTTACTTGGTGGACAATGACCAAACACACATCTGAAATCCATGCCAATGATCTCACTTACTTGGTGGACCATGACCAAACACACATCTGAAATCCATGCCAATGATCTCACTTACTTGGTGGACAATGACCAAACACACATCTGAAACCCATGCTAATGATCTCACTTACTTGGTGGACAATGACCAAACACACATCTGAAACCCATGCCAATGATCTCACTTACTTGGTGGACAATGACCAAACACACATCTGAAATCCATGCCAATGATCTCACTTACTTGGTGGACCATGACCAAACACACATCTGAAATCCATGCCAATGATCTCACTTACTTGGTGGACAATGACCAAACACACATCTGAAACCCATGCTAATGATCTCACTTACTTGGTGGACAATGACCAAACACACATCTGAAATCCATGCCAATGATCTCACTTACTTGGTGGACAATGACCAAACACACATCTGAAACCCATGCTAATGATCTCATTTACTTGGTGGACCATGACCAAACACACATCTGAAATCCATGCCAATGATCTCGCTTACTCGGTGGACCATGACCAAACACATCTATAACCCAATGCCAATGAGCCAACTTACCCGGACATCACAACTGCCCATGAGCCAACTTACCCGAACATCACAACTGCCCATGGGCCAACTTACCCGGACATCACAACTGCCCATGAGCCAACTTACCCGGACATCATAACTCCCAATGAGCCAACTTACCCGGATATCACAGCTCCCCATGAGCCAACTTACCCGGATATCACAACTGCCCATGAGCCAACTTACCCGGACATCACAACTGCCCATGAGCCAACTTACCCGGACATCACAACTGCCGTCGCTCTTGACGACCTTAGAGTTTTTCCTCTTGCACGTGTTGCTTAAAACATGTGCAGCAAAAAACTTCATCCCCAGCGGCACGTGCACGTGTTCTGCACCAAAAGACCTGACCATTGGATCGTTGAATATAGCGCAAAACATTTCATCTTTGAGATAAAGAAAATGAGGAAAATTGAAACATTTGTGGAAATTTTACAAAGGTATTTAAGTTTGCAAATTTAAAAAAAAAACAAGAAAAACTATCTTATTCAGTGCTACGAGTAGATTTTTACTTATAGAGGTCGTCAATAGATTACCTATAGAGGTCGTCAATAGATTACTTATAGAGGTCGTCAATAGATTAACTATAGAGGTCGTCAATAGATTAACTATAGAGGTCGTCAATAGATTACTTATAGAGGTCGTCAATAGATTAACTATAGAGGTCGTCAATAGATTCACTATAGAGGTCGTCAATAGATTAACTATAGAGGTCGTCAATTAATTCAATCAAATTTAATGTCATATTTAATCTTATTAACATGAATATAGAGATGCTACTGTCTACCTGATATGTTAGTTCACATATAGTACCGTGTACCTGGCTGTACACAGATAGTACCGTGTACCTGGCTGTACACAGAATGCCATATTCAAAATGTCATATTGATTGACTATCTGTATGTACACAGAGTACCATATGTACTATCTGTATGTAGACATAATGCCATGTTTTCTACCTACCCGGTTGTACACAAACAAAACTGCCTATGCCTTGTTTCGGACTCTGGCAGACACATTTGTTGTTGACACATCGGGCGCCGGGGGCACATCTGTGGCCGCCACACGGCGGGCCGGGCACTGCAGAATACAAGTCGATGCATATGTCAAGCCATCTTCAACGTCCAGAACACCAGCAACTGCTCGCACTTCTTTTTATAGCAACCCCCAAAATATTTCAAACATCTTCAAATGATTACCGAAATAAACATACCGTACTAAAAACGTTAAATTCTTTGAGAATCCCCCTCACAATTTCACAACATTTCTGGCACCATCTTTCCCGATTAAAAAGTAGTCATCAGATTATTTAAATGCATTTTGTTACACAGAGGCCTACAAGTGCCGTCTCTGACAGGTGTCACCTCTGATTAAATTGCAATGTATTTACATTTTTTTTAAAAACCATAGTTAACAGAAGAGTTAGAATTAATCATGTTTTGAAATTTACTTGATTTCTGCGCTGCAAATTAATTGTTTTTAATAAACTCAAAAGTAGGCAGATGCGACAATCATACATAATCTTATGGCAGACGTGACCACGGTAAATGACATTCAAACGAGACGCACCAAAGCTATAGGATGCCTTGCCTCTTGTGGCAAAACTACAGGTGATGACTCAACTCCAGCTGAACTTTATGAGGAAGGCGGCACAGCTGTGGCTGAAAGGCTTCACCAACGGTTCCTACTAATGAGGCAGTAAGAGAAGATACCACAGGATCTTAAGGATGCATCCATTGTCCGCTTATACACACTTAAAGGGAATCGTACATCTCATGACAACTAATTTGGCTTATCTTTGCTCTACATTGGAGTCAAGATACTCGATAGAATCCTCCTCAACCCCATCATTTCGCATCTTGCGAACTGTCTACTGACAGAAATGCGGTTTTCGAAAAGAGAGTGAAACTATCGAAATAATGTTCGCGGCCAGACAGCTGTAGGTAAAGCGTCAGGAACAAAATGTTGACCTCTTCTCCCCCTATGTAGACCCAACCATGGCTCGGGCGCTATCAGCAGAGAAGGCCTCTGGAAGATCATGGGCAAATATGGATGTCCCAAAAAGTTCATTTCAATGGTGCGGAAATTCCACGATAGTATACAGGCTAAGGTCCGTGAAAATAGAAAGATATCTCAACCATTCCCTGTGTCTAATGGCGTCAAACGATTTTGCGTCCTGAGACCAATACTTTTCAGGATCATGTTATCCGCAATGCTGTCTGTCGCTTACAGAGAGAGAGAGAGAGAGACATTGGAATCGGTATCTGAGACCAAACTATGGTAAAGTATTAAACCTCTGGAGACTGAGCGCTAAATTCCGAGTCCAGACAGATATCACCAGAGACTTTATGTATGTCGACTACTGTACCCTTAACGTTGAATCAGAGGCCAACATGCAACTTCTCCGCTGTCTGCACAAACCTTGGTCTTACCACTAACACAAAGAAGACTCAGGTCCTGTACCAGTAAGCTCCACGAAAACCTTACTATCGAGCCCAGCATCCAAGTCAATGGTGAAAGGTTTATAGTTGTGCACAGCTAATCTCACCTCGGCAGCACACTGTTACAAAGGTAACCATAGATGCTGAGGTGAACCTTCGAATTGCAAGCGCCAGCGCAACATTTGGAAACAAATTCTAAGAATGTATGAATAAGGGGAGGCCTCTTCACCTAAACCAAAATAAAGGTTTACAAGACAGCAGTCAAACATGGACAGTAGGAAACACACTTTATTATGCGAGCCGTGTTGTGAGAACTTCAGACAATCGCTTGCTTAAAATATTTTATTCTGAACTCAGGCAGGACATGCGCTTTGCTGGGAGACAGAAGAAATGCTTTGAAGACACACTGAAAGCATCTTTGAAAGCCCTTCACACTGAACCGGACATGTGGGAACAGTCCTCGAAGGATCGAGAATCGTGGCGCTCTTCAATACACAAGGGCTCAATGCAACATGAGACTGGAGGAACAGCTGCTGCAGAACACAAAAGACAAATTAGTAAAACCAGAGTTAACTCTGTACCGGGAGTTAACCCATCTATCCCCTGCACTTTCTGCAGCAGAACAATTCGTGTTAGAATCGGCCTGATGAGCCATCTGCGCACCCACAGACAGATTCAGCCCCAGCAGCAAGCCGGTGTTTAAATTAATCATGATCGATTTTTACCACACAAACTAGTCACAACTGAGCATAGCATTTGAGCAGACATGACAACTTTACATTTAACCTTTAAGCAGACGTTACAATTGTACATAACCTTTAAGCAGAGGTCACAACTTTACATACGCTTTAAGCAGACGTGACAACTGAACATAACCTTTAAGCTGGTTAAAATAGAATCAGCTCTAATGATTTATTTTTTAAAAAATTGTTGTTTATTATTCTTTTCTTTAGATACCGGAGTTTTGTTTAAATATGTGTGTGTGCAGATTTGTAAAAAAAATATTCTTCAAAAATGTCTGGGTCTTCCATCACCGCCCCTCCCCCCTCCCCCCCCCCCCCCCCCCCGCCTCAAGGGTCTCGGGAATAACTTTTAAGAACCCCAACTTACCTCCATTGGTTATGGTCTGTCGAGCGATGACATTGGAAATGAGAAGACTCAACACAACAATAAGTCCTGCAAGCAACATTTCTCTTCTTGAATCAAAGTGGCTTCCTCCTGCCCCAAGCATGTTCTGTTGAGATATTTTTGAGGCAAGCATATTTCATAATAATGATTTTTCAAGTGTAAGCGTGGTTGGACAAAAAAGTCTGATTGATGATAAATGACCCATCGGTTAGCGGATCCTAACGCTTTGTGACTGGTGGTCATTTTTATTAAAACTAATTTATATGTGCTTGCTTTTAATCACTTGTCATATAGTTAGAAGTAATTTTAATTTTCACAAATTTAAGACATATTCTCTCATTGTAATCAAATTGTCAGATGTCTTCTCTCATTGCAATCAAATTGTCAGATGTATTCTCTCATTTCATCAAATTGTCAGATGTATTCTCTCATTTCATCAAATTGTCAGATGTCTTCTCTCATTGCAATCAAATTGTCAGATGTATTCTCTCATTTCATCAAATTGTCAGATGTATTATCCTATTTCATCAAATTGTCAAATGTCTTCTCTCATTTCATCAAATTGTTAGATGTATTCTCTCATTTCATCAAATTGTTAGATGTATTCTCTCATTTCATCAAATTGTTAGATGTATTCTCTCATTTCATCAAATTGTTAGATGTCTTCTCTCATTTCATCAAATTGTCAGATGTCTTCTCCCATTTCATCAAATTGTCAAATGTCTTCTCTCATTTCATCAAATTATTAGATGTATTCTCTCATTTCATCAAATTGTTAGATGTATTCTCTCATTTCATCAAATTGTTAGATGTATTCTCCCATTTCATCAAATTGTTAGATGTATTCTCTCATTTCATCAAATTGTCAAATGTATTCTCTCATTTCATCAAATTGTCAGATGTATTCTCTCATTTCATCAAATTGTCAGATGTATTCTCCCATTTCATCAATATTTTTTTTTGACGTACTGCATCAGTTGATTGATCCAAAGAAATATTTCTGCTATCCAGTTTTATTGTCATCACCGATGGTGATCAGCGACGTGTTGACACATGACGCCAAATAATGGGGTTTTAACTTTTATGGAGGGGATCACCATCAATAATTTTGAAACTCTATTTGTGCACTCTTGTACCAGGTCTATAGCTAAATTTTCTCCTTGTGTTGGTTTTAAACAACGCAATCCCGTCATTCTCGTTTCAATGCCTGACAAAAAAATGTCTAAAATATAAGAACTAGAGATTATTATTCATTAAAACATTATGAAAATTATCTTAAAATATTGATAAATTATCCTCTATTGATAAATTATTGTCTATTGATAAGTTTGAGTGAGGCGTATACGTTTTGGAGACAGTTAACATTAACTTAGACACGGTTTTGAAATAGGGCCATTCATTAATGAAGGTGCGTGTTTTAGTAAAACATTCTTAGTTTGTTTATTGTAGCTTCCAAACTGCCAACAAACAACTTTGTCGACCAACGAAAGAAAGCATGCATGTGTGTGTGTGTGGGGGGGGGGGTACGCAATGTGCGAGGAGGGGAAAAGAAATGATGGAAAGAAAGAAATGAAAGAGCGGAAGAAATGAAGAAACAAATAAGGAAAGAAAGGAAAGGAAGAAGAAAGGAAAGAA
>CAXITT010000009.1:2553166-2580166 GCA_964033795.1 Lymnaea stagnalis
AAAGAAAAAAGAAAAAAAAACAAATAAAAAAAGTGAGAAAGGAAAGAAATAGAAATGAAGAAAAGAAGAGATAAAAATTATATTAAAAAAAAAAAAAAAAGAAAGACATTGGACAGCTCGGGCCTAGGTAACCTGACAATTTGTTTGAAAGAAATTTCGTCGGAGGAAAGTTGATCGACGGAAATTCGATCGAACGGAAATTCGGTCGAATATTTTCTTCCCGTTAAAAACTTTAAAATGTTTATCAAATTTCTTTTTGAACGCACTAAAGTACATAATAAAAAAAAAAATGCGAAAAAATCATAAAATAATTTTGACGCAAAATTTTAACGTGTGAACGGAAAAAAAGATTCGATCAAATTTCCGTTCGATCAAATTTCCGTCGATCAAATATCCGTCGACGAAATTTCTTTCAAGCAAATTTCCGGACACGCGGAGCTACTGTACCTTTACTGAGTTATACGGTATTATTAGAAATCACGCATTTGGAAAAAACACTGTAACAAATATCCTTGATCAACGCATTTCTAACTAAAAACGTCCTGATAAATTCAACAACAGATTCATTGCTAGCATCCTTTCTTTTTTGTGACATCATCATCGCCCCATGCTAAAAGTTCATCAGATATATACCATTGGTGTGATGAGCTCTGTGCATGCAGGGGCGCTACTGCTACCAACGCGTTATGTAGAACAATTGACGCCAGCAGAAAGGGAAATAGAGACGTCTTTATATTTTAAAAAGACAGCAATACTCCGTACCCTTTTGAAGTTTAGAGCCCAATAGGTCAATGGGCTCTTTGGGGCGGAGGGTGACTAACTCAACACGTGGGTTGCTAAAATATCCAATTGACCTAGTCCATAGGTGAATGTAAGTTTATCGTCTCAGGGGCTGAGTAAATTTAACATGTTTGTGTGTGTGGGGGGGTGGGGGTGGGGGTTTGAGATCACTTTCATTACATATATAAATAGATATATATACATGTATTTTAATTAAAAGGTCCTGAATAATAATTAAACATTATTTCGCAAATTTGTTGATCTTTCTTGTAATTTAACATTAGTTTATGTTGAAATATATAATTAAACTAGTTTCCAGAAATACTTTAACAACCTAAAATAGTCCCCTTAAAACCAAACACACACACATTTTAATGTATAGGCCTTCTTGTTTTGTTTTTTTTTGTTTTTTTTTTTTAATTTTGTTTCGTTATTATTTAAATATTAATATAGAGTCCTATTTTTTAAAAGGTTCCCCTTGAGAAATACAACAATGTACGCCAACGGTTCAACGATTTGGTGTCACCGCGTTATGGCCAATCAAACTAAAGCAATAGATGCGGGAAATGACCAGCTAACATGTTTGACACTGACGTTCATAGCGCTTTCATATCTTTAGACGAGAGCAGTAAAGGATTTATTGACAACAGTAGGTTTACAATCTGTCTAGGGGAGTGATGTAAAAATGGCCGCTTGCTGTTGATAAGCCGGAGAAGGGGCACGTGGAGACTGAAGAACCCACGTGACTCAACGTGAGCTGCATGCGGTATACTAAAGTTTCAATCGCTTGGGCCTAATGCCCTACATCGACCAGATTCTAATTTACCATTTTGTTAGCATCGAATGAAGCAGATTTTGCAAATCAGACATCATAACCTTGTTTAAAATATAACTCGGATAAATCAAATATGTAATATATGGTCTCACGTCACATTCTTTTAAGGAAACCAATCACAACCTCGAATGCCCACATCTGAACTGCACGCCCTATATTGCTACCGGTAACAAGAGTTATCCACATTTAAAGTTATTACAATATTAAGCCCTAACACCCATTTGCCCATGTCTGCAGGCCCGTCGACAGAAATTTCGGGCCCCTAGGAAGGGCTGTCACGGGCCCCCCGAAGTGTGAGCCTCTAAACTATCTTTAGGCTTTATGAGAATTTTAAAAAAAAATTGACAGATCGTATACTTTGTATACTTGAAGTTTAATCTGATTGTAATTAAGTTTAGCTAAGTTATATTTACGAAAACATAAGTAATACATTTTTTATAGCTGCTCATAATATTTTGAAAAGTTGATTGCGGGCCCGGGCCGGGCCCCTGGGCATTTGCCCCCCCCCCCCTTTCTCGGCGGGCCTGCATGTCTGCATTCTTTGGCGCACCGTAGGGATTTTTGTTTTAAACTGCCAACCAAAATACCCATCTACTGTAGTATTTCTCCAAGAAAATCTGCTGACTCCCAGAGAACAAATTCGGTAGTCAAGCGTTTTGGTCCGCGGGGCCAGATTTTGGACATGCCCAGATGTCCGGACACACTGCCCGGGGCAAACCCTAGATCTACGCTCGCTTTTTCATTGGTTGCTGAAAACATGAAGTGGCGAGAAATACACTGACTTACTTTTACTACTCATAGTTGTGCAGTAGTCAAGTGAGTATTAGGTCAAATCACCTCACACTCACTTTTCCAGTTGATCACGCTGTGGTCCAAACATTTCAAGACTTAACTTAAACTTCTTGTCTGTGATCATTCTATGGTGCGTGATCCAAACACTGCAAGACTTAAACTGCTAGTCCCATTATGGTTGCACACTACGTCTGCCACCGACTCGTACCAGAAGACTGCTACGTCCTGGTCACGAAGCTTCAGTTTCACGTGTTCACTTGCCTGGATATCACAACATCAGCTTGAAAACTCGTCTTGTAATTTTTCTATGTGTGATTTAAACATTGGTCCAGTTTGATCAAGCCGTTTTTTGCCATATAATTACGGACTGCATACAAATTTAACATGACCCTTGAGGTTGTTGTTGGTTTTTTTTTTTTTTTTTTTTTTTGGGGGGGGGGGGGTGCATTCATTTTATACTTATCAGTACCGAGGTAACCTGCATTTTTGGAACGAATTGTTTTGTTTTTTTAAATAAATATTTTCCTGTATTATTTGTACTTGTTAGTCTTGAAACATGTAAAAAAAATTAATAATAATTAATATCATCCGATAGTGGCAAAATATCGATACCGTGTGTTCGCCTTGAAACTTACGGAAAGCGCACTTTTGCATTTGCCGGCCCAACAATTTGGAACGCACTTCCAGTCGTTCTCAGAAACAGCCAGACACTGGATTCCTTTAAAACCGATTTAAAAACACATCTATTTCGCAAACACCTTCTGGGGTGATGCTATCTACCATCTTTTTCAGTTAATGTATATTGGTTTGTGTTGCTTATGGTTGAAACGGGATGAAAGACTTTGACTGGGTATGCTCGTATGTAGCTTTATATTGTTGCGTCTGTTTTTAAATGTGGTAAATTTTTGATTGTTTTTATTTCTCTTTTTAATATGGTTGACATTGTACCACGCTTCGAGCTTTTGGGGATGAAGCGTGTTTTTCAAATAAACTTTATTAGGTATTATTATAAACATGCTTTAAGAAACGTCTAACATGTAAATGTTTAAAAATGCAGGCTTTGAAAGTAATAACTGATACTTTTTACGTAATGTACTGTGCTTAGTCAGCAGTTGTACTGTGCTTAGTCAGTAGTAAAATGTTGTTTTTCGTCATCGAGTGTTATCGGGAACGAGTAACCATGCATAAGGAAACGCTGTGGTGAAAACCCGATGCCCCTATCACTTTCATTTCCTAAAATATCCACATCGGTTGCAAACGGGTCAGTTGGGGGGGGGGGTTCCACTGGTTACCTGCTGATCATAAAGGGTTTTATTGTCATTGAGAGTGGTTCAAGAGTACAAAGTTTCAGCTCACAAGATCAGAAANTATTTATGCTAAATGCCCATTCCTTTTGAAGGTAGCCTGCCAACATTACCTCTGCAATATCGAATCACGGGAACTAGGCTACCTATTAAAAAAAAAAAAAAAAGCTCAAACAAATAACATACCATACCTTCTGTTTTATTTTGTTGTTGAAGTTGAAGTTCAATATTGCTGGATCTAGATAAGCTAGACTATGTACTTCAAATACACGTCAAAGTACTGTCTGTAACTAACATTACTAACAATTAAGTTTTAACTTGCACTGGAGGCTGTGACTCAGAATGACTTCGATGTCTGCTTGCTATGAGTCGTGAGGGACAATGCACCACTCCAAAGTCTACTCTGTTAGAGGATGCCTCCCGAGTAACATCTATGAACAAACAACTCTCATTAACGTGTACAAGTACTCTTAATGAGTTTACACCTAATATCTTGTATTATTTCTGTAGTGACCAACTGCCTACACCTTTGGCCTTGTATTAGTTCCATAATGACAAACTACATTCTCCAATGACCTTGTATCATTTCTATAATGACCTACTACATACATACACCAATGACCTTGTATCCTATGACGAACTGAATGCTCCTACTACCGTGTATCAAGCACCCGTACTATAATGATTAACAAAATATACAAGAAAGCCAAGGCATCGTTGATCCTTCTGTTCAAATTTTAATGCTCTCCTTAAGCTCTCTACAAATTACATGGATTAGAATTAGAAGAGTTTTTTTTAAACAAAAAAAAAACAAAAATGACATGGAATATTTTTGTACAAAATTAAAAACAAAAAGTCTGGGATCTGGATGTTGTGGGAAAAGGAGGGGGGGGGGGTATTTATATTTGTACATCCTGGAATAACCTTATTTTAAGTTGCAAACATGAGACAATATGATTTTTTTGCACATATAAGAATTTTTTTTTAAAACTTGAACTATTTTTGTGACAAGCCATGGTGAAGCCCATCAGAAAGACTTTCACACCTTTGCTGCAATATTAATAATTGACATGATATTTTTAAACATTACAATATTTGTGTACCTGATGGGAATTCGTCTGCATCATTTCAAACCAAAGTAACTATTGATTTCTTGCATCACTTCAAATCAAAGTGATTGATTATTTCTTGAACAGACAACAATCAAACAAATCCATAAGAAAAGAAAAAAAAACCGGCATAAAAATACCCCAAAAGTTTAAAAAATGCATTAAAAAAAAATAAATTTCCAAGTACATGAAGACATTAAAAAATGTATTTAAAAAAAAAAAGAATAAATCATCAATTGTGTAGAAAAGCAATGGTGAATGTATCTTAAGTTGATTCTTGTACAAAGATTAACTTTAGAAAAGCAATGGTGAATGTGTCTTAAGTTGATTCTTATACAAAGATTAACTTTACACCATTCCAAAATGTTGAGGACTTTTTTCTTCTTCTGATTAAGTCTAAGAGTAAGAGTTTCAAAAAAAATAATTTAATTTGATATGGAAGTGATTAAGAACACACAGATACAGATAGAGGAGATCTCCTGTAGGTTAATGTAAATGACCAATAAAAAGTGCCACTTTGAATTTTAAATTTTTTTTTAAAAAGTTGAAACTTTATATTCATGTATGGTAAATAAAAAAAACTTGACTATATATTCTAGAAGAGCAGCCTGTGTGTACATTTCAAGCAGTTGCCTCTTTTTACTTGTTATATAGAATATGACGTATAATGTAAATATTTGGTCCAAATGGTTTAGTGGGGTGATTTATATTTAAATGATTCATTGAACCCTTATCCCAATCCTTGCATTTATTCACATGCCCTTTTCATGTCATTTTAATTAAAAACAAAAACTTATTTTAAAAACTTAATGTTTAAAAATCATGTATAATTCCATGAGCTTTGTGCATTATCTGGGGATATAATCATATATATATTTTTTTTTTACAAGTAAACACTTCAAATGTAGTATTGTGTTTGCTTTTAACTGTTCTATCTTCTGAAACAAGGGTCGGCAACCTTTTGGGTAACGATGTGCTTAATTATAATTTCTGTTCATTCAGCGTGCCACAAGCCCATGTCCAGTTTGTAAGTCTAACCTGTAACTGTACGTCTTGCTTATAAGTCTAACCTTTAAGTCTAGTTTATAAGTCTGAACTATTAGTCTAGCTTATAAGATGCATCCCAAGGCTCGGCCAAGTAAGCCATATAAAAGATGCAATGTTTAGTCATTTAGTAATATTTTTTTGGGTCATTTTATGTGTGCCATAGTCTGCACGCATGCCAAAGGTTGCGACCCGTGCATTAGAAGATATTCATCAAAATGAATGAACATTGAGCTGACATAAGTCTGCTGTATAATTCTATTTAAAACAAATAAACATCTACACTAATGACTTAAAACAGACACACCAAAACAAGATGTATCAAATTCACTCAAGTACTCATGAACTGAAATTATTTGAATTTGATTCACAGCTTTGAACTTTAAGTATTGAAATTTTTGAAAATATAATTATGATTTTATTTTAAACAAGACACCACAAAAAATTAAATGTATAAGTTGTGGTCAAACTTTGATTTTAATTATATTTATATTCAAATTCAAGATAAGTAAATAAAAACTTAATAAGATACTGATCTGCTATAAGTTGTAAGGAATTTGTGGAATATTCACAGACATATTTGATTTGTGCACTTGCACATTTCTTGCTCACTGGTGTTGTAAATAATAAAACAAGTGTGCTGAGAATGGTGATGGGTAAATATTATGACTTGATTTTTGTAAAGACTGATGGAAGGGGTTAAATTGTTGCAAATCCCATAAACTTAAAATTGATAGTTAAATAGCATTATCAGTTTTAATACATCTAGACCAAGCTTCCTAAACTGGAATGCTCACACAAACGGGGGTTTGGGAAATCAGGTGGCATTAAAGGTGGTGAGAGAAAAAGTCATTAAAAATTCAAGGATCTGATGATTTGAAGTGCTCTGATGCATTACCCTTTATACAGTTAAGGTTATAGGCTTAAACACAAGCTGAATTTCAGTTTCATACATAGTATATCTATCATTATTTATATATAAAAAAAAAATCAAATACCGGGTACAACTACAGAATGAATATTCTACAATCCACTCCTTCTTTCCCATATATATATATTGGCTTAAAAATGGCTTTATTTCTTTCTATTACTAGGTCTCACAAACCCCTTAGTCAAAATAATATAGGGATTCAAAATAAAGAACAGTTTAGGAAATTCCACTCTGTAGAAAAATAGATATTATCCTATAGAACTGCAATAATATAATAATACAGGAAAATAAATCAGGAAATTATCCATGCTCAAAATACATTTTCCAACAAGTGATAATACTCCAAGAACATTTTCAAATATTTTTTACCATTTTGAGACAGCCCAAGACCTCAAGAAATAAAAATTATTTTTAATTTAAACAAATTAAGTGCACACCATCTGAATGTCACTTGAAATCGTACAAAGCTGGCAAGGCCACTGTTGAAGCACACTCTGAAGAGAGTAAATGCACTGCTCACCCCAAAGAAAGCTAACAGCATGGAAAAGAAGATTTAACTCTAACACCCCCCCCCACCTTTGTGTCCTACATGAGGGTATATATTTCCAGCCTCAAAGAGGACCAGCAAGTCGCCTGTGTACTCACCAACAAATTTAGCTTTGGTCATGTTTTCGCATGTTATGGAGTACCGGTTACAACATAACACTTATTTTCTGCTCTTGACATAAAACAAATCACGAGTTTTTTAATATCACTCTTGCGTATGCTAAATATAATGTACTCTATGGAATCTGTATTTTCCAGTGAAGATTTAATGAAATGATATGCATTTAAAAAGGAGTTTGTAAACCACAGCTCCTGGAGCAGTCTTTTTATGGGAGCAAATCTTGAAATACTGAACTTAATGTATTTATACTTATTACTCCAATATAAACAAGACAACTAAGTTAATTGCAAACTAGGAACTTTTCTTTGTTTATATAGGTTCCTATTGCTTTGCTGGAATAAAAATGGATGCAGTACACCATGTCTATAAATTTTGAATTTATGGGGGAAAAAAAAATGGAAGGTTGAATATCAGTGAAAACATTTATCTGGAATTGCCTGTTATGGAATGGCTGGAAAAAAACTCAATCATCACGAACGTAAAGTTTGGTACAGTTAGAACCATTGATAGATTTTAACATATCTGAATCTTCCATATGAGATCTGTAGCAATAATATATAATAGCTGCATTCATAAGACAATAAAAATGATTACTTCTGTGGTAAGGTATGGTAATTACACATTTGATTACTTCTGTGGTGAGGTACGGTAATGCAGAAAATGAATTGCCCAAAAATTGAAGCATTTTTCACAAATTACCATGACCTAATTACCTCTTAGTTCAAAGTTTTAGTAAATGAAATTAGATCTAAGAAATGATTCAATATCAAACATTTGTTAAGAAAGCCTTCCCATGAGTATTACTCTTAAAAAAAAAAAAAAAGTTAAAAATAAGTGAACACAACTTATCTGTCCCATGTATGAACACAACAGATGTTTATAAACATAAATTCTTCTTCTTATTATTGATCACTTCCAAACTGTTTGAAAAAGAAAAACTGTACTTAATATTAATGTACCAGACCCTCAGTACTTAAAACCTCTAACTTCTAATGGGTCTATTTTTAAACAAATAAGCAAATAAGTGAAGGGTGCCCATAACCATGAAAGAGATCATGACAGGTTTACAAATGTGTGTGTTCACTTTGTATACTTTTTTTTAACAACAATTTCTTCTGGGATATTTATGTTTAAGAAACCACTACCACGTACATGTTTTAATGACAAGTAAACCAACTAAAAATATATTTTCTGCTCTCATTAAAAAAAACAAAGTAAAACTAAAATACTATAACAGAAAATAGATGACAAATGAGTGTATGACCAAAGAAATATAACATCAGTTCTTTGGTACGTGTCATTTAATGGTATGTTCCATTGAGATAACCACAATGTTTGAATTTATCAATCCTGCGTGCAAGCCCCAAGCACATTTAAAGAAACCAAAAAAAAAAAAAAAAATAGAAGAACCATTGAGATAACCACAATGTTTGAATTTATCAATCCTGAGTGCAAGCCCAAAACACATTTAAAAAAACCAAAAAAAAAAAAAAATAGAAGAAAAACTCAAGTCTACATGAATAAGATATTTCAAACAGATTAAACCAATCTTTTAAACAAATTATTTCCTCATGGTGTCATTAAATGGATCTGTCTCTAACCACTAGAGACAGATCCATTTAATGACACCATGAGGAAATAATTATCTTTGTTTTAAAAAAAATATATTATTTCCTCATGGTGTCATTAAATGGATCTGTCTCTCTAACCACTAAACATCAAACTATTTTATCACAAATAGGGGCTTAGGTTTAATCTCTACCTACACATCTGATGTAACGGTCATTAAGGAAACATCAAACTCCCCCATACTATAAAGCATTTACAACAAACTGTTGATCACTCTTGATTATTTTTATTTTCTTTAACAGGCTCCTACGTTGAGAGATTGCACTAATTTTTTTTCAAAATGGATATAAGTTTTTGGTTAAGGATAACTCATGGTGGCTTAATTTAAATATGCAATACAACAAAGCATTAAAATATTACCTCACTGCTCATCAAGCAAATTTAAAATAAAATGTCATTTAGATGTCATATAATTATGTATTCCATGGAAAAACTGCCCATACAACAAAAACTATTGTAAACAAGAAAAATAAGGATGGCGTCTCATGATTTAAGGTAGTTGAGTAAGATAAAAAAATGTTTGCTTTAAAATTAAAAGTTAGACCATCATGGGGAAAACCTTTCTTTAAAAAAAGTAATAAATTTAGATTATGCATTTAGATAAACATTTTTTCAATTTAAGAAAGAAAAAAAAAAGGGGGGGGGGGAGGGGGGTAGAGAGAGAAACAAAAAGAGACATTCATTTTGTTACAGTAACAATGAAAATTTTTTGTTAAAACTGCCGGAATAATATTTTCAAGCACAAATGCTGGCTACTGTAAAGTTAAGAATGCTGACACACAAAGAGATTCACACACAAAACAATGACATGAACAAGAAAAATATGAAATCTATGATTGTGTACAGAAGTTAGTGTCTATGCATTAGGTCAATGGGTTCTTGTTGGTTGTGCTACATCGGGACATTGCTGAACAAGTATGAGACAGACTCTCCATTGTGTGTGCGCCTGATGGCTTCCGCTAAAATAATTGAGATATCTTGGCACTGAAAGAAGGAAATGGAAAAGAAAACACGTAATGACAAAACTATGTCTGCAGGCCAATATTCTAGTATTCTAGAAAATCATCACATCAAAACTTTACTGATTGTACTTGATTAAATTAGTGATCACTAATATTTCAGCATAATTCTTTATTTCACTAATATTTCAGCAAAGGACACTTAAAGGACTTCTGTAAAGTTCTTAATTTCAAAAGTAACATAACCTTTTAAATGTTAGATATTTGTTTCATGGAAAATTGAGACAAAGCAAATAGGAAGTAATTTTTTGGTTCAAAATATAAATAACTCAAAATGGATATTTATTGAAAGCCTTCTAAAGGAACACAATTTGAATGCTTTTGTTTGTTGGTTACATTTCTTGTCATTTTGATAAAGACTATTGAAAAAAACAAAACATTTGAAGTCTTATTGTTTAAATTTCATGACTGATGCTCAACAGACAAAAATCAAAGAATAAAAATAAAAGGACGCAGATTGTTTTTTTCCTGCATTTTATTATCATTTTTTTTCCATTTTAATTCTAGGTGTTATATAACGGAACAAAAGTTATTTCAATGAAATGAGGACTGGGGTTAACATTTTGTAAAGGATAAAATAACAAAAGAAAATAAAACTCATAACCAGGGTGTGCGAAACAGTGAAAAGAATGAGCTGGGAGACTTTAAGGAAATATACCGGGTTGGGAAATAATATATGAATGAAGTCATTATTATAAATGAACAGATCAAATTGATTTACTGACAAATGAACATTGTGCATTTCACTGTTTTTGTTTAAATGGCTGACTAAATGAATATTGACTGGTTCCATTTTCACTTTAACATTCAACCAACACTGGATACATGACACAATAAAGGAAGGAGAAAAACACTAACAGAGAAAAGCTAGAATCTCATCATAAACACAGAAATGTTGTACACCTTTTATTATACGGTACATCAGTTCAACAAAGGACACCAAAATAAAACTTGTCAGCAGAATGGCTAAAATGAAGATAAATACTAATGGAAGAAATGGGTTCTAAAAAAACAATATTTTCAAAACTGAATTATTTCAATTATTAAATAATATTAGACTTAAGGACAAATGAAATGAGCTTGATGCTTGAAGATTTAAATGCACTGTGAAAAAGAAGAAAAAGATAATGGTTAGTTAATGATCAGCTATTTACAAAATTTACAGTGAGCTCACCAGGTTAATGGATCCAATGAAGTTTCCAAAAAATTTCTTTATTTTAGAAAGCATGCGAGCAGATTAAAGCCTTATTAGGAGCAAGTAGATTTCTTATGTTTATTTTTCTATAATCTTTAATCCTATAAGTATGTTTGAAAAGGTCTATCTATGTCTCCAATTAAACTTATATAAGCATAGTTTCTCACCCGGCCATGAGATATTATGACCACTCTAAAACAACACACAATAATTTGATGACTTTTAATGGAAACTTTCTTTTAAACACTTAATGTGCTTCCCCAATTCTTTAACTACAGAATTTATAAAATAAAGGCTTAGTCAGAAATTTAATAATAACATTCAAAATGTGAATCATTTTACCACTAGAAAAAAAGGAGATTTCATTTATATGACACTATTCTATTTAATCTTACTTGTTTTATGACTAATGTAAAAAATAGTCATTAAATTTCATGATTCTTTTAATTCTCTGACATTACATACTATTAGTAATTTAAAACATTAGATTCCATTAAAAAGTCATCACTGCATTATTTTGAAAATGTATTTTTTTTTTTTAAAGCAAAATTTTTAATTTAATAGTGGTTGGCTTTAAATCATTTTTTTTAAAACTACGCGGAAACTCTTATGCTTAAAGTGAAAAAATTTGAATAGTGATCAATATTTAATTTTTTAAAAATTAATGCACATCACTTGGTACTGAGAGAGAACGACATCTTGGGAAGTTCTGCAGCCAGTTGAGGTGTGAGTGTGGAAAAACTTTTTAGCATTAGTTTTAAACAGATAATTTATTGACAATTTTCATTGTAACTGCAAATAAAAAAAATAATTAAGATAACATGCTTACAAATAGTGATTATTAACAATTTTAACAGCCAAACGTTTACTATGGAACTAAAATAGAACAGTAAGTTATTTATATGACCAAATTATACTGCTGATTGAATTGAATTTTTTAAACATTTATTATCAATATTCCTTAAAAAATATTGCATATACTGGTAAGAAGGTCCATTTTAATCATATTAGTGTTGAAAAGTTACAAGATATGTGTTGATAAATCAAAATGTTAACTACCAACAGTTGATGATATACTACAAACACACCCTGGATTTACCATAAAGTGTAAAAAAAATGTAAAAAGGTATATTTGTAAAATAAAAAGTTTTTTTTTTAAAAAGCATAATAATACTAGTGAACAGATACTCTAAATAGATGTCAAAACAATGCATTTATCAAGACAATGAAAAATATTCTTACATAAAATTTGCTAAATGTTTTCATACAATTTAAATGAAAACTGAAATCTCAAACGTGATCAATATCTTCTAAGTGCATGAACAGATTTTCCCTTTAAAACTCTTATAGAGTCAAACTATTTTTCAGGAAAAGGTAAAACTTACATTTAAGGATCTAATTATAATTAGTGTACTTTAGCTGACATTTGTTTAGATGAATTTATAGAGAATTTATCCATCACTAAAATGTAAAACAAAACTGATTGTGCTTACACAACTCAACCTGTCTAATCATGAGCACTACACTTAGACTTTTGAACCATCAAATAAATTATATCTGATTCATCATATTAATTGAATACATATAGTTCTAACATATTCCATAGCAAAAAACATTTACAAACAAATTGTATCTGATCTTGCTTGGTATATCTGATAAACCAAGTGACTAGCAAAATGAGAAGATACCATTCAACACATTTATTTTATTAACGCATTTCAAAGTCTAAAAATCTTGATCCCTGCTAATGATTTACTGACGCATTTCAAAGTCTAACAATCTTGATCCCTACTAATGATTTACTGACGCATTTCAAAGTCTAACAATCTTGATCCCTACAAATGATTTACTGAGGCATTTCAAAGTCTAACAATCTTGATCCCTGCTAATGATTTACTGACGCATTTCAAAGTCTAACAATCTTGATCCCTGCTAATGATTTACTGACGCATTTCAAAGTCTAACAATCTTGATCCCTACAAATATTTACTGACGCATTTCAAAGTCTAACAATCTTGATCCCTACAAATGATTTACTGAGGCATTTCAAAGTCTAACAATCTTGATCCCTGCTAATGATTTACTAACGCACATCAAAGTCTAACAATCTTGATTCCCTACTAATGATTTATTGAGCTGCACTTATGATAGTTCACTTATGTTAGCCAGCATTTCTCAACAGTCTGTCAAAGTTTAAACTGGATAGACTATGACATCACTCCCCTCCCCACTCTCTATTTTTTAATTCACAGTAAGTTTTTAAAAATTCCTAGATAAACTTCTATGACAAGAAGATTTCTGTTTCCTGAATGCTTCTAATATTAATAGCACTTAGGTAAATTTTAAATAAGCTTTATATCAAATTTTGTTATTTATTCTCACAAGACCATTATTAAATTGCAGATTATTACAGCTATACATATTTCTGGTGTCCATTTACAATGTGGAAGAAATGAATATAGCACATTCAAGTCATAATGTAATACACATATAGACAATTGAAAATGTAATTCACCTGGTGTTTGTCTGCCTTGAATAAATTTGTTTCAAAACTAAGCCATCTTTAAAAAGGGTGAATAAACCTATTTATTATAACTATGAAAATATCTTGCCTATTTAAAAAAAATGAATTTTCTGTTTACAGATTAGATTTATTAAAGAAAGACTTTATTATTGCCAAGATTTTTGAAAAGTCTAAATTCTGTGAAACAGAAAAATAGCACATGAACAGGTCACTAACATGTAATCAATGATGACAAAAAATAAACAAAACCTCTCCATGATCATGAAAAACTATATAACAAATGATAGGATTTGCTAAAATTAATTATGTGTCAACATTGGGCTAGTAAGCAATTTGTTATAAATTGCTAATACAATGCTCTTCCTGATACATCTACCAACCGCAATGTGGCAAACTCCCAAAACACACATAGATCACATCGGCACATGGGCAAACAGATACGAGACTGATTCTCCGTTGTGTGTCCTCCTCACTGCTTCAGCCAATATAATGGAAATATCCATCAACTGAAATGGATAAATTAAATAATGATAATACAACAAAAAATTAGAAAAATCTTAACATTATAATTAGTGCTGTGCAAGAGAGTATTATAAACTAATATTATGGGCTTATACAGGTATATAGAAGACCATGATTATAATTCACAAAAATTCTGATCCATCAAGTGCCCAATTCAATGATTGAAATAAAGTACACTATTCAGTAAAGGAAATATTAATCTACAAAATCTTATATCTATCTCAGTGATGTTTAGTGTGTCGAAAGCATTTTTCACATAAAGAAAGTATTTGAGAGAATTATTAAATTAGAAAAGTAACAACTACAATAAGCCAATAATAAACTAGCAGTCTGTCGAAATACTTGATTATGTGCCGCAGTGCAAATGCTGTAGTTATTGAAGTGGATTAGTAAACTTGGGTAACATAATGTTGATAAATATAAGTTAAACAGGATGTTTTTGTGATCAATAATCATATGTCCTTGGAAGTTTATCTAAATTACATTGAAAAGCTTATGCTAATTAGTTAGAGAGTTTCGCTACATCCCACTCTTGCATGTTGTTAAAACACCCTATTTAGTTACATAATTATCATGTAAGAAATCACACAATTCAATATAAATAGTACTGTAATCGCATTATGCCACAGCAGACAAACAAATTCAGACTTCAAAAGCTACACAAATCCACCATATCAAAATTAAGATAACCTCACATGGTCAATAGCAATGGAAAATGAACTAAATTAAGCCACTAGTATAGAGGTTAAGTTTCAACATTTTTATGCAGCTCTTTTAAGATGTAGTAGAATTTTTCTGACACTGCATCATTCTGAGTCATACTCTCTTGCACTGCACTGTAAAAAACTTGCACCATTCTGATTCATACTTTTTTGCACTATAACAAACTTGCACAATCCTTTTATACACTGATTTCTGCTCACAAATATTGTGTCACTGTCCAATCAGCATTACGACACCAGGCTGACCATGTCTCACTACCCCAACAATTAGGAGATCTAACCCTCAACATCATAATCTTAGTAAAAAAAATCATAACAAGTAGTTTGTCTTTCATTAAATAAACTATGTACAGTGGAACTTCTCATAACAAGCACCTCTCATAACGAGTAATTCGCATAACGAGCAAAAAAAAATGTGAAGAAGTTGCTCCCTTAAGGGGAGAAATGAGAGGGAGAGAGAGTTTAAATATGCAGCTGCGAAAAAAAGGGGGAGAAAAAAGTTCACTGTGATAGGTCAGAACGTGGAGGGGCGGAGCTAGGGTCAAGCTGTGAACAGAGACATAACATTAATCCCATCTGGCGTCAAAGTGGCGTCTCTCTCATTTTCCTTCTGCCACACTTCTATTGCTGCCCACAGATACTACTTACCAGCTAAGTGCTATTTCTTATTTTTATTTTCATATCGTTTTTTCTGTTGTTTTGTTCGCTGACGAAGGCTTTCTGCCGACACGTTTGCTGTTTTGTTGCGTTTATTTTTTCAGGTTTAACCCTAGTCTGTTTTGCTAATTTTATTTTGCTCCCTTAACCAGCGATATTTCGCATAAAGAGTTACGCAGAAAGGGGAAGCCCCTTTTTCCTGACATTCATTTGTGAGCCAGGACTTCCAGTCTGTTGGTGTATTGTCTTCGTGTGTGATCACCAGTTTTTACAAATTTTGTATTCAGACAATATTCGTAATTTTTTTATATGCAAAGTGTGATAACCTGAACTAAAATGTCTTTGAAGAAAAAACCACAAGAAGACAATCATAAGAGAGAAAAAATAACTGTTGAAATGAAACGTAAAATCATTGAAAAGCGAGAACAACGTGTGAGCGTGGCTAATCTAGCACGCACATACAATCGGTCAACATCAACGATCTGCACTATTCTCAAGAACAAAATTAAGGAGATGGATGCTTCAAAGGGAAACTGTTGCATTGTACATTGAGAAGCATCACCCTAATAAGGAGGTGGCTATTCGTGCTACAAATTTATTCAGCGATAATGCTGTGACACATTTTCATCAAATTTTGAAGCGTCGGCAAAAACAAATGTCTTTAGACAGTTTTCTAGTTAAAAAGGATTAATTATTTGTCATAAATTCATATTTTTATTTTCGTTTTTTTATTTCAAATCTAAATTGTATTCCAAGTTGTTACACTCCTTAACAATTCATAAGTAATTTTATTTGAATAAATGTTAATAAATTTTTTTTTTAAAATTATTTTTTCAGCATGGAACGCATTATTGTATTTTACATTGATTTGTATGGGAAAAATTGTTTCGTTTAACGAGTGTTTCGTTTAACGAGTGTTTCGCTTAAAGAGTAAGAGTCTGGAACGAATTAAACTCGTTATGAGAGGTTCAATAGTATTTTTATATTTTATTGAAATGGCTAGTACTAGTATTTAGGATAGCCAATCTTCCAAAATCAATCATATTCAGGAAAAATTTATCTCAGGATCATATATCTAGTCACACAATCATCATCCCATAGTCATTATATAAAACAGTAAAAATATGAGACAATTATATTTGGGGGGAAAAAAAAAAGACCACAACATTCAAAATTAATTTTACCCCAAGTTTGAAATATACATTTTCCAATGTATGAAAAAATGATAATCTGTTTCATAGAGAACAAAGAGTAAACAAAATTTGAAGTGGTGAAAAGTAACTAGACATGAGTTTGCAGCATTAAAATAAAATAGGACAAAGCGTGAACTTATTAGCTTTTAGGAATCATAGCGAGGTGTTACAATTTTACTGCCACATTTTTATTCAAGGTAATAATTCCTTTCAAAGCTATATATATCACAAAACTCAAAGTACACATAAATGCCCCTAAATTTATAAAGCTCAGCTAGCAGAAACACTGATATTTTAAAGTACTTTATTTTTTAAATTATTTTTAAGTAATAAAATTTGGATGCACAGTTTAATAAGGAGATGCAATAGAAAATAAGCTCACATGATAATCATGAAAATATTATCTATTAAACACTTATGTTTTACAGGGATTTGTTTTGATGTTTAATTCATAAAGCGCCATATAAAAAAGAGCTTCTTTCACAAAAACAAGAAAACTCAAAACTTACAAAGTTGACCGGTTTATATTTAAACAACAGATTTTTTTCCCCCAATAATTATTAGAAAAAACATCTTTTAAGAAAAGGCAAAAATAATCTTTGGCACATTATTTTAAAAAAAATTTCTGTCAAATTAAAAAGAATTTTCGAATTCACTGGGTCCTTGCCTAAACACTACATATTGTTTGTACACACTAAACCCCATTCATTCACACATTCAATTTTCTTTAAATGTCTTAAAATAAATAGTCATATTTTCCTCTGTTTGCAGTTGGGCAGTCATTTTTATTAAAACAATTTAAAAAAGATTCGGCAGGGACAGGAGTTGACAGGATTAAAGCATTTATATTTTATTGATGTGATCATCTATTTCAAATTTATTTTATAAAAGCACAAGTCTGTTTTATCTTTTTTTTTTAAATTTCAATTAATTTCAATTGTGCTTTTCCACCATGTTTTAACCTTTTCTACCTATAATTAACATTGCTCATAGTGTAGTGAATTAGTTTGGATGAGTGTAAGCTATAGTTTAGCAGGTGCTTTGCGCAATAATTTAAAACATTTTATTTTTTTATCAAGCATCTCATGAAATTCTGCCTACTGACTGCTGTACATTGTTCCAAAGGAAAATAGAAAGAGGATTTTAGTTCGTGACAGTAAAGTGGTCATGAAAGGAACATTACATTTAAAAAAAAAAAATTTATTATAAATTATTAAAATTAACAGGATAAAAAATGTATATGCTCATCATCAAACACACTGACTCCTAGTCTGGAGTAAAATTTCTGGTTAGTGAAACAAAATTAATTACTGCAAACTTAACATCGTTAATGTATCAGTAAAAACAAAACTATCATGTTTTTCCTAATGTTTTTACCGTAATACAGATTTACGCTACCAAAATGATCTAACTGAAAATGAAAAAAAAAGATCTGTAGGCTCAACTAGACTAAAACTACAATTGGGGCAAAACACAACGATACCCACCTATGTTAAAAAACACCTCTAGTATCCGCCATCCAACATGCGCCAAGAAAACGTAAAGAACAGCAAGGCAACAAATCTTGCGCATAGAAAAAAAATCTAGTCCGCTGGAATAGCAGGCTTTATGGTGATGAGATGGGTGACAATGATAATCAAGATAACCAAGCAGAATTAAGTGTGGATTAGTCACAAATGCAGACACCAGATTTATTTATGAGCTCTAACGTTTTCTAATAGGACTTCATGCAGGTTTTTTTTTAAAACTATAATAACAGACACTTCTTTCCAGTGAAGCTGAGCACACTGATGAAGTAACACTAGTTTAGATGTCTTAAATGCAGGAAGTGTGAAATGGTCTTAAAAGAACATCCCCTTTTACCAAGCTCACATAATCTGTTTTTAGAAGATCCATTAAGTTTACCTATTTGGAAAGATACTAAAAAGTTGGATTTAAAAAAAAAATTGTTCTCATCCTCTCTTCTATTTTAGGTACTTATGAACCATTGTCGTATGTAGAACCTCTGCCTTTCTCATTTATTTATAAAACCCAAAAGACAGATCTAATTTTATCCCTAAATGCCTGGCTGATTCTTTTTTTATGTTCCTGTATTTAGAATAGGTGGATGATTCTATCAAATAAATTTACATTGTGGCTTATTATTAGCAAGCCTTACTGGGAAGCCAATATTTATCTTTCGGTATAAATGAAAGGAGGCCAGCAGCATAACATAACTCTCAACTAAGACTTCTGCTTTGTTTCAAATATCTGACCATACCATTCTCAGAGTTCAAAGAAAATATTCATCAAGTAATAAAACTAAAAGGAGAAAATAAAATGAAAAAAGTGTTCGCATCTTTCAAACTCTCTTACCTGGATTTTGGGAGCATCCTTCATGCGCTGGTCTTGGGGTATTGTGTTTGTGACAACTACAGCTTCAAACATGGAGTTATTGATTCGAGATATCGCGGGACCAGAGAAGATGCCATGTGTGCAAACTGCGTACACTTTGAGGGCCCCAGCTTCTAATAATCTACAAAATATCAAATGAAACTTAAATAATGTAAGATTAATAAAAGTCAAATCAGTCAAAAATTAGTCAACAATATCTAGATGTAGCAGAAAATATTCCTGAATTGAATTTGTGCTTTAACTCATCAGTTACATTTAACTCTTCAGTAAAATTATTACTGTAATAGGTTCATACTTTTCTGCTGCATGGCAAATTGTTCCACACGTGTCTGCCATGTCATCTACTAATATTGCTATTTTGTCTTTGACATCGCCGACAAGAACCATAGCTGCCACCTCATTTGCTTTCTTACGTTCTTTGTGAATCAATGCAAAATCCACATTTAGTCTATCAGCTATTGCTGTAACCCTTAAAAAAGAATTTAAAGCATTGATAATTAAATGTGTATACATTTTACAGAAAAATTAAAATAGGCAAGTTTTTTGTGTGACTATACAAGAATTGAGAAACCTATCAACCAATATGTGATCATTAATATACTATGCTTGAGTTTAAAAATTGATTTAAACAAAAAATGTTTCAGGCAAAAACATTAATTATTTCAGAGTTTGGCCTTTTACTTTATAAGATTGACCATTAAACAACTAAGATTTAGATTAATCTACTTCCTTCTGGTACACAATAAGATAAAATTCTAACCTTTTTGCGCCACCTGCATCAGGTGAGACAATGGTGCAGTTCCGCCAATCTGGAATGTTCTCTTTAATCCATTTGAGAACTGCTGGCTCTGCATATAAATTATCCACAGGAATATCAAAGAAACCCTGATAGTATGAAAAAAAAATTAGTTTTTATGCGGGACTGTGCTAAAGTACGAAATGTTAACTTTTATATTATATTCTCTGCTGGAAAATTTTCAATGCTGCTGGAAAATTTTCAATTCAAAGCCTTAGGCTCAGAGCCAAGTATAAATTTATGAAAATCCCTGTTTAACAGAAGCCTTAAAATTTTTCTTAATTATCTATGCTTAATAACTAATTAATAAGTTGAAAGATCTGAATTAACCTGGATCTGAGATGCATGTAAATCCATGGTAATTATATGGTCTGCCCCAGCTGTTGACAACATGTTTGCTACAAGTTTTGCAGAAATCGGTGCACGACTCTAAAAAGTATGATAGATTTTTAGAAAAAGAAAAAAAAAAAGATTTTTTTGAAAAAAATCACACAACAGCAAATCCCTATTTGCAGTCTTAAAGAGGTGTATTTGTTTTGGTAATTATTAAGTGTTATGATGATTGGTATTGGATTAAAATTTTGCATAAGAAAAATTAATGTAATATTAATAGAAAAGTGTGTGCCATATTGGCCTAATTTAACTTCAATTAAAATAATATTTGAATGTAAAAATATTCTGCAATGTTGTTACCTTATCTTTTTTGTCTTGTCTGGCATATGGAAAGCACGGGATGACAGCTGTGACCCTGCTGGCCGACGCAATCTTACAGGCATTTATCATGATAAGCAGTTCCATGAGCATGTCATTAACTTCCTTACAACCGCTCTGGACTATAAATACATCTTCACCTCTTACAGATTCTCCTATTTCTACGCTGCAATCAGAAATTTAACAAATTAGGCCTATTGACATAATTGTCAAGTGATGATACAGTGTCTGGGGTGAACTTTGTCTGGGTCCGAGTGGTATTCTTAGGTCTAGATGTGATAGGCTGAACAGTTCATGATGACAATGTGAGGATGTTTTAGTGTGACCACAGGAATATTAGGCGGTGTTATCAGAGAGAGTTCAGCATTCGTCAGAAAGAGTTCAGTGTTTGTCAAGCTGTCATTGTCATTAGAATCCATAATGTTGTGGATAATGGAGAGAGTCGATAAAGAGTAACTGCATGCAATTGCACAGAATGTTGAGTTATTGTTAAATTTAGAGTGTTGGATTGGGAGAATACTACCGTAGTGGAACAAAACAACAAGAGCAAGAGCCCAGAACATTGTAAATAAAAGTTATAGAACCAGTGATCGCATTATGGCATATTTAATAATTTACTAGTCATCACCCTCTCTAAAGGCATGCTCTCATTATGGATTTCTTGAAGGCACTAAGTTCAGCAGTGAATCCATGTTGAGAATCCACTGATATTTTTTTTGTCTAGAATCTCAGGCGGACAGGGTATCCCATGTAACTGTTCACACTGAACAGTCACAAATATGCAGAACTTTTTTAATATGTGTTAGTGCAACCATAATCAACCTGCAGCTGCAAGTGGCTCTTTAAATGAATGAATTCATTTTTTTCTTCTTTCTATAACTGTGATTTTACCAACAGAAATTTAAAAAAAACAAAACAATCAATGCCAAGTAGTTTTTTTAAAACAAGACATTGTTCCTCTAAATCTTTTCTTGTATTCCCAAAACATTAATAAAATCAAAATTCAAATTTATTCACAAAATTTAACCTTTGAACTACAAAATGTGGCTACTAAAAATCCTATTGAATACAACTAATTAAAATTTGTACACAAGTCAGCTGATATTAAATTGATTCGTGTTTTTTTTTCTTCTGACCACTTTATTTTCTACCAGTTGCTATACTATTAATATGTCAGCTCATAACAATGATTGGGAATAGAAAAAAATGTTATAGGATTCTTTTTGTATATTGCCAGCAGGCAATAATATACCGGTACTGGAAAACTCACAAAACCTGTTGGCCTAGTTATTGTTACAACTTATACCACACAGTCTCATAAATCTTGTGACTTGTATTGCACAGATTGGGAATCTAAAAAACTAATCCGCAGAGTGAAAATACCTAAAATATGATTAAAATATCATGGTCGTTTGTATTAATAATTATCATAATACAATCATTTTCAATAATTATTTAGTAATAGGCCTATTAAATTTTTTAAATAAACTTAAAAGAAGAAGTTTAAATTATAAATGGGTCAGGCCTACTAGTGATTGCGAAGTCACTGGGTAGGGGAGAGTTGAGCCTTAGGATCAATCATTTCAGAGGGCCCCATTGTTATTGTGGCAATGCGCAATAAATTCTACAATTCCTGAGTTGGAAGAAAATATGTCATTTTCAGATTATAACTTAACTTAATCTAAATATTCCATAAATGACTACAGGGTCAAGAAAGGCAGAGGGTCTACGTGAATAATGATCATTCATTGGTTGCTATTTTCACCAAATACAATGGAGTTAGTAGGACTATTCACTTGACCTCTGCACTATAGTAAATTATTTTACACAATTCCATTATTTTGCTGAATAAAATGTACATTTTAATATACCGGTATAAACAAAAGCATCAGTCAACAAGCATTAGACATTCAAAATAATTTTAATAGTTATAATTTATTATGTAAGACAATACAACAATGTCATGGAGGAGGCGGGGGATATGTGACGATGTATGATTTTGTGTTAACAAATTTGTGACCATTTGTGAGTATGTGGGGTGGGAATTGTGACTTCATTTATGGATGGCCTCTAAAAAAAACAACAGAATATATTATTATTAATATTATCATTAGGTGGCCTAGGGCTAGGCTCACTGCGCTTCACATAAAAATTAGCAATTATAGAAATGTATACATCTAAAAACAACAATTGGTGAAAAGCTTGACCTCACCACCCAATTACAACCTACACCTGTCTAGCCGTGGACAGCACCCAGCAGAATATATGTAGTCACAAAAAAAGTTGGAGCTGCATAGGGCATAGATAGTAAAAAAAACAACAACTGAATCTTATTTAAATAATTCAAGGCTAAAAAAACTGCGTAGGCTATATATTCATACATATTTAATCTTATGTCTATGCCTATGTGAGGAAGGAAGGATTTCACACTACTCATTGTGTATTGAGCTAAGGCCACTTCATGCTCTACCCATCACATATTAAGCTTAGGGCGCTTCTACCCCCAACAAACAAAGGCCTAGTAGTTAATTACTTGCTGTGACTTGAAAATAGACATTTTCTTTAGTGGAGAAGAACACTTAAATTGCGGAAAAAGTCTCAGAATTACAAAAAATGGCTGGAGCTTATTTAGAACTCAGAACAAGTTGTTAAAATTGTTATCTTTTTAGATCCAGAAAGATAGTGTTTAAATTTTAAAAATTCTTATACTTATAGTGGGTACTTTGACAGAAATCTTAATTAAATAGTCTTCTCTTGACATAAATGTTATATGATATTTAAGTGCTTGCTAGAAGCTTTATAAAAACATCAAATTCATCTGCTTTATAAAAACATCAATTTCATCTTTCTAGCTTTTCTTGAAGTGGAGTTATGATTTTTTTGAGGGTGTGAATTTTGTTTAAAGCCCCTTATTTATCTTTGCATTAGATTGCCAAAACTTGTGACAGACTTTCCAAATTTCTGCCTTATTTTGGCTAAACTTTTTTTCTTGTAAAAGATAATGGTACCAGATTTTCAGAAGACATTTTCAGTGCAGCATACAACACAATAAACAACACATTATTTAAATGGCTTGAAGTTGACATGAGTATATTTGAGGGAAACTTGATGAAATCCTGAAAAGAATGGGAAAAATTATTAAAACTTACTTATTTATAAAGACTATAGCACACACAAAAAAAACAGGTATATTATATTATTTAAACTGTCAATATGTAAATTAGCCTACATTTTAAATGATATAAAGTTAAGTAAAAGACATCATTTTCTTTTAAATTGATGCATGAAATCATTTTGTTTTAAATACTATAAGTTAAATAAAATTCCCTATGAGCACCTGTGATCAAAAATATAATGGGCATTTGCTGTCTGCCATCTTCTGTATATACTTACAGCACATTTTCTTGGAATCATGTTGTTGAATACCACAAAATCTTCTTCATAATCCTTGTCTCTGCAACTTTAAGCCAAAAATCTTTGATCGACAGACAATGGCAGGTCTTTGAGTAATGCCAGACAATTTTATTAAATACTGTACCAGGGAGAAGACTATAAAAAGTATATCCAATCCTAATATTAGTACCTTTTATTTTATTGGTGTTAACTATTTAGAATTAGTTTCTTTGACTTTTTATTATAAATTTTAAAAAACATTATTGTCATTATAGGCATAGGCTGACTTTTGTTTTTTCCAAGTCTGGACACTGGAAATAAAATTTCCAAAAAAATATAAGGCATAAGAGTTTAAAATTAAAATAAAAAAGGAAATGTAAAACCTTTTTTTTTCCAATAATTATTGGTAAATCTCAATTATATATTTATAATAAATATATTTAAATTAAAAGTAATTTATTTTAAATTTATTTGATCCAATTAAATGGTTTAAGATTGCAAATTATCCAAAATATTCATTAATTAATGCTTTCAACTATCGTTATCTGCTCCATCATCTCCGAGTGAGGGAACAAAATGACAGAAGGAGCAATATGCTTGGGGGTGAGGTCACCTAATTTTTAGGGCTTGCATTTTGATTTCTTGAGCAAAGCCTCATTATCTATATTTAATTTTGCCGATTAGAGTCATTTAGTTGTTAATTTTCTACAAACAATTTTTTTAAGCTATAACACACTTACCGACCAGCTTTTGGCAAACGGCCTGTGATAGCGGCATCATTTTGTAACACAATTTATAGTACGCAGAAACCGATCAATACAACACTAACACTGATGACGAACAACACTATTTATTTATTCAAATTAAATGGCCGAGGTTATTTAATGATGTCAACAAAACCCTTCTTCAAAAACTAGGTCACAATTTTTTGCATCATTTTACGACATACGCAGAACAATGAGTGAGCGAATATCAATACACCTACTTAATATGCTCTTAAAAGAAAAAACAACAGTAAATTAAATAAATTAACATTACTAAGCTAAAAGAGCCTACACTATTTCATTTGAGTAAGTAATTAATTAATTACGCTAAAATACAATTTTACCATATTCATATCAAACTAATTACTATCACAATGAATTCAAAATATAATTAAATTCATGAAAATTTTGCAGGTTATTCTTAGTTAATATTTTGTGGTGATCTTGTGATGTAACAAATACCACCTTTGGTTGGGAACCCTGGGACTTGGCTGCCAAGCCTTGGATTTTTCTAAAACTTTTCTTGGTCGGTCTGAGCAATACAGTTAACTGAAGTTATTGACCTTGACGGTTCTTATCCTACTTTTAGTTTAGTTAGGCTTACTAAATGTTACGAATGTGTACTGTGTACACAGACTAGTAGTTGTCATTATTTAATATTTAGCTTAGGGCCTAGTCTAAGTATCTCTAAAGTGTGTAAGTCCTAATAATGCCTAATGAGCCTAATGCGCCTGATGCTAAAAATTTGGTGACATATATTTTAAAAAAGAATGAACGCCGACCTTGGATATTCAACCAATAGAGCTGTCTAATTGTCACTCAAATTCAATACTCAAGTAATTCAATCAAAATCAATTACAATCAATGCTTAATTTTTTTATTTTTTTTAATGCTCATCAACAAATTCAATGAAATGAATGTCTCCCGAGGACGAAACTTACCAACATTCGCCATTGCTGAATTTTTTGGTAACCACTTTCGCTGGTTCAAGACCTAGTCGTGAACATATTTTCTGTCCTAAGTCGGGATGAGAAGTTCCCGCAAAAACCTTAATGTTAGGCATTTTAATATGAAAGACGGTTTTAATATCTTTAGTCCCTTCGGATGCCTCTCTTTTTGGGTTCAACATGTGTTGTAATAGGGAGCCGCTCCGTACACGATCGTCGTGTCTATATATCCTACTGATCTGTACACGGTGTAGAGGAATAGCGTGTACAAGAGTGTGTCGTAATTATTGCGTTGTAGTGTAATTTTTTAGTGTCGTTGTAATTTTTTATTGTAAAAATGATATTTATAAATGTAAATATATATAATTTAAAAATGATGATTTTCTGATTTTGTTGCTAACACATCATTTTCTATTCACTGTTGCTCTCTCTGTCTTCTCCTTCTATAATTTGAGAGTGAGGGCCCACGATCAATCAACAATGTATTGATCATTCTGGCTCTTATTTATGTAGGGCTGCGGCTATTCAGACCCGGGTCCGAGAAGTGAGGGTTTGGGTTTAGTAAAAAAATATTTTAAAATTATTGTAGGGTTGGTAAGACAAAATTAGGTATCAAATGAAAGATAATTGAATGGACTAATAATCTATATTATTGTAAACTTACTTCTTCAATTTAACTAAAATAAACTACAACTAATGACATCCAAATAGCCATTGCATTTAGTCAAAATGGACCATTAGAATTAAGTAGGTCTATAGTTCAGGGACGTGAAAATAATGTGCGGTTTCGAGCCTTGGAAAAAAAAAGGGGGGGGGGGCGGCGGCACTAATTGGGATTCTTATAAAGTGCGGTACTTGAATGCATGTTTTGTCAATTTTTTTAGTCCAACCCTCCATTCCTCAATGTTAGGCCTACATTTTATAAAGGATTTATATGGGGTTGTTTAATTTAATATTTTTTTTACAATTACCTTACGTCGAAAATATTTCAAGAAAGATTTAATTTAAAAAAACCATCAATGGAAAATAATAAATTAAAGATTAGACTAATCATTAACATTAGAATCGGTAT
>CAXITT010000009.1:2581015-2592369 GCA_964033795.1 Lymnaea stagnalis
ATAGTAGTTACTATCCTAGTGTCTCATTTGTATTTACTTAGTTTACATGTTTTAATAATTGTAAAGCGCTTAGAGCTTTATGATAAGCGCTATATAAAAATGCCTAAATAAATAAATAAATAAATAGTGCCTATAGTATGCGATATAAGTATAAGCGAAACATTTTTAAAATGATTACTTTTTTTTTTTTTTAAATTTAAGCTTATATTATTGTAAAGTTATGTGTCATTTTTAGATTATATAAATTAATTGATTTAATGAAGAATATGTGGAAAATTTTATGATTTTTTGTTTGAATTTTATTATAGAAATATTTATCTAAAAACTTGATAGAAAAAAAAAGTATACTATACAATTACAAGTCCTACTCAAAATGGAATGGACATAAATGAAACTATTTAAAGACTGTTTGTGTAATTAGCTTAATATTATTTTTTAGAATATCAATAAAAAATTAATTTATGTCTTTAGGTTATTGTAAATGTCAATTTATTTTGAATAAAATAGTTAAGTTACTAAAAATGTTTTTCTAATACAATTTTAATTGAATTGTAATAATTAATTGCGGACCTGCATTTTCAACAAAAAACGGAAGTTCCTAGACCAAAGTTGACTGGTAGCCAATCTTCACATTCTTATTAGAATAAGGAAAATAGCATCTCACTAACATTAAAAAACCTTTAGTATTTTATATGATTAATTTCGTCATTTTATTTACTGAAGCTCGAAAGTCCATTTGCGTATGAGTGATGGCTAACATAGCCGAGCAGCGGATCAAAAGGGAGTTCAAAGAAGTAGTCAAGAGCGACGAGGTAAATTTTAACTTTGAAGATTGAATTGATTGTCATGTTAAAAATTAAACTAAATTATTGTAATTGTACCGTCATTAATAACATTGGTTCAATTCAAAACAGAAATGTCGATAAAGTATTTTCATAAAAAGTGTTGATGGGGATACAGATGGATGGGAACTCCAAAAATGTGTACAGGAGTTCAATAAGTCTGAGGCCCAGGCGATAACACTTGACACTTCTGCGATAACACTTAACACTTCTGCGATAACACTTGACACTTCTGCGTCTATTGCCTCAGGCCTGCCAACCCTTAGTGCATGATACCATCACTAAGTGGCCCTTGCAACCAGTGAAATATCTTCGTCAACACCAGGCACAGAAACATTGCAAATCCCTTCTACATGCATAGGAACCAGAAAGATCAATAAATTAATCATGGGCATGGGCCCTTAATATTCCGATTGGTGCGCCACTTATTTCCCACGGCCACCATCTCGGTTTCCATGACAGCAGAATGTCATGGCAACAAAGATGGCAGCTATGTAATTAAAAAAAAAAGTAGTGCAAACACATGTCTGCTATAACTGGGAGGGGAAAAGAAAATGGGAACAAAGTTTTAAAATTTAATGAAATAATTTCAGCCGGCACCGTACATTAATTTTGGGTTAACGGTATGGGTTTTGCCAAGAGTTTTTCATCCTAAGTGCAATGATGTCACTTTGGGGTATCCCAGCACTGGACTTAGGGTGAATATACCATTCATTGCAGGACCCTGACAATTTGTGTTATAATATTTCTGTTCTTTAATGAGCATTACTCACGTCATAAACGATACGGTTAATATGAAGTATCTTTAAATGAAATTTTCCATTAATTTGTATGAAAATTCAACTTACGCATTTCAAAAGAAAGGAAAACACATCCTTGCTAATACCCTAAGACCAAACACTGGTGAAAAAAAAAAGAAGCGAGCCAAAATTGCTTTATTTGTATTAGTTGAAATCAAATTACCTGTATATTAAAACTTTGGTATCAAAAGGGTGACTACTGCTTAAATTGCATTTGGATTGATCTTCTAGGGACTGGGGAGGGGAGACCGCTCCCCAAAAATCCTCTGGGGAGGGGAGACCCCCAATTTAAGAAAAAATATAAAATTAGAAAACATTAACTTGCATTATGTGAATACAAACATCGAAATCTTTTTAGTATGGCACTGTAGAGGGAAGTGGACCTGGGAGAACCTCCGTGACATAGTTACCGTGGAATACATCAGCCGCCGTACCGCTAACCCAAAATCAGCCCTAATTTGTGTTAGCAACTTTATTGTATCACTACAGATCAGCAGAACTAAATGTCAATGACATAAGGTCATCCCCCTTCCTACCCATAATTTCAGGCAGTACATTAATTTCATGGCAAACGTAGCAACCTTATTGTATCCCTTTAGATATGCTGCAAGAAGTGTCAACAACCAGCTGTTACTCATTTCCTTCAACTAAAACACATGTGCTACAGTTATACACTGTGGTAAGAAAAGTGGGCCAATGCAGACCATTCGCGCCATGACATTTCATGTTTTTGTTACGTTTCTGTTTTGGATTCACTTCCCTTGTTGTTATTACTAGAGTTAAATTTTCCTTAATATGACGATGGAATGTTTTAAGTTAAAATTGTATTGGTTGGTTGGTTAATTATACTTTTAAAATTTCATTGGTTTGGTAAGTATAATATTTAATTTTTCTGCCATTTAGGAAAATAGGTTTGATATTGTATTCAATTCTATTTATTTTCTGACAACTTTTAGATTTTGTTTCTTGTGGAACCTGAAATAGTTTGAAGTGCATTCTATGAAACTGTAATTTGGGTTTTCATTATTTTACAATTATTTTGTGTTTTTTTCCTTCATTTTTATAGTTTTCTTACCACTGTAGCCACACACATATTTTTTACTTGAGGTTTAGGCTTAGGGTTGTTAGTTTTAGGGTTTAGGTTAGGTTTAGGGATAGTTTTAGGGTTCTGGTAAGGTTTAGGGTGTAAGATTTGAGCAGAGTTTTTTTTACACAGCCGCCATCTTGGTTGCATGACCCGTAACCTTTCACAGATCATGGCAACCAATATGGCAGCCATGGGAAATACCATGGCACGGATTGTCTGCATTTACTAAATATTACCGATAAGTGTAAAAATTAAGAAAAACAATGCAAAATATTTTTTAAATAATGAAAACCCAGTTTCAGAGAATAGAATACACTTCATTGCAGGTTCCACAAAAAATAAATCCAAAAGTTGTCAGAAAAAGCAATACAATACCCATTTTTTAATATGCTGGAATATTTAAATATTATAATTAACCACACAATGAAATGTTAATTTACTACATTCCAACTGCATATTAATATTTAAAAAAAGAAAAATGAACTTAACTCTAATAACAATCCAAGAATAAACAAACGGGAGAGAATCCTACAATGAAACTAAAAGTGTTGCGACGAACCAACATTAGCCAGTATATACATACATACATACATACATATAGTCTATACTCTAGCACTTGCTGTTGGAATAACTTAATATTTTATAAATCCATCAATCCTAGGGGTGTGCCGGATCCGTTTTTTCCAACCGGATCCAGATTTTCTTATGTGAAATCCGCCGGAACCGGATTCCGGAATATTCCGGATTCCGGTTTCTCCCGGATTCCGGATTTTGGTACTTTGCAGAATATTAAACATTAAACAAGCTCAACGCTCGAAACAATCGATTAATGTATCGTGATCGTGTGGAATTCGGGAAAGAGAATGGGAGTCGCTTAGTCGATTGATTTGTCACGTGATGTGAGTAAAAACAAGTGAGACTTTCGGTAGGCTGTATACAACACACTAGTGCTTGACAACAGTAGCCCGATACACACTACAACTACACTACATTTCGTCCAATGAAAATTAACAATAAAATAAACAAAGGGGAATGACTCCTGCATCAATATTGAATAAAAACGCAAATGACGTCATGAGCACGCACGGAGCTCAACAACATCCTGCCGATAATAGTATTGATAGTTCCCATCGAATATCGCTCACAAATTTTTCTTGAAATAACTTTCTTCCTTTAATCATAACTGACGTATATTATAACAGTGTAAATACCTAAAGTATTAAAAAACGCATGTATTCCAGAATATTTCGAAAGGTAAAATTTTTAAGTAACATGACATTGGGGAAGCACTGATGAAGTATCTTTTGTTGTGTGTAGCAGCCTAGTGATGGCTTACTCACATCACGTGACCAAACAAGGAAGTGACTAAGCGACTCCCATTACTTTTATTTCAGATTATGATCCGGTGAGTCACAAAATCTGGCAAATTCCGAAATCGGGTATATTCCGGATTCCGGTAGTTCCGGATACATGTAAATCCGGCGGAACCGGATTTCACCGGATAGTGCAAAATCCGGCGGAACCGGATTCCGGCACACCCCTAATCAATACCCTTAAGTGAATCCTTGCATTAGTGGTTAAATTCTATTGAACAATATGCTTAACTCACTGGGCTAAAGCAATGTATATTAATTAGTGTATTCCTTTTTAGAACAGAAGAGTCAAATCTAAAAATCATAGATAAATTGTTTTGCTTAATTATTTCAATAAATAGAATTGTGTTTGATATGTTCTATTGTAGGTTGCTGCTTGTAATATCAAAGTTGAACTGGTAAATGACAACTTTACAGAGTTGAGAGGGGAGATTGCTGGTCCACCTGACACTGCATACGAAGGAGGAAAGTTTAAGTTAGAAATAAAAATTCCAGAAACTTACCCATTTAATCCACCACAGGTATTTAAAACGTTAATCAATTTTTTAACATATATATATATATACATGCTTTGCAAGGCGATTTTTCTAGAGCTGCGCAGAATTAGTCATATCAGACCTTTCTTACCGTTAGATGCATCAAAGATGCTGATGTCTGCATTCGTGCTATCACGCATGGACTACTGCAATGCTCTTATGGTGGGTCTTCCAGTACGCTCCTAGATAAAATTTAAAAAGCACAGAATAATGCGGCTCACATTGTTCTTCGCAAACCCAAATTTGACCATGCTAAAACATTTCTGAGAGAGTTGCATTGGCTGCCGGTCCGCGCTCATATATAGGGTACAAAATTGCAACTCTGTGCCACCGCTGCTTGCATGACCTGGCACCGTCCTATCTCAAAGAGCTGCAGACGCCTTATTTACCCACTAGACAACTCCGCTCATCTGATAGTGGCACACTCTTGATACCACATGTTAGCCTTGAGACCTACGAGGGGCGTACTTTCGCATTTGCTGGCCCATCAATTTGGAACACCCTTCCTGTCGCTCTCAGAAACGGCCAGTCACTGGACTCTTTCAAAACTGATTTGAAAACATACCTGCTGGGATGATGTTGTCTATCTAGCTATTATCTTGTGGCTGTGTATTGGCCTGTGTTGTTTATGGTTAGACTTAGAATGGGTATTCTCGTTTATAGTTTTTGCAATGTTGCATTTTGTATTTCAATGTGGTATATTATAGATTGTTTCATTTCTCTTTTAATATGCTAGACAATGTACTGCGCTTCAAGCCTTTGGGGATGAAGTGTGATTTTCAAATAAACTTTATTTTATATATATATATATATGTATATATATATATATATATATATATATATATAATAGAGGTAGAGTGGGGGGGGGGTGTCAATTTATGACAATGTAATGTATGACAAGAGTGTCTAACTTTTTGTGCTAATTTGACAATGGAGGAGGGGTGGGATCAAATATTAGCCAAAATAGTGTGACATCATTTATGGTCACTGGGTTCTGACATTTGGACAGGCATCTTTGATTTGTTGAACTTAAAGATGCCATTATATTTTGTTTAAATTTGGATAAAAATAACAGTTATGGCACTTGTTACTAGTTGAGATTTTCCAAATATTTCTTTCTTTTTGTAAAAACGTTTTAAAGACATTTGTTGATAAACATTTTCTTTCTAATTTTTAGTGTACTCTTTTTTTTTCTACAGGTTAAGTTTGTAACAAAAATATGGCATCCAAACATCAGTTCTGTCACTGGTGCTATTTGTTTAGATATTCTTAAAGACCAGTGGTAAGTACTGATGAGTTTCCAAGGGTCGGATCTAGAAACACAAAGGGGCAGCTGCGATCTTGTTGAAAATGGGTTCCTATCATTCCATTTTGTCAGGGTTTTCCAATGTTGTATTTTTTATATTAAATTTGGGTTGTAGTTTAACTATAAAATTTATTAGTTCTGATCCATAATCTGTAGCTTCTGTGACTAAAATACAGTCAGTTCTTGCCCAACCTCTGGGCTTGGATCGAAGTCTAACAGTAGGCCTACTTCATTACCATTAAGAGTACTAAGACTAGTATCAGATTCATGAGACTCTGAAGTGAGATGTCATGGGAAATGTTAAAATCATCATCAGTATCACTTTAAATCCTCTCAAAAATATTTAGATTAGTTCTCGCATGGAAGGCCCGGCCACAAAAAAAAACCCCAGCTATATAAAATTCCGATTAAAAAGTACTTATTGTTAAGTTATCAATAAACAGCTTGACACGGAAGTTGATTTAATTATTAATAAAAGGAAGTGGCTATGATTCCTGTTAAATATTGGATTGGAAGTTGCTATTAGACCGTGTTTTTTATCAGCCGATTTTTTTCGGCTACCACAGTACAGAACAAGAATATCGGCCGATTTCTTCGGCTAACCACAGTTTGAGGGTTATATAAATAAAGTGGGTACTTTTTTCTTCAGATCCTTTAAATAGTTTGAACATATCACCACCAGTAAATAATATTTAAGGTATCTTATTTAAAAAATGTATAGATTTTTAAATCACAACTTGGCCCTTTGCTTTATAACTAAGTTATTATAAATTTCAACTTAAATTTAAATAAAAAATATCATGATTATTTTATATACTTTTTTAAAGAAACTTAAATAACAATTCTTAGTGAAGGTCCATATCAGCAACTTTATTGTTACTTACATTGGGAAAAAACTTGTGTCTTTTCTTGTTAATTTTTAATTAAGATTCTTTATTCAAAATAAATTATTATTTTTTTAATGTACGCTTTTTCTTTTGAAATATTTATCTAGGGCAGCAGCCATGACCTTAAGAACTGTCCTGCTTTCTTTACAAGCACTTTTAGCTGCTGCTGAACCAGATGATCCTCAAGATGCGGTTGTGGCCCAGCAGTACAAAGAAAACAATGCTATATTTCAACGTACAGCTAGACATTGGACTACAGCTTATGCTGGAGGTGAGACTTTAAAGGAATCATTACTATCTGCTGAGAGTAAAACATAAAAGCATCTGCTTCAATGGGAGAGAAAAAAACTTTATCTTACATAGCTGAGTATGGCTTATATAGTGTAGTCTAATAGTTTAAAAAAATCTATAAAACCAGTAATTAAGGGGTTGCTTAAGTTAGAGATGCAAGTTATATTTTGTGTGACTATGTTAGACAAGTTAACTATATTTCCATAGGTCCCAAGAATGATAAGGAGCTAGAAGACAAAGTAAATAGCATGAAGAATATGGGATTTGAAGAAGTAAGTGTCTACACAAATTACCTTTGATTATTATAATAAACTGTTATAAAGTGTAAATAAAAATTTCAATAAATGTGTTCCTTAGGGCTAATTCCACCCAGGTAAGAACTAGTGAACTAGGTTGTTATAAAAATGTGTATTCAAGAGGCATGGCCCTAGGGAAGTGGGTCATCCACAGCTTCCTCCTACGACCATTATAAGGGGACATCTTGTTTTAATGCCTAAAAGATATGTAATTTTTAATGTGCATTTTTTTTCTTCAAATTATTCTTCCCGCAGTCATAAATGATTTTTTTAAAATAAAATATTATGTCAACTCATTAACACAACTGCTTTTTCATTGTGGGGATGAGAAGCTAACTTCCCCTCTCCAGGTGAAAGAGTCACATGACCAGCAATCAGAAAGGCGCCTACTTTTTATTTTTTCATTGGTTAAAAAAATAACTATTTGCTGTTACTCCCTGTCACCAAAATGTAATTTTGATCATTTTGGTGATAGAATTTGTGATAAAAAAACAGAAATAGCAACAATTACTTACAAATCCATTTCCAAGCACAATATATAATTACATACGGTACAGAAATAATAAATCAGCATGAGTCGATTTAGCAATGACAATTAATTCATAATCGGTCAGCTTCATCTATGGAAGCCTAGTGCAATTTTTTTTTTCTGGTTTCACCCCTGAAATTGATGGTAAGGTTTTATCTATAACACTACTGTGCACAAAAATTCTTTGTGGAGAATGTATCATTACTTTATCTTTGTGCGTATTTTTGTGATTTGTTTACTCCCCCAGCACAAGGCAAGAGTGGCTCTATCAACAAAAGACTGGGACGTGACAAGAGCGGCAGAGTACTTAATTAGCTAACATTGTCTATCCTTAAGTTTATTATCAAAGATAGAAATATGGATTGTTTTTTTGCGCATGTTCCTGAACCGCCATGTTTTTTTTTCCTCTTAATAATCCTTGTTCAGTCTCAATATTTTCTTAAACATGTCTTTCTCTGATTGGTGTGAAAGGTTTTTGGCTTACCTGTGATCATGGATGTTGATAAATGTGTTTGTGACTTTTGATTTTAAATAGATGAAATTCGTGAGACCACAAGTGGCGTGATCTTTTGTTTTAAATGAATGTGTGGCCATTATGCATCATAATTTTTATTTAATAACGCATATATCTACTAAATTGTAATAAATAGAAGGAGATTATTTTTGTCGGACTAATTCTTGTTCTTCAGTTGTGTGAAAACACTGTTTTCATTTCTATTGTGGTCATGTTAGATTTGTATGAATGGATTCAATTGTCTTAAGTATTTGTCAAACAGTGGCACGGCTCGCTTGTTGCAGGAAATTTGAGAAAAGTGTGTTTTAGCAGAGTTACTTAAGGTTCTGTTTGTGTTGTTGTTTTAGGAAAGATTGACAGTGCCTGTTGTGATACTAGGGGGGTGCCAATCACACTTCCTTTACCACGTGGTTGTTATGTCCACAGTTCATTGACAAACAATGTTTTAAGTGAATCTGTGAGCAAACTTCTTAATAGTTGAATTCTTGAGTAAGGTTTTATCATAATGATACTGCCAACTGCTTTTCACAAATTTTCTCTGAAGTAGAGAGAGTGGAAAAACCACTCATGACGATGCGACTTAATTCAAACTATGACAATTACTTGATAAGTTGATACTAAGATTCTATTCAGTTTGTAAAGATGACAGTGATCTATAATCCATTCAATTGTATGTTCTCGGGTGCTAATGGCAACATTTCTAGTTAAGCACCACTTTAATTTGTAGATGTGATTAAAAAGCAAATATAGAATTCAAAAACTGTTCAGTTATGGTAGAGTAGTAGATCTTTTAGAAATTCAAGAACAATTCTAGATTGAGTCTCTTATCATTGAATTTGAACTAAATGAGTTTGATACAATGGTCATCTGACATTCTCACATGTCCTGCGCAGCGTAGATGCTGGGTAGGCCTGCAGGTGCAGCGTAGATGCTGGGTAGGCCTGCAGGTGCAGCGTAGATGATGGGTAGGCCTGCAGGTGCAGCGTAGATGATGGGTAGGCCTGCAGGTGCGATTTGCTCAGTGTCTGGGAGATTGTCCTGCCATTTAAAGTTCAGAATTTTTCAAAGGCTTTTGTAAACTTGTAAGATGGAAGTATTTTGAAATTGGTTCAACTTTCTTGCATTGCATTGATAGCAGGTCCACGTTTTGCATGCATTGAGTAGCGTGTGATGAATAGTGGCTAAAGGTTAAACTAAGCTTATGGAATTCCCCGTCAATGATCAATACAACTGGGAAATTTCAGGTAATTTCAAGAAATCCATTCTCACATGACCTGTGATGGGGTAGGCATTGGAGCAGAATAGTGTGCGCAAGGACATTTCTATCAGTAATTTAAATACACATTGCACTGGTTGCAATAATTTAAATACAGGTTTTTTTTAAAACGAATAATAAATATAAAACTGAAATTTCCCGTGTGTTTTGCTCGGTTTGTTAGTGAGTAACTCCACTCACAATCTATTTGTTGTTCTTATAAATGGTTTCTGTACCATTGTTTTTAGGGTACTTGAGAAATGACAATCATTTTTTTTCCACCTTGTTTGCTTCCTTGCGGAGAATGTTGAGATGTATCTGCATGATGTCAAAATCATGAGTTTGTATGCCAAGTTAAAGATATTTGTTGATTACTATTGAATTATTGGTTGTTATCAATGCTTAAATGACTGTATTTTACACAGATAATATTAATCATTTGTTAAAATCATGTGTTATTTATATGTGATTCCCATTCACTTATTTAAAAATAAAAAAATGGAGAGGTGCTGCTTGTACTAATAATGATCAATTCTACGTGCTAATCCATACAAAAAAATGTCATGACTACAACCTCATATATCAGAATAGTGTATGGACATAAGAAATTTAATTACCGGTGGGAAAGGTAGTGCAAGGTAGTCCACCATGTTCTGTACAAGAAATGTCAATTAGGAAACGATAGAAATTCAAAGTCAATCAACGGCACAATTCTAATTTTTATACTTTCACAGATAGTTTTTTTTTATAAGCAATTATTTGAAAGAGTCAGTCAAGGGCAAGATGATAACAATTGTAGTATTTTGTCATCTTTTTATATCAACAAAGCATGCGTGCCCTGCAACTCGTGCCCTGCAACTCGTATACAAATACATGTCAAGAGCTTTCACCTTAATAATATTAAACTCAAAGACACATTTTGTGAAATTTTATGAAAAATTACTTAAATTTAAATAGACACTTCTCCTGGGACTCGTTTACATGTCATGAGCTTTCACCTTAATAAGAATAAACTCAAAGACACATTTTGTGAAATTTTATGAAAAATTGCATAAATTTAAATAGACACTTCTAAAAGAATGTCATTCCGTTTAACATTGAAATAGCATGATAAATGACAGGCAGTAAGTGTCGACATGAAACATGGGGTCGAGTCAGATCTTGGAACTGGAACAACCCTAACCTACTGACCAGTAGTCCACATTCCCACCAAAACCACGACCGTCATCCATAAATGTAGTCGCTGCTTGAACTCACGCTTGATAAAACAAATACTTCATTAAAAGGCGTGGTGGGTTTAATGAATAATCTGCTTCTCGGAACCAATCATGTGTGAATTATTCTATGGTGTGTTGTTTGACATGCAATCGGAGGTGACCATGCTCACCAGCTTATGTACTACATCTGTCACTGTTAAGTTATTAACACTGTGTGAGTTCACCAAGTACATTAGACAGGTTGTTTTAACCAACTTCAAATTTTTGTTGGAGTTTTACTATTTTAAGTCATGTGTAGCGAGTTCTCTTGTTTGTTGTGTGGATGTTTGTGGTACTTTAAAAATGGCCACTTATATGGTATGTTTTGTCTTTTAGGGCGTCCATTAATTACGTAAACAAAATAGCGGGGGGGGGGGGGGGG
>CAXITT010000009.1:2599521-2611589 GCA_964033795.1 Lymnaea stagnalis
GGGGGGGGAAAGGGTGGGGGTGGGGGGGGGGGGGTTGTAGAGGAGGTGTTAGGATGCTATAACTTTTTCGCTTCTTTATTTGTAATGACTATCAAACATTATTAGCAGCTGCTAGGTGGACGTTCTTATCATAATAACCAACTCAACGTTTTGAAATGTAAAGATGGCTTTTCTTGTTTTTGCTTCATGTCAAATCAGCAGTAAAGTAAGCTGCCTTGAATCGAGCTCAACTGAAACACTATTTTAAGAGTTGGGTAGCCCCCAATAGACTTAAATAACAGATGAGATTATCATTTATTTTCTTACCAAAATCCCAGTAGACGGCTCCTGCAATGCTTTGATATGTCGCCTGTGTCCCCGTCGGGGCCAAAACGCTGGCAGTGGACGAGGCAGCCGCCCAAAACATCGAGTACGTCACGCCGTGGAGGAGCTCCACCGGAAGTGCAAGCCACGGCGACGTCAGGAAGGAAAAGGCCAAGTAGCGAATGGCGTATATCGCCAGGACGATGTTGATGGTGTTGGCCCGACCGATTCCTTTCAGAACCCGGGGCGAACATCTGTTGCATGGGGTGAACGTTTCATTGGAAAGGCGTAGCAGTAATTTATAATAAAAAACTTAAGATACTCGTGGAGTAAAGAGACATCCATAAATGACGTCACGCGATTTGGACCATTTCGGTCAACAAACACATCGTCAAATATTGAACATCATTACACAATGTCATAAATCAAACAATGTTTCACCATTAAATATTGTCATACATTGGACACCGTTAAACCATTAAAAATTCTCATTAATTGGACAGTATTAAATAATGTCATAAATTGGACATAATTACACATCATCCCAAATGCCTGGTCATTTACTGAGGGTACCAACATGAGTTTAGGTAGCGCTATGAAGAAGGGCCTTTTAACAGTCAAGCCATTGAAAAATTAAGGAGGGAAATCAATATATATGTTTCTTTAAAATGCCCACCTCTTATCTTAGTCCCATTTATTTAATAAATGACTGGCAACTTGCATCATTGAAAACTCAATCATTTATTAGGTGATACGATTGTGTAGGCCACGTCCTAAATGATTTTTTTAAAAGTAGAAAGTCTTATGGAAAATACAAACCTAAGACAGACCACAGAAGACAGGCAGTGAACCAAGACAACGAGTCCCAAGTTGATCTGGTTACTGCCCAGGTCTACCATGAACCACATGAAGAAGTTGGTTGCTGCACCACACATCATGCCATAGAAGACAAGTTTGGACAGGAAGAGACGCGTGGCGCCATCAGAAACAATGCGCGTCACGTCTGCCCAAAATGAGTTGCTCCTAGGGAATCTGTTGCAAAAGAAAAAGTGAGACCTCATGTTTTAAACAGAAAGGCATCAAAACAGATTTTTGTGCGATTCGATGTTTTCAATGGCATCATAAAGATTAAATAAACTGACGTTAAACGTAAAAAAAAATTTGTTGAAATAGATGTTTGCAAAGTCGACATTACACACAGCCAATTAAACTAACGGATTAACCATTTGTATTCGTTTCTTGTATAGAAATTTTTTGATGGATCTACACCAATGGTCCCTCTACTTTCTGAAGGAATTGCGCGCCAAGAAATTGTTTTACGGAATATATTTAATATTGAAAAAAAAGGTGCGCATGCGATGACATCGATGATGTAACATAAATATGCAAGATTGGGAATTAGGGTTAGCAAGGGGTTAACTACAGTGTATGGATACAATCATACAGACAACGGCAAGGGGTTAAACACAGTGTATAGATACAATCATGCAGACAACGGCAAGGGGTTCAACACAGTGTATAGATACAATCATGCAGACAACGGCAAGGGGTTAAACACAGTGTATAGATACAATCATACAGACACGCTGAGGAGACACGAATGAGGAACGGAGGAATGGGAACAAATAAAATCTTTGTATTTTGTATTTCACCTATCAAATCTTTGTACAGTATTTTGTATTTCAGCAATCAAATATTTGTATGATGTATTTCAGCAGCAAATTCCTTGTACTTTGTATTTCAGCTATCAAATACAAGTATTTTTTTTTATTTCGGCAATTGTGCCAATACCAAGGCTAAAAAAAACCCCCACTCTTTTACTGCATTAGAATGAAATGCTTCAAGGATCGCAGCAGCTCTTGATGAAAAGTAGAGTAGCAGCTGTACTTTACTCAATGTTTTCCTTTTCGCACTGTTCAAAAGAGTGACAACAGTGCTGCCCCCATGTGATGTGATATATATTGTTCCCTAAGGCTTTTTTTTTTTTTTTTTTTTTTTTTTTTTAGGTGCTTTCTATTGTCTTTTGAAATGTTGAAGTTAAAAAAAAAAATAAACATTCGCTGCTCAGTTTCCGAGCTCTATGCTCTTCAATCAACCTGTGCTTGCAAGCTGGGGGCACGTGTTTACCTTGACAACGGAGGACGGCGCCATTTTATACATTTCAGGAAGGCGCTGGATTAGTTTTGTCATTTCATAAGAAATATGAACAGATTTGCTAATCAAAAAATAGTTCTTGATTTATGTCAATCCTAGAAATTTCACCATTGTTCTATTAATAGAAGCAACAACATGATGGGGTTTAACTTGCGGGGGAAAAGGGTGTGGTTGGGGGGGGGGGGGGTGTGGGGGGGGGGGTAGGGACCCCCCCCGGGGCCCAAACTCCAAATGTTCTATATTAATAATACCGAGTGGGAAAAAGAGGCTGTCACACAGCGAGCTTCACGCGCACATCGTCATTTCTATTCCAGGATCCGGCAACGGCGTGTTCCTATTAGTGGGTTATTTCTTGACACACATGGTTGACGAAGGCAGTGCACTCTCACTACGGCCTATTGTGGTAGATATCATTGTATATTATACACCTGGACGCTCTGTGTCTCTCATTAGTTGTATATCTATCCACGCATCGCTTATATTCCCAAGATGAGCGGCATGGAGTTGTTCAAATAAGTATGCATTTTCCAGCCTCAATTGGGCAGCAACACCATTACATTTTCCCATCAAGACTGAGGCATCCATAGACCTGAACATAACCATCTTCGACATGCTAAGTTTGTGATTATGGCACAATTCTTTAATGGCTGTATTTGTAAGCATTGCTGCAGAATCACATGATTTCAATTGTACAAATCCACCAAAACAGTTTCTTATATTCTGTGGAATTGGGTCGCCGAAACTTGAAATAAAGAACTAGAAATGAGTTACTGTCAAATTATGAAAGGTTGAAGGTTCAATTTCGTTCATAATTTCAGTTTGTTCATTATTTCTAAAAAAACAACTCAAAAGCATAATTTTTGCTCCCCCATGACGCAGGTATTGTAATATACTTTTCCATGTGATTAACAATTACTTAAACAAGGTTAGGACGTATTTATTTAGTTTAATGGCAAGCATCATATTTGCAATGACAATCTTTTATACCCACTCTATTTGATGGCCAAGTTCTGGATATTTTTTTTTTAATGGGGTGGCATTTCAAACAACATGCCTTTCAATCCTATGATTGTCATTGTTATTTTTTGGTGGTGTTTCAGACAACACGCTCTTCAATCCAATGATTGTATTTGTTCCTTTTTGGTGGTGTTTCTAACAACACGCTCTTCATTCCTATGATTGTCGTTGTTACTTTTTGGTGGTGTTTCAGACAACACGCTCTTCATTCCTATGATTGTATTTGTTACTTTTTGGTGATGTTTCAGACAACGTGTTCTTCAATCCAATGATTGTATTTGTTCCTATTTGGTGGTGTTTCAGACAAAACGCTCTTCAATCCAATGATTGTCTTTGTTCCTTTTTGGTTGTGTTTCAAACAACACGCCCTTCAATCCTATGATTGTATTTGTTCCTTTTTGGTGGTGTTTCAAACAACACGCCCTTCAATCCAATGATTGTCTTTGTTCCTTTTTGGTTCTGTTTCAAACAACACGCCCTTCAATCCTATGATTGTATTTGTTCCTTTTTGGTGGTGTTTCAAACAACACGCCCTTCAATCCTATGATTGTATTTGTTCCTTTTTGGTGGTGTTTCAAACAACACGCCCTTCAATCATATGGTTGCCTTTGTTCCTTTTTGGTGGTGTTTCAAGCAAGACCTTACGCCTGCCAAGTAGATTCACTAGTAGACTAGCCAGATGGTGTTTTAAGTAGTCCTGTTTCCAGTCATCCCATAATTTACCCGTGGAAACTCCTCCTTCCACTTGAGACTGTCGACACAACAAGCAAACGGCTCCAGTGTCCAGAACGGACTGGAAATGTGCATCACGTGACTTCGCTGTCTCAATTTCAACCAACTCCTGCAACCAATCATCTCCCTTGACACGCGCAACGTTTGCATTTTAAAATTGAGACCGAGTCACGAATCGTGGTATCTATAATATGTAAGATGGTCTCTATATGTATGATGGTCTCTATATGTAAGATTGTCTCTATATGTATGATGATATTTAAATGTATCATGGTATTTATATGCATGATGATATTTATTTGTATCATGGTATCTATATGCATGATGATATCTAATATGGAACCGAGTTTTGGGGGGGGGGGGGTGGTAGTCACTATATTTTTAAATTTTTTTGAAAATACTGGAAATAAGGTCTTGAAAAAATGTATCATGGTATTTATATGCATGATGATATTTATTTGTATCATGGTATCTATATGCATGATGATATCTAATATGGAACCGAGTTTTGGGGGGGGGGGGATGGTAGTCACTATATTTTTAAATTTTATTGAAAATACTGGAAATAAGGTCTTGAAAACTACGTGAGGGGGCGTGCACATAATATAAATAACACAGTGGGGTAGGGGTGGTTTATCAGTTTAATATATTGGGTGTGGGCGTGGTCGAGAGTGTTGTTAAATAACAATTCTTTTTTTTTTTTTTAAATGAATTCTGCTTTTCCGATTGACGAACTAAGCAGAGAGTTTAAAGCTACAAAATATTTTTTGCATAACATAATAAACACATTAGTATAAAACACCTTCAAGTATTTCTAGATTTTATTTAAATGTACGCCACTTCACTTACTTCTAGATTGTATATACATGTAACCCAGCCTCACTTACATCTAGAGCAGTGGTTCTTAACCTGGGTTCGATCGAATCCCAGGGGTTCGGTGAGTCAGTCTCAGGGGTTCGGCGGAGGTCCCCAAAAAAAAAAAATCAGAAAAATGCATATTTTATTTTTTCTATTTAGAAGGGTTCGGTGAATGCCCATGTGAAACTGGTGGGGTTTGGTACCTCCAACAAGGTTAAGAACCACTGATCTAGATTGTATTCACGTGTACGCCTCTCGCACTTACTTGTCTGCTCTCAGCTTGAGTCCACCAACAAGAGCCGCCATCACGGACAGACCAAAGCACACAAAGAACAGTGCGGCAAACTTCTCGCCCTAGAGAATATACCTACGTACTAGAGAACACACCTAAATACTAGAGAACATACCTACGTACTAGAGAACACACCTACGTACTAGAGAACATACCTCCATACTAGAGAACATACCTACATACTAGAGAATATACCTACATACTAGAGAACATACCTAAATACTAGAGAACATACCTACATACTAGAGAATATACCTACGTACTAGAGAACATACCTAAATACTAGAGAACATACCTACATACTAGAGAATATACCTACATACTAGAGAACATACCTAAATACTAGAGAACATACCTACATACTAGAGAACATACCTACATACTAGAGAACATACCTACATACTAGAGAACACACCTACATACTAAAGAACATACCCACATATCATAAGTGTCAGCCATTCAAGCAGTTTGTTTAAAGGATAACAAGACAATCATCTAACCCAGCGGTACTCAACCTGTGGGTCGCGACCCCTTTGGGGGTCGAATGACCCTTTTCCAGGGGTCTCATAAGATCATAGGAAAATACATAGACTCTACAGTTATGAAGTAGCAACAAAAATAATTTTGTGGTTGGGGGTCGCAACAACGTGAGGAACTGTGTTAAAGGGTCTCGGCATTAGGAAGGTTGAGAACCACCGATCTAACCAATACCGGTGTACATAGTTTGACAATTGATTTATACACCAATCTTAACTTTCCTTTTACTATTAATAAATATAAAATAGAAACTTTACATTAGGAAGACAATGATATCTCGCTTCTTTTTAAAAGGTCAAAATCACTGTATTTAATATGATCAGTAACCAAAAGTGTTTTTTTCCCCTCCCACACAAATGCATGACAAAGTATGAATTCAAAATTACTTAATTAATTTAATTTATTGATGCCTTAATATTATTTTACCAAACTTAATCAGTTATTTCCCTTTCGTAACTGCAATTGGACGTACTTAGCACTACCACTGGCAAAGAAAGCGTCATTGGACACACCTAGCCCTACCATTGGTAAAGATTGAGTCATTGGACGTACGTAGGCTAACCATTGGTAAAGATATAGTCATTGAATGTATGTAGGTCAACCATTGGTAAAATTTAGTGTCATTGGACTACGTGGGCCTACCCCAGGTAAAAATAGTGCCTAGGCCTTATACACTTGGTAAATATATAGACATTAGGTAAATGTTCACCTTCAACTGATCATCGCTAACAGTGATTGCAATCACGGCCACGGCTGTGCCGATGGTCCCCCACAGTCTCTGCTGACCCCACTTGTAGGAACTTGGTCCCAGGACGGTGTAGGTGACAGCATCGGCCAAACTGTTGTAGTTCAAGCATTCTTTGTCATCGAAAAGATGGTGACGAGACAAAGATGGTGACGACATAGATGGATGAGGACATGGATAGTGACGACACAGATGGTCTGGGTGGTATGACAAGGGTAGAAACAATGGTGACCATTTTGTTTAGCCATTTGTGTCTTTTAGACATGATTTAAGTCACGGAAACAAATAGCTTTCATTTTCAAATCATTACCTTGCTCAGCAAATCCTTTCTTTCTGTATCAAATCATTAATTTCTTCAACGAAACACTACTTTCTAGTAACAAATAGTTACACTGTTCAGCAAACCATTACTTTCTAGTATCCAATCATTGCATTGCTCAGCAAACCATTACTTTCTAGTATCCAATCATTGCATTGCTCAGCAAACCATTACTTTCTAGTATCCAATCATTGCATTGCTCAGCAAACCATTACTTTCTAGTATCCAATCATTGCATTGCTCAGCAAACCATTACTTTCTAGTATCCAATCATTGCATTGCTCAGCAAACCATTACTAACTACATCAAATCATCACTTTATTCAACAAAACATTGCTTTCAAAATGTTTCTGCAAAGTAAGCATTTGTTTTGCTATTTCTAGAAACTTAGAACGCCTACGTCCTTTCTCAAGCTAATTCTATTCCTATACTTGCTATGTGTAATGAGACAACTCAAAGACATTATGAACAGTTTAAATATTTATTCTTAAACGTGATAGATATTATATATACTCTTTTTTTAAAAATGATTTAGAAATACAGTGGGACCCAGAAATTGATAAAATGGGGTTTTGAAAATACCCCCCCCCCCCTATATTCTGGAAGCTTGAAGATGGATGATTTCGTTTATTTTTTAAGAACATACTTTGTAATATCTTGATGTTAGTGAGCAATGTGTTATGTATGTTAGTGATTGTTTTTTGTATGGGAATATATGGTGGCTACAATTAAGAAAAAATATTAATTTTAAAGAGAAGATGAATTTGTACATAGCAATTCCGCTTTCATATCACTTGTGGTTGTCATTGGTTTGGCTAAGATTTAAATATATGTATATATAACATGATTTTGGAACCAACCCAAGTTGGAAAAAGGAGGCGGCAACACAGGAAAGCTACTCTGTTTTGCGACAATTTGGACGCACCCCATACTTTTATAGTCTTTATTTTTCACGTACTTAGAAGGAAAAAAAAAATTCATTTGTAAGTGAATTTAAGACATTTTGGGAGCAATGGCAAGAATGCGTTATATACGAATTCAAGTTAAAGCGTGGCACATTATATAAGTAATAGAGGGGTCACTCTGTCTACTCTGATTATGATATGGATCAATAGATATGACATTCTAATAAATAGAAATAAATAACATTCTTTCAAAAAATCACAGAACAAATTACCTCGTTGAAGAAGCGTAGAAAGAACGGGCCACAGCTATCAACAGGAAGGGCAAGAACAAGACAAAATCAGGAGTTACACTCCCTTGGTAACGACCACGCCTCCTACTTGTGGCTGCAGTTGTCATGTTGACGTCATCGACATCGTTATATTTACTTTGGTTGAAGGTAAAACTCTCGTTCTTGACTTCATGTTCGACACAGTCTGATAGACACTTTGGACGGTTTCTATCGGGTGACTCCTTGTTAGGGTTGAGGACCGTTTCTATCATTGCTATGTGAGAGATCGGTTCTGAAGGTGAGGTACCGTGAAGTTGTATATTTGCTGTGTTCAAATTTCCCCCGTCGGTATTGTGTTCATGCGGTATAACTTCAAATGATATATACAAACAAGGAATGTCGACTCCGGAGTCTTGTTGGATGTTCTGAATGGTTGGTAATTTGTCTTCAGGTGCTCTATTCACGTCAAACCATCGATGATCAGATTCCAGTCTGGTTTCCTGAGCATCTGAATCACGTGTGAACAGATGGTCATTCAAGCTAGGGCGTGAGGAAACATGTACGATGAGATCACCTCTAACGGATTGTGGAATCTCAGAACTGGTCTCATGGAAAGCTTCTGGAAATATCTGACATTTCGTAAGATTGTGGATGGCTGGGAATGAGCATACAGGTGCTCCACTTTTGGACCTACATATCCACACACGATGCCGTTGTCCAACGTGGCTCTGCGGTGGCCTAAAATTGTCCGGTGAATGGCTCGTGGCGCTGTAAGATGCTGCGGTCCTGGTTCTGGCTGGGACGAACCACAGGCAGAAGAAAGCTGCACCAAAACCTGCAGAAAGATCAGGGGAAAAAAATGAAGATTGCTTTTAATAACATGCTATGAACCGGAATACAATGCGACAATATCTCTTTATTTTCTGTGTGGTTCTAGGTGTCAGAATAAAGTGATAAAATGCCCAAAAAAAAAAAAAAAAAATGAAATTCATGATTAAAAAATGGATAGTGAATCGTAAGCTGTAACAGTAAGAAGTTAAAAAAAATGAAGATTGCTTTTAATAACATGCTATGAACCGGAATAAAATGGGAAAATATCTTTTTTTTTTTTGTGTGGTTCTAGGTGTCAAAAAAAAGTGAAAAAATGCCCAAAAAAAAAAAAAAAAAATGAAATTCATGATTAAAAAATGGATAGTGAATCGTAAGCTGTAACAGTAAGAAGTTTTTGTGTGATTATAAACATATTTGGCCCTTTGAAAAAAAATGTATGGAGTAAATATCTATGCGAGAAAACCCACAGTCTTTTCTAAAGGGTGGCCGTCTTTGCCCCTAGGGTGGGAAGGGTTAGACGGTGTCCACACGAAGTCCTAAGAAGCTCCGGCCTGCCTGATGGTGGACATGGACGTGTCGGATAGCGCTTCCGGAGAGAGTCATGACGGAGTGAGTCACGGAGCAGCAGATTCGGCGGAGAAGCGATGAGGTGATGCCTCCGTCCACCGTTTGTTTATGTAATATAAGATAGACCAAAATGACCCCCCCCCAGTCACCTGTTGACCCCCAGTCACCCCCTGAAACTATAGAAATGATCGCGAGTCAGTTGCTCAAACTATCCAAAGACAAGATTCGACAATACTCGTAATGAATAAAGATATCGTGGATGTATAAGGATGTTGTGGATGCATAAAAAAGTTGTGTGTGTATAAAGAGTTGTGTATGTGGTGAATCAACTGCTCCTAGGACTCGCTAAAATGCACATCATGATATCACGAGAACTTACCCAAACAGCAAATGATCAATGCAGACTTCCAGGCACTCCAGTGGTCTGCCACCATCCCGATCAGCGGACGGACACTCATGGCAAAGAAGACGGCCGCGCCCGTGATAAGGCCGGTCTCCGAGGCACTCAGCTGCAGGTGTTTTAAGTACACGGTGATGAAAGGGATCACTGATCCGGAGGCTGGGGACAAAAGATGGGTTCTTTGGAAATATTGGTGAATCACTGATCCGAATGCTGGGGACGAAATATGGGTTCTTTGGAAACCTTTGGGAATCACTGATCCGAATGCTGGGGACGAAATGTGGGTTCTTTGGAAATATTGGGGAATCACTGATCCGGAAACTGGGACGATATATGGGTTCTTTGGAAACATTGGTGAATCACTGATCCGAATGCTGGGGACGAAATATGGGTTCTTTGGAAATATTGCGGAATCACTGATTCGGAGGTTGGGTACGAAGTAGGTTCTTTGGAAATGTGAGTCTTAGAACAAGGAGTTGGAGAACTTCAGGTGATATAACATAATGAGAAATTGCGTACATCAAGAAATGGTTGAGTAAAACACATTGAGATAAGTATGAAATATGTACCTAAAACAACAACAACAAAACAAGTTTTCATGTAATGGAAATGTACATTTCGATGTAAGTGTGAGCCACATGATGGGTTGTTTACATTTTACCGGTGGTTTAAACGGGTGTTCAATAAATGGAATATTTATCGCGATAAATTGAGCAAATCGTTTTAATATTGCGAATTTTTAAAAAAAAAATAATTAAAAACAACTTACAACTTACAACTTACAGCTTACAACTTACCTCCGTAGAAGAAGAAATAAAACATCTTAAGAGGCAGCAATGTCTTGTTGATTTTCCATGGAGAAACTTTCTTGACATCCTCCTTATCAACAGATTTCTCATCCTTTTGTTGGACGCCTTCATGTCGTCTCTCCATGTCCGGTGATGCTCTATTGACCAGGAGTGGCAGAAGCTTTACCTGTACAGCATATTACCCAGGTCATGCAGGTAGATGGTCAGTGACGGATAACCGCGGGCCTTTTCAATAGATCCTGCAATAAATAAATACATCTACTATAGGTAAATGTGTACACTGTTAACATTCGTACTGCAAGAGCCAGTGGAACCTATGGCCGAAATGTCGAAGACAGTGTGGACTAGGATAGGTAGCGGAACTCAAAATAAAAGTAAACAAGGATGTTGTGCTCATTATACTTCTCTATTCACGTGAAACATGGACGGTCTATCAACTTCATGCAAGAAAGTTGAAGCATTTTCATAGGAAAAGCTCCGAAAAATATTACTCAACATCAAATGGCAGGACAGTGTCCCAGACACTGAGGTACTCAACATCAAATGGCAGGACAGTGTCCCAGACACTGAGATACTCAACATCAAATGACAGGACAGTGTCCCAGACACTGAGATACTCAATATCAAATGGCAGGACAGTGTCCCAGACACTGAGATACTCAACATCAAATGGCAGGACAGTGTCCCAGACACTGAGGTACTCAACATCAAATGGCAGGACAGGGTCCCAGACACTGAGGTACTCAACATCAAATGACAGGACAGGGTCCCAGACACTGAGGTACTCAACATCAAATGACAGGACAGGGTCCCAGACACTGAGGTACTCAACATCAAATTGCAGGACAGTGTCCCAGACACTGAGGTACTCAACATCAAATGACAGGACAGGGTCCCAGACACTGAGGTACTCAACATCAAATTGCAGGACAGGGTCCCAGACACTGAGGTACTGAATATCAAATGGCAGGACAGGGTCCCAGACACTGAGGTACTCAACATCAAATTGCAGGACAGTGTCCCAAACACTGAGGTACTCAACATCAAATGACAGGACAGGGTCCCAGACACTGAGGTAGTAAACATCAAATTGCAGGACAGTGTCCCAGACACTGAGGTACTCAACATCAAATGACAGGACATGGTCCTAGACACTGAGGTACTCAACATCAAATTGCAGGACAGGGTCCCAGACACTGAGGTACTGAATATCAAATGGCAGGACAGGGTCCCAGACACTGAGGTACTCAACATCAAATTGCAGGACAGTGTCCCAAACACTGAGGTACTCAACATCAAATGACAGGACAGGGTCCCAGACACTGAGGTA
>CAXITT010000009.1:2615057-2647625 GCA_964033795.1 Lymnaea stagnalis
TTTTTTTTTTTTTCACTTTTTATTTTATTTTACTTCATTAAAAATTTATTTTATTTTATTTTTTTTAAGAATCCAAATGTATTTAAATCGGTTTTTTTTTTTTTTTTTTGGCGTTATGGTCAGCCTAGCTCAATTTTATATATAGAGAGAATTAAGTATTTTGATTACAGTACCACCGAAGTAATTGACATTAAATAATATAGTATCAAGAGCTTAATGCCGTTACTTGTGACGTCATATCTACATCCAATTATATGGAAATAAAACAAAGGTACAAATCAATGGAACCATAATAGTTCGAAACTAAAATTGATGATATCTAAGACTTAAGATCTTTATTTACATTTTGTTAGCACTGTGCGAAGTACACTGAATTAGATTTTAACCATTGTTATCGTGCAAATTTTGATTTATAAGCATTGTGGTGACACTACCCATTAAAAATATATGCATGACACATTTTAGAACTGTTTAATTCGTAAAGTGTTGATTTTACCTGTGCTGTACATTGCGTATATAGAAAGTAAAAAAAAATCCATTATCACGCTACGCACTATGCATTATCTCTTCGGCAAACTCTCAATTCTGTTTGTGCAAACGAATGAAACAAATCTCAGCTTGAGTCCTTCCTACCTGCACAATAGAACCGTAAGCACGCTCATGACTCATACGTCTCAATGTCTGTATTTCACATTTAATTTGTCCCTTCAACTAGCTAAACTATTGTGAGATCACGAGTTAACTGAATGCATTCTTAAGTGTTAAACCAGTTTTGTTACCATTACATAAAACTTGTAATTTTACTGGCTGAAGTAAATGGAATAAGGATAAAGTAGGTCAGACCAGACCAACCTTTTATTATCTGTGTCAAACTACAGCTGGCTGAATCTAGGTCACACCTCAAGTACTGCTCGGCGGCGAATCTGAGTCAGAGTTTTGATTTACACCGTCAATTACGATACTCGATACTCGACTCGCACTTCTGTATGTTTTTATTTTATTATATTTTTTTGTATGTCAGACAGCTTTGGTTCTCATGGTTTCTCAAAACGCAAGAAAGAATGAGTTCAACATTGTAGTGTCAGGAAGCTGTAGGAAATAGATCGATACCCGGTTCATGAAATTATTTCAGCGAATCCGCCCTACGCCGAGAAGGCCCGATATCATGTCTATAGTTTTGAGATGTGACCTACATATGGTTCCACACGTGCACTTAAACTAAAGCTTAAGAAGAACAGCAGATGCGTAAAGGAACAGTTTTATATTTTCCTGGCATGCGGAGGGTAGTGAGAATGTTTGGCACCCGAGGACATGATTCATTTTGACGCCCCCTCAATAAACGTCCAACAAAGCTCATGTTGGCGCCCCCTACTAGTCTTGCGCCCTGGGACACCTTTCGTCCTCTGCCTTCCTTAGCTACGCCTCTGTCGGCATGGATGATTATGAAAGAAGTAAAGCTGTGGGTAGTGGGGGCTATTAAATAATTTTCAATCTTGGTAAAGTATTATGTCCTTTAACACATCCCCCTCCCTCTCTCTATGTCTCTCTCTGTCTTTGTCACTCTCTGTCACTTTCTGTCTGTCTCTCTCTGTTAATCTCTGTCACTCTCTGTGTGTGTGTCTTTCCATCTCTTTCCCTCTTTCCCTCTCTTTCTCTCTATCTCAATTTCTCTCTCACTCTTTATCTCTCTCTTTCCCTCTTTCTCTCTATCCCCTCTCTTTCCCTCTCTTCCTCTCTTTCTCTCTCCCCCTTCTATCTCTCCCTCCCCCCCCCCAACCAAAAAGTTAAAAATAAATACTCGGTACAAAATACAATAAATTTTTGAACATCCCATGCTGCAGACGTTGGAAAAGTACAAATTTAAATAAGAAGCGACGTATCGTCATGATAATCACAGTACTCGATTACAGTGTTGACGCAGATGGTTAAAGACAAGCACGCGTTTCCATTCCCACATCAAAGAAATGAATCGACAATCATTCTCAATTGTCAGCTTCTGAGACATGGCCATGTGGTGTTGTTTTTTTAAAAATTAACTTATGGTGCACGAGATGGTAGAATGTGACCCGTTTGCGGCAGATCACTTTGGTAGAATGTGACCCGTTTGCGGCAGATCACTTTGGTAGAACGTGACCCGTTTGTGGCAGATCAGTTTGCTAGAATGTGACCCGTTTGTGGCAGATCAGTTTGCTAGAATGTGACCCGTTTGTGGCAGATCACTTTGGTAGAACGTGACCCGTTTGTGGCAGATCAGTTTGCTAGAATGTGACCCGTTTGTGGCAGATCACTTTGGTAGAATGTGACCCGTTTGTGGCAGATCAGTTTGCTAGAATGTGACCCGCTTGTGGCAGATCACTTTGGTAGAATGTGACCCGTTTGTGGCAGATCACTTTGGTAGAACGTGACCCGTTTGTGGCAGATCAGTTTGCTAGAATGTGACCCGTTTGTGGCAGATCACTTTGGTAGAATGTGACCCGTTTGTGGCAGATCAGTTTGCTAGAATGTGACCCGTTTGTGGCAGATCAGTTTGCTAGAATGTGACCCGTTTGTGGCAGATCACTTTGGTAGAATGTGACCCGTTTGCGGCAGATCACTTTGGTAGAACGTGACCCGTTTGCGGCAGATCAGTTTGGTAGAACGTGACCCGTTTGCGGCAGATCACTTTGGTAGAACGTGACCCGTTTGTGGCAGATGAGTTTGCTAGAATGTGACCCGTTTGTGGCAGATCACTTTGGTAGAATGTGACCCGTTTTGCGGCAGATCAGTTTGCTAGAATGTGACCCGCTTGTGGCAGATCACTTTGGTAGAATGTGACCCGTTTGTGGCAGATCACTTTGGTAGAATGTGACCCATTTGTGGCAGATCAGTTTGCTAGAATGTGATCCGTTTGTGGCAGATCACTTTGGTAGAATGTGACCCGTTTGTGGCAGATCAGTTTGCTAGAATGTGACCCGCTTGTGGCAGATCACTTTGGTAGAATGTGACCCGTTTGTGGCAGATCAGTTTGCTAGAATGTGACCCGTTTGTGGCAGATCACTTTGGTAAAATGTGACCCGTTTGTGGCAGATCACCTTGGTAAAATGTTACCCGTTTGTGGCAGATCACCTTGGTAAAATGTGACCCGTTTGTGGAAGATCACCGTGGTAAAATGTGACCCGTTTGTGGCAGATCCCCTTGGTAAAATGTGACCCGTTTGTGGAAGATCACCTTGGTAAAATGTGACCCGTTTGTGGAAGATCACCTTGGTAAAATGTGACCCGTTTGTGGCAGATCACCTTGGTAAAATGCGACCCGTTTGTGGAAGATCACCTTGGTCAAATGTGACCCGTTTGTCGCAGCTCACTTTGGTAAAATGTGACCACGGCGTGTGCTTAGGGCGCCATAAACGTGTGCTTAGGGCGCCATAAACGATCTTCCCACAATAGGAAGCAGCATTGCATGTGGGCGCCATGGAAGAAAAATAGAAAGTGCAATAAAAAAAAGAAATCTTGTTACAAGTAAACAAAAACAATTTTATTGTTCATTGTTTGATTTTAAAAAAAAAACAACAACCTAGGTAATAAACTCATCAACGAATAACTAATTTTTCCGTTAATGATTATACTGATAAGGGGCGCCAAAGTTTAGCTTGCACAGGGCGCCAGCAAACGTCGGGCCGGCCCTGAATGAGGGCATGTGCCCTTCAGTGCATTAAATTGACAAGAGGGTGGGTGGGACTCGTTAGCCTTGGACGGCAACCCATCTAAGAGAAGGCAAACTCTGAATTAAAACCAGGAGCCAGAATGATCAACAAATTGATCGTGGGCCCCTCAAATATAAGAAGAAGAAGAAGAGGGTGGGTGGGGGTATATACAAATTGATGACAAAATTATATTTTACTTTGGAATAGTTATACATATAACATATATTTATAAATAGAGTAAATTATCATAATTTGTTTTGTTCATAATAATGCCTGTACACGTGCGTATCATTTCAAATGGTAATATCAGCATCGAGCATGCGTGGTAAATGACGACCTACTCCTGACAACAGGATAAACGATGGGGCGGGCATTCGAGGGTCTGTCAGAAGAAGAGAGATGGCATCTCTGGAACAAATGAGAAAATACGGACATTTTAAGCACTACTGGTTTTGGACTGGACAAGGATGGTGTTAGGCTAGACGAGTATGAAGTTAAACTAGATAAGGATGATGTTGGACTAGGCAAGAATGATGTTAGACTAGTCAAGGATGATGGTAGACAATACAATGATGATATCAGCCAGTTCCATAATAATATTATTATTAACATGGAAATAATACAAGCAGTTCCTATTGCAAAAAATAAGGAATGTTTGGCTCATCAACTTGAATATTTGGCTCATCAACTTGAATGTTTGGCTCATCAACTTGAATATTTGGCTCATCAACTTGAATGTTTGGCTCATCAACTTGAATATTTGGTTCATCAACTTGAATGTTTGGCTCATCTACTTGAATGTTTGGCTCATCTACTTGAATGTTTGGCCCATCAACTTGAATTTTTGGCTCATCAACTTGAATGTTTGGCTCATCTACTTGAATGTTTGGCTCATCTACTTGAATGTTTGGCTCATCTACTTGAATGTTTGGCTCATCTACTTGAGTGTTTGGCCCATCAACTTGAATTTTGGGCTCATCAACTTGAATGTTTGGCTCATCTACTTGAATGTTTGGCTCATCAACTTGAATGTTTGGCCCATCAACTTGAATATTTGTCTCATCAACTTGAATGTTTGGCCCATCAACTTGAATATTTGGCTCATCAACTTGAATGTTTGGCTCATCTACTTGAATGTTTGGCTCATCTACTTGAATGTTTGGCTCATCTACTTGAATGTTTGGCTCATCTACTTGAATGTTTGGCCCATCAACTTGAATGTTTGGCCCATCAACTTGAATGTTTGGCTCATCTACTTAAATGTTTGTCTCATCAACTTGAATGTTTGGCTCATCAACTTGAATGTTTGGCTCATCAACTTGAAGGTTTGGCCCATCAACTTGAATGTTTGGCTCATAGATGTAACCATTTAGCTTATCAACATGAAGATGAACAATAAACTAGCAATAAATGTAGCACTCTTGAATAAATTCTGCCGATTCTAGTACCGGTATTCTCCTTGCTACAAATGTAGCATTCGTTAAAGGAGGTTGTCCAAATGTAAACAATATGTGGTTCCCCGTCGCTGTTATATCTTAGTCATTGGATTAAACAACCCCTAAAACCATAGATTTGGTAGAAATCCTTTTATGAAATGTACCATCGAGTAATGGCCGGGGTGGGGGGGGGGTGGGGGAGGGAGCTGGAAAGTTGACAAAACATGCTTTCAAGTAACGCACTTTATAAGAATCATAATTATCCCCCCCCCCCCCCCCCCCCCCCACACACACGTCTAGGCTCGCAACTCGCAACTCCACATTTGTATCACGCCCCTAAACTCTAGTAATGTTACAATGCTCCATCCGCTTTTAACTGCAGATTTCTTGCACAATTTCAGAAAATATTACGCACCAAAAGCATTGGCAATTTTTTTTAAAAAAGAATCTCAATAGGCGCAGTGAACGTGAACTTGATTTCGTGAAATCAATGTTATCATATTTGATTTCTTGAAAAATAGGGAGGGAAAGAAAAAATACTTTTGGGAGTTGGGGCTGGGGTGGTGCTGAGAATTTGATAGAATAGAATGTTGTGTCATCGGCCCTGAGAAAACCGCTCCTAGGCGACCGTTTCGTCCCCGCTTACGTCCCGACCGGACGACGCCCTGGACGGTGGGGGAGGGTGGTGCTGAGAATTTGATAGAATAGAATGTTGTGTCATCGGCCCTGAGAAAACCGCTCCTAGGCGACCGTTTCGGCCCCGCTTACGTCCCGACCGGACGACGCCCTGGACGGTGGGGGGGGGGGTAAACGCAACACCTTTCCCCCGGCGAGGAAGTAAAGCCGTTCGAACCCAAGGAGAGTGGACCGCGAACGCTTTAAACGCAGCGTTTTCAGTCCCGGCGTGCTTCCGCACAGTCTGGCGGCGGGGAGACCCGACGTCGGCTCGTGTGGGGGTGTGCCGGGAGGGGGGGGGTATTAAGAGCTCGCGCTCGACGACCCACCGGCGCCATCTCCAATGTGACGTCATCGGCAACGTGCCAAGATTCAGCACGATTAGTTGCTCGAAAGTGGGTCAATTAGCCGTCCGAAAATTTTGCCACCCAGCCAGCCACGAACAAAAAACGAAGTTAATATAGAGTCAACGGATATAAAAAGATCCATTTAATTTGTATATTTATTTATTTCATTTTGTAGTGGGCGGGGGGTGATTGCTGTCCATTTTTGACATAATGATTTAGGGTGGTCCTTGAAAGGTTGACCGTTGTTGATAAAACATGGAAAGGAGGGGGGGGGGTAAAATTTCCTAAAAACTGTTGATATAATTAATGGACGGCCCCTTACCGTAATTAAGCATTTAAGTTTAAGTAATTTTCATTTAAATTTCCTGTTATTTCTATTGGAAATGATACCGCGTTGGTTATCTTGTCTCGTTTAATGAAGTATGGTGGTCACAATACAACAATGTTTACACTGGTGAATTAGAGTTAATCCTGTTGGTTTGAAAAATGTATGTTTTTGGTTTACAGGTCAGGGATGCAGTGTGACATTTCAGCAACCACTAGCTCGCGACCGGGACCAATCAAAACGCTAACAACACTGGAGTAACCCTAAACGTTGAATGAAGGCGCCGCAGTTAACTCTCCAAAAAGTCAACGGGATAGAACCACCACCACACTGCCTAAGTACGAGTATGGGGCAAACAACACTCGAGGTATATCTCAGATACGTATGAAGATGTGACAGACCAGGTGTCAATGAGGTCAAAGTTTCATCGGTGTTATCTTTTAAGTCAACGTCATGTTTTTTCTTTGCTGAAGAAGGCATTTAGCTACAAACTTCCGTTTGTTATGTCTTTTTTTCAAGCCTGAACATAATATCTTGTTCCACTATTTATTTACTTCACACGGCTTGAAGGCAGTCCCCCATATGTCATTATCCTTTTTTCTATTTCAGATGCCCCCCCTCCCCCCCCCACATACCCCCACCCCTGATATTATTGAAGCTGTTGCCCCAAATTAATACAGTACAGATCAAGTAAATTTTGATTTTTGTTTCAAAACTTGATGCTAAATAAGGGAGATGATGTTATCCTGTTGCAATAATTATAATATTAATTTTTATTTAAAAAATGTTGCTTGTCTCTTGTAGGTACCCGGTATATCTTTTGCTTGTGGTGTGACTGCTTCTATTTTCGGATAGCATGCGAAATATAATTCCCGATAACTACCCTTAATGATTTTTGTGTGTGTAAATAACGCATCAGCCTTTGGTGCGTAATATTTTCTTTTCGGAAAATGAAATCGTCTCAATTTAAACATGGTGTAACAAATATTCGGTTTAACATGAGAATATTAAATATAGTTCATGGGCGTTAAATAAAAAGTGTGCAGTGATCATGGGCGTTAAATAAAAAGTGTGCAGTGACGTATCATGGGGGGGGGGGTGTAGCAAAAATTGGTATTCTTAAATGTGCGTTACTTGAGTTCATGTTTTGCCAAGTAATTTTAGTAGATGGGAAGTTCACGCATTGCTGTCGACAATGTTTGCCGAGCAATAACTAGCTATAAGTAACAGACTGGATCTTGTACTAAAAACTCTGGCAAATCACATCCATTACTGGTACTATATACATGTATTCATTAATAAGCTGTATAAAGCATCTTCACTGTACCTGTTACTTAGTCTAATGTGACTCTTAGGTGACATTTTGAAAAATAATTATGACAACGACAATGTTCAGAAATTTGATGTCGAATGCAAATTTTGAATAATACATGTTGATTTTCTGAAAACTGCAATCCTTGAATATTGCGCAACATATCTCCAATTTAACGCTTAATTTGTAAACGCAACGGGTACTGCATCGCATGTGTTGCCGAAGACCAGGAAGAGCGCATTTTATAAAAGATAACTTTGACCCCCCCCCCCCACACACACACAACCTTATTTTTTCCTTCCCATAATCACACAGAAGTTGGATGTAAAATTCCAGTTTGAATACATGTGTTGCCGAAAACCAGGAAGAGCCCATTTTATAAAAAATAACTTTGCCCCCCCCCCCCCCACACACACACAACCTTATTTTTTCCTTCCCATAATCACACAGAAGTTGGATGTAAAATTCCAGTTTGAATGTGCAGTATTTGGAACATTGAAACTCAGGCTATACGGTATATTTAAACAATACAGAAACTGAGCAGTCCTGCCATGATGAATATGTTCAAACCAACTCTCTTGTCAGTAGAATAATAAGCTTTCATTAACATGTTCTCAGGTCCCTCTAACTCATTTCTGTTCAAGTACAAGGCAACAAAGAATCTATCTGTTTTGGCAAGAGCATCTCGTGTTTCGGTTCTCTTTAGAGCCAGCCCCACCCAGCTTTCTCTTTAGCGCCAGCTTCCAGCCCCAACCAGATTTCTCTTTAGTGCCAGCTTCCAACTCCAATCAGCTTTCCTTTAAGTGCCAACCCCCAGCCCCAACCAGCCTTTCAATTAGTGCTAGCTTCCAACTCCAATCAGCTTTCCCTTTAGTGCCAGCCCCCAGCCCCAATCAGCTTTTCCTTTAGTGTCAGCTCCTAGACCCAACCAGCTTTCTCTTTAGTACCAGCTTCCAACTCCAAATCCAATCAGCTTTCCCTTTAGTGCCAGCCCCCAGCCCCAATCAGCTTTTCCTTTAGTGTCAGCTCCTAGACCCAACCAGCTTTCTCTTTAGTGCCAGCTTCCAACTCCAAATCCAATCAGCTTTCCCTTTAGTGCCAGCCCCTAGACCCAACCAGCTTTCCAATTAGTACCAGCTTCCAACCCCAACCAACTTTTCCTATAGTGCCAGCCCCCAGCACCAACAAACTTTTTCTTTAGTGCCAGCTTCCAGCCCCAACCAGCTTTTCAATCAGTGCCAGCTTCCAACTCCAACCAACTTTCCCTTTAGTACCAGCTTACAACTTCAACCAGTTTTCCTTTTAGTGTCAGCCCTCATCTCCAAACCAAAAATCAGCTTTTCCTTTAGAGCCATTCCCCAACTCCAACCTCACTCAGCTTTCCATTTTGATGCTTTAATTTCTTGACAGTTCTATCCTAATGATATTGATATTTTAAAAGAAAACTTCATTGACCCCCCCACCCCCTTTTTTCCCCCCAAATTGAGAGCCTAAACTGACCTTCGTGCCCTTGTCACCTGGAAACGATGTTGATACTCGACTTGGCCATGAGTGACCTATATATATAGACTAAAGGTTATCACACCAAGCAGTGCCAAGTCAGACCAAGGTATCCACGAGGACAATGCGTGGTCAGGTGGTCACCATCACTAATTACCGTACATGTTCATCTCGGTTGAAAAGCCATTTATTATCAGACTGAATGTGACCATGCATTAGGTCAGACTAGGTGTCAAGCACCTGGCACTTACACTACAGCTAGGGGCGGATCTGGTCCAGTGTAGGTTGGAGGCGCTAGGAAAGTCTGCATGAGCTTACCACGGCACGGTACCGGGTACATTAAGAGGAGCTCATTTGTCCCTATTACTATTAATTTAGTTGAGCTATTTTTTATGATTTATTGTTATTCTCAGTGTACTGTTGGTAATGTCCTGGTGTAACCGCATGGACATTTTTTGATGTTGCTTTTATAAAAAAAATAAAACGTGTACTTTGTATATGTTACTTAAGCTATAATATTGTAGCATTTATTTATGGTCTTGTTTGGAAAGATATGAATTAAATCGAATTCAGTGTTCATGAGATCGATAAATCAGAATTCAATCAGTGTTCGTGAGATATGTCCATTTAATCTGAGCTGTGTACCCAAGTTCAACTCTGACTTGCTCGGTTTTGGGAAAGCCCTTAGATACCACCAGGGCTCGTGTTCTGTAGGAACGCATGGGAACGGCGTCCCTGTAATTTCCCATGTAAGAATTTGGACTTTATTTGACCAGAAATGAATACATATGCACTGAAAAAAGGGTGGTGGTGGTGGGGGTTGTCCTTGGGTGAGTTGCCACAGTTTTTTCCCCAGGATGCGTCTGGTGGTAACCATTCCATAATCCCCGAATATTTCAGGCAGGCGATACAAGACAGACCTAGGCTTAGATGGATGGATGATACGGAAAAAGATCTACAGCAGCTTAGAATCCAAGCATGGAAAAGAAGAGCATCAGTTAGGTCGTCTGAGCGGAAGGAAGTAGTGAGGCAGGCCAAAGCCCTACATGGGGCTGCAGCGCCACAGGGATGGATACAAGATGTTATATTTTCATACAGCAAAACTTTTTTAACAATGATCGAGACAACTCATCTTTCTGGCGTAAATATAATATAAAATATAACGCACTGGGGTAGAGCCATTCAAAAACAAAAAAAAAGAAGTGATTAAGTTCGGATATATTTTTTAAATACTACAAATGTTCAAATGATTTGATTTCGCAGTTTGATCTGAGACCTCGCCACTAGTCACCAGTTGGCCCTATACAGCCTCTTTATTTTTAGACTGCAATAACATTACCGTCAAACAAAAATAAAAAAAAAAAGACCGTTGACATCACTTTTGGTCGTCCCCCACCCACCCCCGGTAACACAGCCGTAATGGGGAAAACAAAACTTTGAATTTTTTTTTTTTTTAAAGTTATACAGTTCCCGGTAGAGAATACTTTTCTAAATCTTCCCAAGGGAAGTCCCATGAAAATCTATTGGGATGTTTGACATGTACAACATGTGTCACTGGCACTTGAAGCCAGGGCCACGTTTATGGACGGTGCAGGTAGTAAGACATTTTAAAAGGTCACAGAAAACCTGAACACCGCCATCAGGTGTGTTTTCAATACCCGTACCCAATAGTCCTGTCAGTGAGTGTCAGTTTTGTGACAAAGTGATTCCTCTCATTTGACTAATGCAGCCACTTTTCTCCATTAAAAATTATCAGTGTTAATGAGGCGCTTGTCTCATTTAGAAACAATTACATGTTACAATACAATAAACCAAACAACAGCCATTTTCGTACTCCATACATTCACTTTAAATTAGTCTTGCGAGACATTCGTCTACTTTTAACGCCCATTCCAAAGTAACTAACCAAAGAATTATAACAGGACTCATGACGTAAGCAAACAAATACTTTATTTATTAATACCAAAAACACTCAACAAATTACAATCAATCAAATAATAAAACAGGAAAAAAATAGAAATTATAAAAAAAATTAAAAATTAAATAGATCATGTGCCCATACTTGGAGCTGTTTTAAAGATTTAAGAATTGGTTGAAATAGATCAAAATATAACGTATGCACATGTTGTCCGGCATTGTAGATTGCTAGACTATCATTACATTACAATCAGTTTTAGAGGTTGGCAAATATCTCATTGATAATTATTCAATACCTAACAACTTGGGCAGGGTTACCACTGATAACAGATCAATAAATAAATGCCCTTCTTGTTGTACTTATCTTAATTGTGACAATTCTGAAGACAGAAATTGTTGACATATCGAGACACACAAGGCTTTTACCAAGATGAAATCTCCTTGTCTGTAACGTCAAGGGATATTCAAGATTTCATTAGATATGCTAATCAAATGTTCCATCATCGATTTCCTAACAAAATCATTAACTCCCACTATTTAAAAAAATCATCCGAAGTCCGCTAATAAAATAAGAAGCATCCTAAGTTGAAACATTAAAAGCAAATTTGTTTTCAAACCCAATGGGATAAAAATGTTGCTCAATCGACTGTATAGCCTATAGAATTGAGAATCTGTTGTCATCATTAACAATTACAGAAAAAGCATCAATGTAGTCATAGGATTTGTTAAGCAGTGAGTTTTAACAAATGTAAAATTGACATCAACTTAAAATGTTACAATTATAAACAAAAAAACCTTATGGGAAAATATAGAGCACACACTGAATATCATGCTGAAATGTCAATCATGGTTTCTGCTTGTTTAGCTTATTATAGTCTAAACTGGAAGGGCAAAAAAAAAAAAAAAAAACCTTTAGGGAAAAAATAGAGCCAAAACTTAAAATCATTGTGAAAAGTCCATCATGGTTTCTGCTTGTTTAGCTTTTTATAGTCTAAAATGGAAGGGCAAAAAAAAAAAAAAAAAAGTCATTGGTCTGTTAACATGTTAATAAAAAAAAAAACCTTATGGGAAAATATAGAGCACACAATGAATATCATGCTGAAATGTCAATCATGGTTTCTGCTTGTTTAGCTTATTATAGTCTAAACTGGAAGGGCAAAAAAAAAAAAAAAGTCATTGGTCTGTTAACATGTTGAGACACAAGGTTTTCAGAGGCAAGTTATAGAACACTAACAAAACACAACCATCAATAGTAGCATAGAATCACTGACTCTTGTCTGGGTATGGGCTCATTGGCACATTCATTTCAAACAAACCCTGCATCCCATTCAAGCAATTACTGCAACATAGGAGAGACATAATCATGTCAACCACCCTTTCAGTGTCTCACCGACCTGGCAATTGGCAGCAAGTGACATGGCAATTGGCAGCAAGTGACATGGCAATTGGCAGCAAGTGACATGGCAATTGGCAGCAAGTGACATTGAATAATTCTTTCCTCAAACTTTAAGACATAATTCTTATCTAAGATGACAAAAAATGTTTTTTTTTTAATGGGGGAAAATTTATAAAAATAACTTTCCATGGATTCTAATCATGCATACAGAGTACCTAGCAGCTGAGAGAAAACCAAACTAAATTTGGTCACATCTCATAATGAAGCACTACTACCAGTTTTAAGACTAATGTCATCTAGTGTAATGATAACAGAGCATGAACTGATTATTTTGGTATCATACACTACAGAGACGTTGGTACAAAATTTGCATAATAGAACCAGTGTCAACATCAGCCACATTTATGTAACTGTATCAGGCTATAGATGTCTGAAAACTAAACTTAACATAATCTATAGGAGATGGCAGTTTTTGTTTTAAGGAAAAACATATTTGACAACACTTTTTTGGTGTTTTTTTAAAGTTTAGAAACAATAAATGTCAAGTTTTTAACATTAGAACCAAAGTCAAACTAAAACAAGCACACAAGAGTTGGCATATGAACCTGAGTCAAGTGTGGATGTGGGCTTTCATTCATTTGTTCCAGACAGCATTAGAAAAAGTCTCCCTCACAATAATATAGTAAAAATTTGCCATTTTGGAAATTTAAGATTACCTTGTAAAAAAAATTAATGCACCGCTCAGCAAGTTTGAGAGGTTTACAGCTGTCGGACCTGCTTGAGCATTTCATGCCTAATCAGGTCAAGTTACAAAAATTATCTCTTGGCAAATTTTCTATTATCATTGGCACATGAGATTTCAACGAAAAGCCAGGCCTATTAAAATCGGATATACCATCAAGACACCAATTCAGTGTTATATCAGAAGTCTCTGGGAAAATAGTACCGGTACTTATAAACAAGATAACATTAAAATTAGTTTTACAAAGGTGGTCGTTTTTATAAGTAAGAACAAGACATTTCGCACAATGGCACTGGAACACCATGAAATGAGACCTTTACTTTATATTTATATAAAGGTTACAATTATGGCAATAATTATGGAAGGGACGCTATCTTAATTGTCTGGTTGTCAGGTGCAACAGTGAAATAAAAGTGAGCATCTTTGTTTGAAGGAAAACAAACAACACAAGTTTCAAATAAAAATATCTCATTTTCAGTAATCTTGTAAGATATATTAATTTTGTAATCACCATACATAAAATAGTTGTCAACTATTTTTTCTTACATGCCATGCCTTTTACAAAAGTTGAAAAAAAAAAATAAAAATAAATAATATTCTGATGTCTTAATCTACCAACATGATGAATATGATGGTCTCATTTCGCGGTTCCTGTCTCACTACAATGGTCATCTCAGACAGGCCTTGATGAACTTAAAATGTGGTCACTACACCAGCCAGGGTCAGCAGTGATCTTTGCTTTGCTGTGTCATGTATGAACAGAAAATAAGCAATGCAGAGTTGTTTTGTGGTCAAGCCATACAAGTTTTGCATAATATTAGTCAGAAGAAACATCAACACTTGAGATATTAGCACATTGTACAAATCAACATCCAAATTTATCATTTGAAAAACAATCCAAAAAAGCTTTTCCTTTTAACCACAGCCTGCACCAAGTAAAAAAAAAATAAAGTTATTGGTGTTTATCCAATGATTCCCTGATTGTTATCACTTCTAGGCAGTGTTACATCACACTTACATTTTGGTTTCTTTCTCTTTCAACTAGATTACCACTGTTCAAACCTATTTTGGGGGGGGGGGGGNNNNGGGGGGGGGGGGGGTCCAATAATAAAAATTAATTTTTATGTAAAAAGTCAACATAATTTATAAAGAGTAGGAGCTATTTTGCTGAAGTAAATTTGACATAATACAATACCAGTGATATGCATGAATGGTCCGGAACAACACTTTCAAAATGATAGATAAAAAATTGTGGAAAGAAAGCCATCTGTAGGGGAGGTTAAGTAACAGTTGATAGTTTTCTTATATATTTGTGAACCTTTTTTTTTGTGTTTTGGACACCCCAAAGTCTAGACTTTAAAATAATCTCTGAATCTTATTTTTTTAAAAAATAATGTAATTGAATCAAGATTGCTAAAAATTGAACAGCAATGGGTGTAGCAACATATCAACATTATATGGCATATTGTAACAAATCAACATGTTTCATAATACAAAAACTTGAGTGCATTCAGTAGATGGTCTTTGAAAAATTCAATCATTTTAACATTTCAGTACTAATTCTGTCATTTAATTTTAAATGTACACATCACATGATTAGTGTTCTATTTTTGTCCTTGTTTGGTGCCAACACACATTGAACATTGGTGATTATAATGTAGTTGAAGACACTAAGATAATTTGAACGAGGTACAACCACATTTTTTGTTCTCTCTTTAATGTCAGCGAAGACGCAAAGCCTTAATTAAACTGAATTATTCTCAACTGTTATTACCCCCATAAGGCCCCCATGCCGATTACTTCTAAAAATTCAAAAGACTCAAAAGGGAGAGTGATCTACAATAGGTTATTTAATGTCATTTATGATGAATCTATCTACCATAGAAAATTAACAAGTGGTCATGAGAATTCTGCCAACATCACAACTATGGCCAGGTGAGTGGTGTTTTTTTTTTTCCTTCTTCCAAATCATGTTTAAGGGAAAACAAACAAAACTTTAAACAGAAACAAAAATAAGTGCTGGCCAAAAATTTAACTGTACATATTTCAAAATCAGTTTCATAAATGAAGAAACCAAACAACTGCCTAAATTATGAGTTAATAAATAGACATAGTGAGTGAGTAATGTGACAATGTAACATCTGCAGTGCCATGAGCAAAATCAGAATAAATATACTCTGAGCCAGTTCAGCTATTTTAATCTAACTCAACAGGTCAGGCTGATCCTCACTTGGGTCATCCTTTTTTTTTTTTCTTACTTGAGATCAACAGAGGATGCTGTTTGATAAATACATGTTTAACACAATCTCTTTTCATTTATTTATAATTTTCCTTTGTTTGAATAAATAAGGAATGGAGTAACATCACTAGTCAACATTCGCACAGCTCCATCAAATGACACAGTTTGTTGGCATGTTGAACAGAGTTAACATTCAGTCAGCAAAGAGAACAAAACATCTTTGTATCAATCTACAAGAGCTGTTTGAAGCTGAGACAAACAAACCAATAACATGAAAGAACAAAGGGTCCTCAAATAAATTATAAATAATTATCAAGCTGGACATTATTGTGCATGAGTGAAACTGAATTTAATAAATAAAAGTTTGAGTGGGGTGGGGAAAGGGGGGTCATTCAATAAATAATAGTATGAATATATTAGTAATACAAGAAAAATGACTTTCTGTGTTCTAGAATTCTTGTTGGAACATTTGGGGAGCGATTGATATACTGGCCATGCTTATACAGCATTATTTGGCTGAAAATGGAAACAAAAATATGGAGAAAAATCCTTTGGCAAGTAAAGCATTAGAAAAATGAAATCTGTTAAATCGTTCTCCAGAGCATTTCTCTGGCATGATGAAGGATGATAGTTATTTCATTGGTCATTTTACTGTAATATTAATAGAATTCATAGTTCATTTACTGTAGTCTTACTACTAATTTTTCATGACTTAAGCATCCTTAAATAATCATTAGCATTAGAATTAAAAAAAAGAAATGCCTAATCACTATAACTATTCTGTTTATTTAAGTTTTTATAACAAAATACAGAAAGCTTTCAGATCACTACTAAAACACAGAATTTTTTTTTAAAAATTACTCAGCGCTTAATGCAAACACCTCTTCCAAATAAACTGAACAATTTGGTTGGAGTAAATTTATAACCTAAAAGACAAATACGGGATTTTTTTTTTTCTCCACTAGATTATCAATAATTGGATGAGTAAAAACAACAAAAAAAGGTCAAATTTTTTTTTTTTTTAAAAATAAAACAAAAAACAAAAACAAAAATCATGTTACAAGTTTAGTATTGTTAAAATGAATGTTGTCATATACAAGTCATGGTAGTTCATCAAATGCATGAATGTTGAGTATAAAAATTCATTGTACCAAAATGTCATTGAGAAAGGATTCAGCAATCAGCACATACAGATTTTAACAGAATTTTACTATTTTATAACTTTAAAAAAAATTTAAGAGAAAGGTTTAACAAGTTTTTAATACTAATACAAAACTAATGATCCTTTGGGGTAATCTTGTTCTAGAGATTTTATCAAGTTTTTCTATCCTGATTCAAATTTTGATGAAGAAGATGCATCAACCAGCACATAGGTTATAAGTAATATTTATGACTCCAGTAAACCATAGCACACAAATATGAATTTAAGCTTAATGGCAGCAAAGTAACATCAATATCAATACCAACTCTTATAAAGAATGACATTTAAATACATCAATAAATGGTGAGAAACCATAAATAAATGACACAAAGGCGTAGTTTAATTTTGTTAATGTTAGTTAGGGACAATACAAAATCTTCCAATATATTTTAGCAAAACATGAAGATATATAAATATTTAATATAAAAATACATATTACCCAGCAATAGGTCACATCAAATTCCATTAAAAGAAAATAGAAATAACTAGATGCACATTAAGAAAATCAACATACTAAGTAATGCTAAATAATGTTTCTTTTCATAAGAACATCTGTAAATAGGGCTGTGTTATGATCAACAAAGAAATACATGTCTGTGATCCTGCATTGCTATTCTATGTGGCGAAAAAAACACCAAAAAAAAAAAACAGAGTGACAACAACGCAAGTAACATTGACTCCAGGGCACAGGAATGAAAGCTAAGAAGTATAAATACAAAACTGTCAACTGTCATGAAACTAAACTTAGAATACTAATCACTATACAAATATTCAAGGATTTATATGTGTTCATGTGACCAGGATCATCTGAAACTTCTGGAAAACTCCAGAGTCCAAAGGTTAAGAGCGGAGAGGGGTGTAAAATTATGTGTGCTTAAAGGTTGGAATAGTTAACCTCCATTTTACACTCAACTTATGAGAGAATGGAGTCAATATGGACAGTAGTGACATTACTATCTTGTCTGCCACTGGGTAGGGTTAGACGTTTCCTAGATCTGTGTCTGATAAAACACAATGACATCCAAGTTAAAAAAGTAACATCTCTAATTTTAAGTTTCATCTAAAAGCACACAATAAATTACTGGGCAGTAGAGATATTAATAGACATGTCAATAATGTATCATAACCATTGATTAGCTGGAAGCGATGCTCATCTGTGGATGGCCTATATGTAATATCATAATGCTTTTATATTAATTAATATATCTTTCTATGTAGGTTGCAGATTATTCCATGTTAGGTAAACCTACTGCTGTAATTAGTTCTTGGCCCATCCATTTCTTTTTTTTTAAAAAGGTGTGCTGACTAGACAAGTTAAGAAAAATCTTTTTCTCCTATTTCTATCAGCAGATCACAATTGTTAAACATTGAAATAGGAACATAAGAACATAAGACTGCAACAGTATGCAATGTTATTTTGTTTTTTTTGTTGTTTTTTTTGTGTTTTTTTTGTTGCTGAAAAAATATAAATATCATAACAAATTTTTTATAAAAATTTAAGTAAAAAGGAAAAGTAATAAGCAACAAGCAATGTATTAAATGCATATGTGAAATATGATTTGACAATCGAGGATAAATGGAAATCTTACAGAAAACAGTATGCACTGTACATACCAAGGCAAACAAAATACAGAAGGGGGAGTAGGGGCAAGAAATAGTAGGGAGACATTCTCAATTCTGAAGAGCACCATTGTTTGCATCATGCTATGTTTATAAATCCAATGAGAGAAGCATTTTTATCTATAGAAACATCAGCTTTAAAAAAAAGAATGAAACAGATTATTCAATGTTTTGATGAGTTTTAAGAGAATACAGAGACTATTAAGATGTTGGTCCTTTTCATTCTATTTTTCATTTAAGTATTTCACTAAATATTACCCTAGCAGTTCTATTACAAACAACAAATAAAAAAGACATATGTAGGCCTCAAACATGCACAAATAAAAAATTGTCCTTTAAAATCAAGATTGAAATTGATACTACGAAGGGACTTGAATATTTTTTCATGTTAAAAATGTATGTTTCCACTCATGGATGCTCAACATGAAATTTAGCAGGTCCTCCCCCTAATACCAACATACAATTCAAAGGCTTTTTTTTACACAAACCAACTACAAAAATGCTCATCTGCATTGCCTAAAGTTAACAGATGACAGGTAAAAAAATATAATGAATGAATTGAGGTTGGGAAAATAGGCAAGATCAAAATAAGTTATAGTTTTGTAGTGAGCTCTTTCAATCTTTTAGCCAGAGCAATGATGTAGCTTGCTTTTTTGTATTTCAATCTAGTGGGCTAACAACTGGTGCAAAAAACACAATATTTTAATTTCTGATTTATTTTATTACTTATACCTATAGCAAATACAGATTAGAAAAGACTTGTGGAATTAAATAAGAGATTTCAGTGTTATTCTGTTTAAATAGGAAAACTCATGAAGCAAACAGATGAAATAATAATATAAGTAGATGTGTAGTTTGTTAGGGTCATGATGCAGAAAGTAGGTTTGGAATGTGGACAGAATCTCATAACATCTGTGATTATCAAGTACCTGAAGACTTTTTGTGGTTTAGCTACAGCAACAATTAACAAACTGAGCTTTGATGGTGAGAATGTGAGGACACAGATTGATGTTGGGTCCTACTTCTGATAAGACACCACAAAATCAGACAAAGGGATTCATATAACTAGAATTTTCATCTACAACATCTTTCAAGGATGGGAAACTGCAAATTGCAATGGGAGGATACTTACTAAGAGTATGCAAATAATAAATTTGTTTGTGCAATTTTTTTTATGTTATTACATTCATTTTGAAAATTAATTTGGAAGGGAAACAAGGACTTTTTGAAACTTCTTTCTCATTTACAAATATAAATTTTATAAGTTCATTACTTCTTTTACATTAACTACTAACTTAAAGAGTAAAACTAACATACTTTTTAAAATTACATGAATTCCTTTTAATGGAAAACTTATAGTTCACCAAAAGTATATATTTTTTAAAAATAATGTATCCAAACAATTTATGGGTGCATATAATTCCGTAGGTATGAAAAAAGGTTTGTTGGTAATAGTGAGTTCAATAGCACACAAAATAAAATTCCTGACAACTGCCTAAATGAGATTCTTTCAAAAACTGCAAGTGCATAATATTTTCTTTGTTTTTAAGAATGTGGAAATAGTTACAATAGTTAAAATTGAAAAATGGTGCCATAAATCTTAGGTGTAAAAGGAAATGTGACATTAGACTGGAATATTAAAATAGTATAACTAGTTACAAATATATTTTTTTGGATTCACTAATTTGAAAAAAGAGACTGATTCAGCTTAATTTCGCTCTAAAAATTGTCCTATTTTGTGGTGGCCTATCCTGAAAATGGTTGGTTGTTTGAAGATGACACAAGGAGAAAAGACAAAAGATGCTGTTAAAATCAACATTAATATAGATTAATACAAGTGCATATAGGTTGTAATGTACTGACAAAATAGATCCTTTGGTAACATTATTACAAAAATATCTTATTTTGGACTAGGACTATTTCATCAACAGTTTTCTTCTTTGCATTATTACTTGAAATATCATATGCCAATACAGTCTGCTTACCAGGCTCAATAGATGGATTATTATAAATAAAACAACCCTCTTTTGTGGCCCTAAACACAACAGCTTTTTAATGCTTTTTTTTTTTTTAAATGATAAAAATCATTAGTTCTCATTTCCACCACAGACTGATTATATATAATGATATTTTGAAACAAAGTAGGAGTTTCCTAGTGGCCTCAAGAATGCTACATTTTATAATGTTAAAAATGAATATCAACAGGCCATCCCATTTCATATTGACTTGTTTAAGGTAACTGGGTTTGTCTCCCCTCTTGAATGAGGATTTTATTTATGTTATATTTATGGAAGAAACTTAAAAAGCTAACTCAAGCCAAGTATGGAGACAAAGTGTAAAAGCTATAAACAGACAATGGTTAGCACCTTGATAAAGTAATACTAAGAAGTCAAATACTAAAAAAATATAGAGGAATGAATCAATTGATAACAGAGAAGAACCTTTAAAAAAAACATTTAAACCACAGTTTTGATTTTGAGTATCACATCATTAAGTTTGATGGAGTTGGCTATGCTGGGTGTAGCCAAACTTTGGTAAATACTTTAAAGAAACAATGGAACTTGGTAGGACAATTCAGAGTTTCAGTATTTTCCAGACGGATAAAACATTGCTTACATAAGAGTACTTAATAGTTGTGCTTTTTTCTTTAAAAAAAAAATTTAAAAAAAAAAACCAAACACCAATGGGGATGAGTAACATACAACTAGGTTAATGACTGAAAGATTAGATCAGTGGCTGTAAATATGAGTATCATAAATGTATTTTTGCAAATTGCATATGCTTTTCGTAACAACATTTTTCTAAGAAACTCATTATAACAAGTTAGTTAATGTGTCCTAATTTACATTTTAGTTTTGGTTTCAATAATGATGAGCTTGCAAAAGACTGCCAACATATTTTTGGTTAATTTACTGTGAGTCTGCTAAGAGAAGCAGACCATTGACTGGTAGAATTTAATCAACATTTAACAACTTGGGACACATGCATTATCATGAAAAATTCCTTTAAAAAAATTAAAAGCTGGTCATTTTAATTCCATAGGGACATGTCTTAATTTGGTCAGAAACAATTTTTAATTTTTTTAAATGTGCTTTAAATGGAAATAATTTTAAACATAGGAAGAAACAAAAAACACTTCCCTAGATCCTGTCCAGTTAAATGACCAATAAGAGTAGTTTGCATCTTCTAGTTAAATTCTTAGTGTGTCTTTGTTCTATCAAATGCATTTAGCCTTTAAATAAAAAAAAAATAGCTGAGATCCATCACTACCAATGCTCAAAGGAAAAAAGCAGGAAATAGAACAAGTTCAGAAGAGAAAAAAACAGGCCAAGAGGACAATACTGAAGATCTGCAAAACACATAGATTTTTTCTTGGGAAATGCTTTGATAACAAATTGGAACCAACATTAGATAATTGTTTTAAAGTATGCATTGGATTTCAAACAGGATTCTTTAGCAATAGTAAATAAATTAAAATTTGAAAGATGATTTTAATTCTAGTTTTTTGGCGTTTGTCCTCCCATTTATCCCAATCCCTCATATCTCTTGGAAAAATACAAATGAAATACTTTCCAAGAACACTGATCTAATATCCTAAACTTGAAAAACTATCACTGATAAGGACCTTTCATATACTTCAATAGGTGGATCTAACAAAAAATATTATTTTGCTTTTGGTTTCTAAACCTTATTCTAAAAAGGATAATTCTTACATAAAAATGTTTCTACATTAAGAATACTGTAAATCCATTATCATGTGGTGGTGCCAAGAAAAGGGAACAGTTGTAATATTCAGCTTGGCATTTCTAGCACAATAGTGTTTTCAATCAAAGTAAACTTTTGATGATGCATCCTTAACAATAATTTAATGACCTGAGTATAGATCAAAATCACATAGAAGACTAGATCATCTTTTAAACACAGTCTTAAGCTCTATTTCAAAACAAATAACACTCTGCTAATGTCCACAAACATGGGTGTGTTGAGAAATAATTTTAACATTGTGGAGAAGAAAAGTCAGTTGAGGTTTCTGGATTATGGCAGTTTTAAATCTTCTATCCTTGACTGCTTCATATGTAAGGGACATATTCTATTTGCCTTATAATTTGAAACCTTGCTTATTTATTTAGTTAAAGAATAAAAGCAAAAGATGGGTAAGGGAACTTAAGTACAATTTCTTTTTCCTTTTAAAGGTCCATATACCAAATTAAAGTGCATGCATTACAAACAAAAAAGACAGGGCTGGAATTAAGAAAAAAAATAGAGATGAAATACAATAGCAACTTCGCCAAACACAAATATGGTTATAGATATTTGTCACAACATCTATTACAAATAAAAACTCCAAAAACATTTTCATAACATATTTACAGGTAATGAATGACACAAAAGCACAAAAATTAAAAGAAAAGGAATATACAATACAATATGAGGGCTTGAATATGGGAGATCACTCGCAAAGTTTTCCCCTACAAGCAAAGAGAACTGTTCATTTTTTTGCTTTGTGTCAGGAAATGATCAAATGAATATCATTTTATTGGTTGTTTCTATAACAGACAACAACAAAATTTGATGCAGTTGAAAAAAAAGTCTGTAACAGGGATAGGAAAGTAACCATCGTGATATAGTATTTTTGTAACTTCTACACAAACAGTTTAGTAACATTATAAAAATAACAAGCAATACAGTTTTAAACTACATTTCATAAGATGAAAAAATGTGCTTTTAAGATTTAGAGATATCTCGCTAATATAATACAATAATAAATGGAAACCATAAAAAGATATGATCATAATTAAAGAAAAAAAAAAATTTCAATGCTGCTCTGATGTAGTTCTGCTTCCCTATGACAAGTTTGAAGAAAACGTAGTTAATTTTTGTTCAACACTGTAATTTTAGTTCTTTGAGGTAAGATATTCTTATAAATTATGACAAGGGAGAATTGTTTATATAGACAATAATTTAAAAGTAACATGAAACCAACCAGAGATTATGTAATGAAAAAATTATATTGGCACTGTTGTTCATGGCCTGGATTAGCCAGAAGCCACTGGATGGGTCCAACAAATGAAACTGGCAAATATTAGCAAACGCACAAAGATATTTTCCTTTCTTGTTGATTGTGCGTGACTGATCTATAATGAAGATTCAACAACTTTATGAGTAGCTCAAATATATATTTAACCTCTTAGGTTGTTTTTTGTTTTTGTCGTTTTTTTTTTTAATTGGTTACAGTGACAATGATAAAAAGGCTTTTCAACATAAAATATCCTATTATTTCAATTTAAAAAAAAAAAGTAAACCTGCAGGTCTCATATAATCATACAAGTTCATTGTATAGAGAAGTCTCAAATGGTCAGGAAAGGTCACAACTTGTAATTATATTTATCTTCTTAGGTTGTTTTTTGTTTTTGTTGTTTTTTTTTTTAATTGGTTACAGTGACAATGATAAAAAGGCTTTTCAACATAAAATATCCTATTATTTCAATTTAAAAAAAAAAAGTCAACCTGCAGGTCTCATATAATCATACAAGTTCATTGTATAGAGAAGTCTCAAATGGTCAGGAAAGGTCACAACTTGTAATTGCTTATTTGGTGGTGTCACATGGCAAAATAAACACCACACGAATATGGGCAATTTGATATTGGGTGTATAATAATAACAAAAATTAAGAATGGATTCAACAAATTTGGTAAGATAACACATGAGCAATGCAATTTATTGTTTTAATAAGTAATAGCTTTTAAAAATGTCATTGTATCAAAAAAAAGGATGAAGATTTATCCCCTTCAACATATCAAGCATAAACACTTAGCTCTATAGGTGTATCAAAAGCATGCAGATGTTCTTGCCCAAATACGACAACAACAGAAAGAAATGTCAAGAAAAAATTAAACTTGAGTGCATGTAAAACAAAAATCTAACAAAAAATGGAGGGGGGGAAAATGTCCAAACAAGCAGACATAATTTATCATAGAGTTAGTAATAAGAATTATTAGTGTGGAATCTCATTAAATATAACCTGATTAAGAGCAATAACTGGACTTTGTTGGTGCAAAGAACCTACATAAAAAAAAGAGTTGCATGCTGTGCTAACAAAGATGAGACAAAGTTCATGACACACATAAAAATATTCCATTTATAAGGGCAGCAGCAGCAGCAACAAACAACATTAACTCTTTAACAATACCAATATATAGATTTATTTACTGTTACAAATTTTAGGGAAGGTTTTATTCAAACAAAGTTTAAAATATCTTCTAAGGAGTTCTCAATTGCAAATGGTAAAAATATGTGTAAAGATAAGTAAGTGTAGAAAATTTTTTTTTAAAAAAGTGTTATTTTCCTTTAAAAATTTATGGAATCCAATATTTAAGAAACAGTTTGGAAGGTGGGGAAAAGAGGAGTTTAAAAATTTTTCAATGCTATTCAATATATAAATGACCCAAGTGTATTTGTTTCACACTCTTGTTTCTTAGCTCCAACAATACATCATCGGTTATTTAAAAGACAGATTTGTTTTTGTAAAACTACAGCTAGGTTTTATTTTTATGTAAAGTAAAAGAAAACATTAAAAACAGACTGCTATTGGCTTTGCAGTGGGAAGTTGCTCTAAGAAAAGCATTGACTTAGGCACTTTTTGTATAGGTTGGAATGATCCCATTTATGACCAAACAATATGAAGCTACAAATTTTGAAGAAAAGAACTATCCTTGCATGAGAAGAAAGCACATATTTACTGCAAATTTTCATTTCTTATAGGACATTTTAAAATTGATTTTAGGAACTAAACTATTTTTAAAACAAATATATTTAAACTAAATAATCTATGCTCCTATGAATGCCTGCATTTATTTTAATCATTTTTTTTTGTCATGGTAGTCTCAGTTTTCAGTAAAAAATATTACTAAATCCAATGTATGTCAGAATAAAATTGGTGTAACGCTAGAAGTTAAGGCAGGATGAAATACATTGCACAACAATTTAGCAGTTGCCTTTAGTTTAAACTATACTTGATATTTTGATTTTGGCTACATAAATTTCCTGCATTTAAAAACAAGTTTTAAAATGAAATTTAAAAAAAAAACTTGTTGATGGACAAGCAATGTTAATTAATTTATATTAACAAGCAACAACATTTGGAAGAACTTTGTTCAACTGATGTGAAAATGACTCAGGGATTGTGTGTGCAACGATAAATGACTGAAAGAACAGGAAGAATGAAATGCAGGGGAAAAGGGGAAGAAAGTTGGGGGATTGGGGGGGGGGGGGTCAAAAAAATAAAGGGATTATTTTGCTTTAAAAAGGGTTAAAAAGGGGAAAAATTAATTGAATTGAATATTTTTTTTAGGGATTTTGAAGTGGCTAAAAATGTATCCCGGCGCTGAAACCCCTGGGGGGGGGGGGTGTCAAAATAATAAAGGGATTATTTTGCTTTAAAAATGGTTAAAATGTGGAAAAATTAATTGCATTGCATATTTCTTTTAGGGATTAGGTACAAAAATATTGCTAAACCGAGGAAATACAATGGAAAAAAAAAGCATCGACACCAATGGCACATAATACACAATGATAATTGGTCTTATAAAATAGTGTTCGCAGCTAATTTTGATATGAAGGATCAACCAATATGAAGCTACCATCTTTTGTTTTCACTTATACTTCACATATTAACAGTAAATCAGTGAATGCAGCGTTTGGTCAAACAATATTTTATAAGACCAATCTTTAAAAAAAAAATATATATATCTTGGAATAAATTCACATATACACCGCTGGTGAGGTACTTTAAAATGTATCAATATTTTTTTCAAATAAATATAAAATAAATAAATAATGACTGGTTGTTGTTTTTTCTCTCCCTCTTACTTGCAAGAATATATATTGAATATTACAGTACTTTAATGAATAAATAATAGAATCACACTTGACAAGAATGAAAGATGACAAAATTCATTATATATATATTTATAGATAAATTTAAATGTTAAGATCTTTATGTTTTAGACACATTTAAACTTATTATGCACTTACTCAATGTTAAAGCAATCAGGAACTATGTCTAAGCAAAACAAAATAACAGAAGATTTGAACAAGCTGTTTATAATGATCAAATATATAAACAATGCACTGAATGAGGTAAATAGTAATCTCTAAAACATGACCATGCCCACAACTATACATACAACCCTCTATCAGAACTATATCCATAGAACTTAGGGGGGAAGGAACAGGCTTTCTGCAAAAGTGTAGTTCATTTCAAATACCAATTGCTAGCTTTTCTCCAATGCCCCAGATAAACAGACAATGTTCTGGTTTAACAATGGGTTATTTGATAACAAAAATGGCCTTAAAAAAATATATCAATTCACAATATCAAGTAACACAGATAATTAACTGAAAATATTTGTTTAACAGGGGTATTTACAAACGAATTCGGTCGCATTATAATTGAATTTAGTAGTGCATCTTCATAAAAACATTCAGCTAGAAATGAAGCCAGGAAACTTTTTCTAAAATTCAACACACAAAGGCAATTATTGGCAATAATATTACATTTTTTTAAAGACAAAAAAAACGTATTTTCTAATTTCACCAAAATAAAAAAAAAGAAATAAAATAATTCAACAGATTTAGCCTTCAAGTATCTAATCAAACTGATTAACTTATAAAGAAAGAAATTTACAATAAACCCAAAACATGTACTGTAATATTAAAACATATTGCACAAATTGATCAGATGTATCAAATTCAAAAGCAAATAAAATATCTTGAAATATTCATTTTATAAATATGAGATTTTCATTTACTTTTACAGGCAAAAATTAAATTTAACATTCTTGCTGTTATAACCAACAACACATAAATCTTTTACTGCAAAGACACTGATTTAATTTACTTTATGATTTCCAATTTAACTCCATTTCCAGCTGAATTTTGAATAAAATTTTTCTAGAATGCAACATAAAATGAGCAAAATAAACTCTGTGATAAGTGCCATAACTTTGTCCAATAACTGAAGAAAAACATTTTTTTTAAAAAAAGAGGAAAGTCTATACTCATTATTTTAGTTATGACTTACTTCTCAAATTAAAAAAAAAAAAAAATATATATATATATTATATATATTTTAACTGGCAAAATCAAACAGATTTCTAACTCGTTATAAAATTTTCTTAACTCTATCCTTAAAAAAAATAAATACTAAAATGCACAGGTTTTTATTTTTCAGATAGGAACAGAAAAAAGGTACTTTAAGATATGTTTTTAAAAATATTATAACGATTGGAATCTGGTTTGTTTTACATGTGATTAAATGTACTTCGAAGAGATGATCAGGATTTATTATTATTACTTGGTGTGGAGTTATCACTGGAAATGAGGTATTAGATGAGAGTATCAACAAAACCAATTTTATTAATAAATGTGTTCAACAAATTAACTCACTTTTTTTTTTTTACACCTCCTACCCTGAATACAAGTCAAACATTTAGTCAGATTTCAGGTTCAACAGAGATAACACAACCCATTTACATTTTATACATCTAACAGAAACAAGAAAGTCTTTTTAAAAATTTGCTCCAACAAAGACAATTCATTTTAAAGTATCATGACGACTAATTATTACAACAATATAACAATATTAATAAACAATAATAATAATAATAATAACAATAAGGTTTCCCACAACAATTATGATAAAATTAACTAATAATAGCTGTTCAGACAAGGATTAAATTTAGAATAACATAAAAGGAACATTTGATCTCTTTTTTTTTTAAATGCCACAGGACGCTTAATGCTTTTAATCTTCTTGGTTTATGTATGGCTGGTATTGGTCCATATGATGATGTCTTTAAATGGCAACAGGTCAACAATTAACAAGGCTATGTCCTGCAGTAAAAGGGCAATAACATAAAAATTTCAAAGAACAAACAGGAAATTTTTACACTATTTGAAATAAAATTTGTAAAAAAGGAAAAAAAAAATTTCCAGATTCTCCACCTAACTGGACCTGCCACTCGAGTTAAAGCTCAGTAGAAAGATGAACTGGAGGATCCTCCATTACCACTGCCACGTCCTCCTCTTCGAGAGTTGAGAACGTGGCCTGGTCGGCTGGCTGGAGGGGTTTGTGGGTGAGCGACATTAGGGTCATAGTTGAAAAAGTAGACACTGCAATCTTTGGTGGTTAGCATAAGCTCCAAACTGCTGGGATGAACTGCCACATTGTGGCATTGGGCAAGCTTGCTGACCGATTCAAAAATATTCAGGACTTGGCCACTGATATCAAACACTGTGATGTTGAAAGTGTTGTGATTATCTGTGACAACAACTTGATTCAGATAATTGATGGAGACTCCGATGGGGAAGTAGGTGATGCTTTCATTGCCAATCTTGTACAAGAAATCTGCATCATAATTGAAAACTTGTACGCAGTGACCTCGGTTATCACTGATGAAGATCTTACCATCTTTAGCAGCAACATCATTGGGGAACTCAAGATCTTTGGTGAGGGAATGTGAGACAATAAAATTCCCATCTTGGCCAAACATGACCAGTTTCATTACTTTGCACTCCACAACAATGATGGTTCCCTCTTCATCTACAGTAACCCCTCTTGGGTGTTGTAATATGTTGCCTCCAAAACATCTAACAAACTCTCCTTCAATGGTAAAGATCTGAATGTCATGACTTGGTGGGCGCTCTGTCGCAATTATATTCTGTGTGATGGGGCATATTGCAACCCTATTAGGAAAGTACAGAAAACCCTCCTGCCTTGTGAAGCCTTTGTTGCGAAGTCCATTGTTGCGATTTTCGGAGTCCTCAGCTACTGGTGGCAAGTTTGGAGGTTGGCCAATGGTACGAACAAATTCATGCTTGTTATTGTAGTAAACAATGCGATGGTTGTTAGTGTCACAAATGACATAAGATCCATCTTTTAAGTAAGCTTGGCCACTTGGTTCTGTAAAGGCATATTCCGATCTACCATACTCTCCAAACATATGGATGTAAGATGTTTTAGTACGGCATCGGTTAAGGTGGGGTATAAAGGTGCCACCTTTCCTGTCTCGCTCATTGACATTATTCCAGGTTGAGATGGACATAGAGTCAGGTGCGGCAGACCAGCGCTGATAATTACAGTCTGGGTTATCAGATCCTCCAACACCGTAGTCTGACATGGTGCGTCCCCTATTGAACTCATTTCTCTGAGTCCCTGGTGTGGGTGAGACCTTCTGTTCAACATCATTTACTGAAAAACTGATGGACATAAAATTCTGGTTTAGAACTGTGTGCGATTCCTTGTAATTCGGATCAAACTTTATATCAATTTTAATTCCCTCATTGTCTTTAACAGTATCTGCATATCCAGCAACACATCTCTTGTACTCATTCTCCATTGTTGGCAACAATTTAAGAAGGTCTAAGATGGATCCCCCTTCCAAAGTGCGAGTGTTAAATGATGATACAGCCTCTAGTTCCTGTTCAATGGCAGTGATCAGCTTGGACCAAAGCATTACATGACCCTCCATTGCTGCATGCGTCTTGTCCAACATTTCCAATGCAGCCATCCGGTTTTGATCCACGACAGTTTTACAGTAATCAGAGTAGTCCTCGATCTGTTTCCGTATCCCCCTTCTTTTGTTGTCCATTGACTGAAGTAAAACAGGTACCTTTTTGGTCATCTCCATGACGTCTTTGTGCTTGATGCTTGCATCCTCATTCCAGGTCTTCAACCTCTCCACGACAATATAATAGATCTCATGAATATCATGACTATTTTTAGGTGACTCTGGGTGGTGGTGGTCACTGACGCACTTGTCACACATCATCAGCTCACATGTGCAGCAGTACTTGCTCAGGGGTTCGCTTGCGTGCTTCTCACAAAGTGGCTTGTAGTCACCATCAATGCATTTCCCTATCTTTGTAATGGGGGTGAGATTGTGGCCCTGAAAGTGATGAATGGTCTTGTGTCCATCTTTACATTCGGCGCAAAGAAAAGCCATACAGGTGGTGCAGCAGGTGACGGCTTCCTGATCACGGGTACATCCGGTGCAGCTGAATGGGAATATCTTCAATTTCTCCCTCATATACCTTGCTCCTTGGTAGTCAAGGAGGATGTTACAAGGCCCATCTTTGGCTATAGTTTTGCGGGTGCACTTGGGGCAGGAAATAGTTTTATCTGCTGTATTAAATCGCGATGCTATGCAGGAAAAGCAGAAGCTGTGAAGGCAATCCAGGGTGTGGGGCCACTTTTTTTGCTTGTTACAGCAATCACAGGTGACTTGTTTGACAATAGACTCTGGCATGTTACTTGCAAATGGTCCACCCCGCCATGGTTGAGTGGGTGGAGGAAGGCTAAAGTCCTGAGAGCTGAAAGCTTGAAAGTTCCCAGTTGGAGATGTGAAATAATCACCGCCCTGTCTGGTGGGAGAATAGAACCCAGAGGCGTTGCTGAAGCCACCATTTGAAGCCGTGGCATTATTGAAACCACTTTGTGCAGCAGCACCACTGAAGCTCGACAATACAGGAGATGTGTTGAATCCACTTGGACCGGGGGCATTACTAAAACTTTGCTGTGATGGAGCTGTATAGAAACCACCACTTTTGTTATGCACTCCCTGATTTCCAGCAAAGAAACCAGAATTGAAAAGACTGTTTCCTTCATTCAGGAAAGGCTGGAAGTTACCCACCCCAAAGCTTCCTGAAAATGAAGAGCCACTACCAATGGCTCCAAGATCATTACTTGAAGTTGAAGGCATGTTGTCAAAGAAATTAGGCAAGCCCATATGGTTGAGTTCTTGCTGGATAGGCTGAGTTAACAATGAGTGGTTAAAGCTTTCTCCATACAAAGGATTCATTTCTTGCTCTGTAACGGGTGGATTGTAATTACTACTACTACTACTGTTTGGACCAATAATAGGTCTTCCTTGCTCTGAAATTTCCAAAACAAGTTGTAATCAACAAAACATCTCATTTAAATGTTAGCATGTATTTTTCTGGAATTGCGTAACTTTGATTTTGTAAAAAGCAAAAAGATCTCACATAACTATTTAAGAAGCTCTTAAACAACCAAATATGTTTGACAAAAATTACTATTAAAAAAAATAAAATGGATACAAAATAGATACAACTGCAAATAAACAATCAATAATATTGCTTTTTATATTGAATTACAATGGCTCCTATGTTGCCGAGTTTTATTTTCACAGGCAGTCAATGGATAATAATTTAATGACAAAGGGCAATGTAACGAAAAAAATTTAAAAACACAAAGTTTAAAAAACAACTTACTTGGTGCACTAAGATCTGGAAAGTTTTGTATATCCTGGTTTAAATGGCCTACATTTTGTCCACTCATAAATAATCCAAAAGGGCCAGAGTCATCCTTAGTCACACCAAAATCTGATGCAGAGAGGGATGTCATCTTGCGCTCTAAATCAATTTGGGGCTGTAAATATTGACATCTTTTTTACAATACTGGCAAGGTATGATAACCTTAATAAAATACTTATACAACAAAAATCAAATCCTGAAAACTCTGCAATTGGATGTAGGATGATCTTTCACAAGCACTTGTCATAACAACAAATAATTATTGACATCTATTCTATTGTTATTTTGGTTGTAATTTAACATACACGTAAATTAATATCAGAACGTTTTAGAGTGCAATGGTTCTTTCTTTAAAAATAAGAAACAAAAATTACTTTATGTACTTTCAATTTAACAAAAAAACTGCATATTTTAATTTTTGCTTTGTCAAAAAATATCCATAAACTGGAGGTTAATTGCATTTTAACGCTTAGGAAACCATTAGGTGTTTTTGGCAATTTGTAATAAGTAATAACATGAAGATCTTTTCAATAATTTTTAATCTTTGAATCATGCAAGGGACTGTGCATACAGTTTGTCACACTCCTGAGGGGGGTGGGGGTATCTAAGAAAGTGTGACAGTTTGTGAGGGAGGCAGGGTAAGTAAAGATCATAGGTAACGTCACAATGTATATTTATATTTTTTTTTACATATAAAACCTCAAATTGAGTGGTGTTTAACTTTTTGTTGTGCATGATGCAGTCTGACAGATGCAGACATGTTTACCCCTGGGTTAGTGTCAGAGTATTTATCAGCTCTCAAAGTGTAGTTTGGGGGATTTTTTTTTGGGGGGGGGGGGG
>CAXITT010000009.1:2647990-2663667 GCA_964033795.1 Lymnaea stagnalis
AAAAAAGGGTGTGGGGGGGGGGGGGGGGGGGGGGTAAAAATTGTCTGAAAATAGTGTGACATACCTTATGGACAGCCCCTTAGCCAATTTCTATCTCATTAAATAGCTATTGTAAAATTAAATTTACCTGTTTAGGTTCAGGGAGATCTTTCTTATCTATATGGTTCCCATTCATAGGCAGTGTGGACTGTAAAATGGATACTTGATGATCTAATGATGAATCTTGAACAGATGGGTGAGATTGGAGAGCCAGGGAAAGCCTACTTTGGGTCTGCTGGCGGGTGGATTCAAGTCCATCAGCGCTGTTAGTGCTAGACCCACCTGATGAAACTGAGGAGGAACGACTTGTGCGTCTGTGTTCTCCAATAGCTCCATGAAGGTCTGAAATAATAGAATAATTAAATAACTCACAATACAAGGCAAGGTAATGATTTTTTTAAAGCCTATGTCAATTAACCCTTTTGTTACCACTGAACTAAATATGAGTCATGGAATAATCACCCATGTTGGATCATACTCACATAGTCAGAATAATCAGTTATGTTATACTTATATCAAATTTCAATAGCTGCAATTTTTATATATATATATATATATATTTTAAAAAGAGATCTTTAATCATTTTGGGTCAGTGTTGAAAATTGTGAGACTAAAAATGAATACTACAAGCTGCTTCAACGAAACACCAGTAAGTATTTTTTCTTTTATTGAAAATTTAGCCTTTTCATACCAATGGTAAAAACTAACATTTCTATTTCAATAACTTATTCTTTCCAGGATAAGATGTCCACTTAATCCCTTAACAAGACTTACTAGCTGTGGCTGAATGGCTCACTGTGTCATCGACATCTGGTGGAGAAGATGATGGTGCAGCAGGCCAAGATGGCCTGGTCGATGTCTGAGTAGCTGGACTGTGTCTTACCATTGCCATCTGGCCTGGAGGTGTGGCAAAGAAGTGGTTTGTTCTTGAAGTTTGGCTTTCAGGACCAGAGTCTGCAAATAAAATATTGATGATTTCCAATTAAAAGCATAACAACTATAACTAATGGTTTCAGCACTGTTCTCAAAACAATACTTTACATTTTCCAATCATTATAAATGAAAATATTTTATGCCATACAGAGATAGAAAGTTTAACTTCCAAAGAATGTTGTTTTTTTTTTAATTTACCAAATCAGTTCAAACATGTTTGAAAGTACAGGAGGTTCATTATTAATCATCTTCTCTTCTTTATTTTAAGGGCCCACGATCAATGAATTGATCATTCTGGCTCCTACATTAATGGAATTTTGATTAAAGAACAATTGCTATAACGAAGATAAAAATTTCAAGGTCTAATAATAAATCAATTTGTCTTTTTTACATTTATTAAGTTTTTCAACTTATTACTTTTCCAAGGGTATCATATGTTAATGTTAAAATGACAGCCAGCTTAAGATGGCACCCTATCCACAACTGGTGGTGGTTTGATGCATAAACGACATCATTAATTAACAGAGAAATGCCTTGAAAGAGTTGAGCTACACAAAATACTATTGTAATCAGTGTAGTCTTCAGACAGTTAAGGCATGGGCAACCGGGCATACAACGGGAAAATTTAATAGATGCATGCCCGGAGCCCTATTATTAAGAATACGGTCCTGATTGCATCTTTCACATTATTTGTGGAACCTTAACATAACCTGACCCAACTGACTAGAGATGTTGGGTGAGACTATCCAAGGACCCCAATCAACGTGAACCACAATCAAATAAAACGAAAAAAGAGAGACTCATTTTCAAATTAATTTTATAGGCTGGCACTATGTACACCACAGCGTTGTACCTAGCACAAACCATTCACTTTGGTCTGCGTATACTGCGGCGGTGCACCTAGCAAAATCATTGGAGTGATTGGCTTTGGCCTGCGTAGACCACAGCAAAACCATGGTCTTTGAGTCTTTGCCAGTCTTAGGTCTGACCAGTACTTTTTTCTGGACAAATGGGGCCACTTCATAGGCAAAATGCATCATATATTTTAACTTGTGGTTTACCCCCCCCCCTCCCCACCCATGGAGGCTATTTGTAGATTAAAGGAGGTCACATAATCTGGGACCGTGCCATGGGTAATGGGGAAGTGGTCTGTGGCATGGGTAATAGGGAAGTGGTCGGATCATCTAACTTGGGTGCAGCAGTACTAACCTTATAACTTTTATCTAGGTATTTAGTATTATATTGAGTCTGCTTATTCATTTATCATAATCATAGCGATGTATAGGATGCAAACATACATCGGAATATAAATATAAAAATGGTTGCCTAATTTATTTCAGATTAAAATCCCTTACAACAAATTAAAACTTCCAAAATAACTAGGCATGTGTCACTGTAGAAGGGTTGTAAGAATACCACGGAGAAAGAAATAATGTTAACATCCTCAAATTAAAGATACCAGTAACAGAAAAAAATTGGCTTCTCAACAACAATTCATCCAATGCTTCAGGTATACTTTTGATAATATAAAAAGACAATGACAAATAAAGAATAATCTCAGAGTAGTCAGAGGAACATGTGCTAAGATATGTAGGGACCCTGCAATCTGTGCGGCTGCAGGAGGGTCACCAATATTTAAATTTAAGGAGCCCAAAGTTGTGATGTGGTGAAAAAAAGCCTATCAACTCTGAATGGACGTCACAAAACTGAAAAGTGGTCGGGAATCTCCAAAAGTCACAAGGGCTCTGAGGAAAGGGCAACTATGAGCTCTAGAAATTAAAATCCACCTATATGGACCTCTCTTGAAGAAGCCGGATGGAACACACAAGATCCAGAGGCTTACTCTAAGATCTAAGTAGCAAGACTACCCTTTTTTAATTAACTTATTTGATATGAAAACTGAGCATGAAAATAGACTAACAAAATATAATAGGAGGCTTAACCTTTAAATGATGTAGGTTATTTATATATGCCTAAAACTTTTAAAACTTTAAGTTGTGTAATTATAATAGACCTAATAATCAAATTGCTATTTTAGTCTAAAATATTACCATAAAAGGGAAAAACAAAGAAGGTATTATAGTCATAGGCCATAAGCCTTGATAAAATAGGCTACTGGTCACTACAAGTCTTTAGTCTATTTATGTTGGTGGTGGCCCTCTTATAATAACTATTTGAAATTAAGTCATTTTTATTTTTGTTTGACTTTGTGAATTTTCTTTATCTGGTCATTGACTTGAAATTTTTAGTAGCCATACAGGTATTGCTTTTGTAGCTAAGGATAAACAACAAGCTAAATATCAAAAATTACCAAAATGCAAAATGCGCGCGGCATGGTAAGGTCTTAAAGTAGGACCCATCAAACTGTTGGTTACCTCCAACAGACAATGTTTCAACGGAATTACTAAGGCACTGAAACAAGCAGCAGATCCGAAACACTAATGTCCAAATTTGCCTACGTAGCCTACTTGACGCCAGTCACCCGACCTTGAGCCCTTGCCCTCCGCTCTAACCAGGCAAAAATCACCAAAATAACCGCCAAAAGTTAACGATTTCGGACGTAATCACTTCCAAGTCCAGTTTCTTTGTTACAGTCCCCCCCCCCCCACTTCCCCCCTCCCCCAACCCCTACCACCATCACACAACCTATCATAAAATAAATTGTATTCACGCCCCGAATGACATGAGCCGGTAATGTTTTTAAAAAGGGGAAAGGGGGGGGGTAGGGAAAAAAAAAAAGGGGGGGGGCGGTTACATTTTCGAGGCCACGATGGACTACTGCAATGGTCAGCCCTCATTGGCAGACCGTGACTAGTTCCAACAACAGCAGGCTTATACTTGACCTATTTACATCCTTTATCGTATGTTACACTTCAGTGGTCAGTAGGCCAGGGGTTCTCAGCTGTTCGCTTGTATAACATCCCTATCGCACTCTTAATTGAAGAGTTGAAATATAAAATGATAGATCTTATTTCATATACATGATCTGACAAGCACAACTATTTTAATAATTGCAAACTGGAAAAACAAGAACTTTAAGCTAAACATAATATGTCATATCTTTTTAGCACTCTTGCATGCGACATGACGCGAATGACGAGAATTTTCAGCAAATTTCATAAGCCTGATATTAAAGCTCGTAGCATTATTCCCTGTATCCAATCAAAATGATTTGTGGATAGAATGTAGGAGTCTGAGGGGCCGTAAAGCGAATCTGAAAATATTAAAGCAGGCACAATTTACAAGCATCCCAGGAAATGGTCAAATCTCTACAAATTGCCCGAGAACATATCTTCCACAAATGCCCAGAAAAATTTAAAAAATAAGTATTGTTGTGAAATTCAATAGGACAGGCACACTTTTGATTGCAGTTCCTTTTCTGCCCTTTTTTACTGTTAGAGAAAGTTTGGTGGTTGAGCCTGAATTGAGATTATGGAAATACATCTCAGCCTTTGAACATATTGATCATATTGTTTATTTTATTATGACTAATAAAAAGAATTTCCATACATCTACAGGACTATATAAAATGGGTAAAACAAAGTAGGGATGAACCTGAAAAAAGGAACGCAACGAAACAACCAACGTGTTGGCAGAAAGCCTTCGTCAGAGAACAAAAGAACAGAAAAAACAGTATGAAAATAAAAAATATAAAATATAGCCCTTAGCTTAGAAGTAGTATCCTTGGGCATTTATTTTTTATACTTTTTTTTTTTGTTTTGTTTTGTTCGCTGACGAAGGCTTTCTGCCGACACGTTCGTTGTTTTGTTGGGTTCCTTTTTTCACGCTTAACCCTACTTTGTTTTACTCATTTAATTTTATATTGTGCTAATCTGATTGCAGTCTCTCCCCTTATTACCATCTACAGGACTACATGCTTCATGACTTGCCAATAATTCGATAACAAATTGTACAATTGAATATAATATAGGCCTATTTCCTACATTGGTTAAAAAATAAATCAATTAGTAAATAAGCCGTTGATTCATTTAGTTTAGGGATTCACTGTCCCCAAACTCAACTCCGACACAAGGAAATATAGAACTCCGAGATAAAAAAGGTTGGAAACACTGAAGTGGATAAATTAAATTTCCAGGAATTGAGTTATGATAGTTGTAGGTTTCTGTTAAAGAATCATGTCCAGGCGAGCTAAATAAAACCAATACAAAAAAAATTTCTACAGGTATTCATCATTTTTTTGTGTGATTGTATGAGAAGAGTTCACTAAAAAATATTTATTTAAAAAAAAAAGGAAAGAGGCATTTCCTGGCCATTAAAAGGCTTAATTATGTCTACATATATTATATATGAATGCATTTACATATGGGGAAATGCCTTCAAAGCCGTGGGAAATAAATAAATAGTTGGACAAAATATGTTTAGGCTTATCCTGTCTTTTTTCAAGCCCAAACATATCCTCATAAACTATTTATTTAATTCAGTCTCCCTTAACCAAAACTATGAAGCATTGAACAATTTACTAACAGGCACCTGTACTTCCCTCTTGCAAGTCTGGTGCATAAAAATAAAACCAGCAATCAAATCTGATGTCATTGCCAAGGGCTTACCATAAAATTATGCAAAAATCAATCAAGTAATAAAGAACAGATTGTCCTTACATCATTCTATTATATTAATATATATATATGCATGCATGCATACATGCATGTATATATATATATATATTTCTTTGATTTCTCAAGGGCGTTTATTACAAGAATGAACAGAAACAGAAATTAAATAAGATATTTTTATTGCTACAAATAAAGAAAATGTTATTTGATAACAATGTACTTATTCATTTTCAGCACATGGCACATAACTCCACATTCTTACAAAGACAAACATTTTTGAACTAGAACAATTTAACTAAAGGCAACAATTTTAGAAATTAAATTGAAACTCTGCCATGGCCAGTCCCAAGTTCAGTTGCAAAAGTAGGAGGGTTGGCGTGAGTCCGGGTACCTAAGTCGTAAAAAAAAAAAAAAACTGCTACAGAAACTCCAACAAGAAGCAAAAAACATAAATGAGGTCTCTTCTTCTAAAGAATAGCTATGAAGCCTTGCGACCACAGCCAGATTATACTGGAAGCTGCGAAGCCGAGGACCCCCCTTTCAATGGCAAAAAACATAGGCTCATGGACTCTTAGATCATTGTATGAAACAGGAAAATCAGCACTAGTGGTGGCAGAAATGAGAAAAAGCTCACACGGCTCCACATTTGTGTCATAAGATGGGTCACAAGCTGGACAGTTAGCTTCGGCTTCAGGAGAAACACTAATATACTCAGGGCATGAGGAAGAAAATGCTCCACATACTCAAGGAGTTTCTTTCATGATGACAAGGATGGAACAAGGGGTATTGAAAGGATGGGCAGCCCATGGTCCAAAAATTATTGCAGCAACTTTACCAACCAAGAAGAAGAAAATAAATATAAATTTAATACAGTGCTATGCACCCACCAACAAGACTAAGGATAATAAAATAAGAAGCTTTCTATAACAAACTACAAGCCATGCTGGAAAAAGTTACAGCTAAATATCATAATGGGAGATCTAAATACTAAGACTGGGTAAGGAAACAAAAGATCCAAAGAAATTATGGGGCACCATGGTTGGTATAGGAAGGAAAGATATAAGAAAACTTCAAAAGAATGGCAGACTTCTGTGCGGCAAATGAGCTCAAAATGAGCTCGTTATTGGGGACAGCAAATGCAAGCATAAGAATATCCACAAGGTAACTTGGTTGTCCCCTGATATCAGAGCAAACAATCTAATTGACAATATATGCATTAGCAAAAAATTCAGAAGGTACTGTAAAGCACTTCTGGCAAACATGACAGGAATTCAGTGTGACCTTGAAAAGTGTGTTCTGGGAACTGCAAGGCAAGACAAAACAGATGATGACCAGATAGAACTTCAATGACAAAACATTATGATGTCTTTAACATTCATGTGCAATGATTTTTAAGTACCAATGAAGCACCTCCACAAAGATTGGCTCTCACGCAACACATTGCAAATAATAAAGGAGAGGAAATAAATGAAGTTTGCAGTAAACAGCCACACAAGGGCAGAGAAAACAAAAGCATGGAGAAATATAAGGAAGCCAATGGAAGGGTAAAGAACTGTATTAAAAAGAATAAAAGAGCTTGCACAGATGGTCTAGCATCTACAGCAGAAGAGGCAGCCAGAAAGGAGGAACATGAAAGAGCTCTATGATATAACAAGAAAGCTCTCAAGAAGATACAAGAAGCCACAGAGACCAGTTAAAGACAAGAAAAGTAGATCAAGAACAGAACGAAAAGAACAAAAAAGATGGGTGAGACACTTTAAGAAATTACTGAACAGACCTCCACCCCCAGACACACCAGATATACAACCAGCAAATGAAGATTTACAAATAGAAGTCAGTGCCACAATAAGGAAAAAATATCCCTGGCTATCAACTTTAAAATTGGGAAAGCACCTGGACCAGATCACAACAGAGATGACCAGAGCAGACTTATATAAAATAGTCAAAATGTTACACCCTCATTGAAACCATATGGGAAGAAGAGAGAATTCCAAAATATCGGAAAGGAGGATACCTTGTCAAGATACCAAAGAAAGGGGATCTCAGCAACTGTGCAAAGTACAGAGGAATAACACTGCTGTCAGTACCAGGGAAGAATTACTCTCAATAGAATGAAGGATCTTGTCGACACGCAGCTAAGTGATCAACAGACTGGCCTCTGCCAAAACAAATCAAGTTGCAACACTAAGAATCATTGTAGAATAGGCCATCAAATGGAACTCCCCCACATCTAAATTTTATACACTATGAAAAGGCCTTTGCTAGCCTGGATCAACAAACATTGTGGAAACGTCTCCAGCATTATGGGGTGCCAGGAAAACTAATTAGGATCATTCAGAGCTCTTATGAAGAAATGAAAGGTAGGGGGGTACATGAAGGTAGATTCACAGATGCATTTATAGTGGAAAAAGGAGTCAGACAAGAATTTTCCTCCTGCCTATTCATCCTTGCTATTTAGTGGATAATGCAAAAACCCACAGAAAAAAAATTGTAACATGATACAGTGGACACCTTAGGACTAGCTGAATGACCTAGACTTTTCAGATGACATCGCACTTGTGTCCCACAACCAGCTACAAATGCAGGAAAAGACAAAAGATGTATCCACCATTTCAGCACAGGTTGGACTCAATATAAATAAAAGCAAGACAAAGATAATGAAGCCTACCAAGAGCATATGGCTCTGGCAGGCAATGCACTGGAAGAAGTGGAGGCCTTCACATACTTGGTGGATACAAAGCTGATGTCTGGGCTAGAATTGAAAAGCATCGGTCAGCATTTGTGCTGTTAAAGAAAATATTGGAATCAAAGGAGCAAACGAAAGTCATAATTTTCAACACAAATGTGAAAACAGTCCTACTCTATAGAGGCAAAATCTGGAAAATCAACAGCCAGCATCATGCAGAAAGTACAGACAATAACAATTGTCTTAGAAAGATCCTGAACATCAAATGATCAAACATTATTATCACCAATAAAGTGGACACTGGAAATGACATATTATTACTGAAGACATCTTAAGGAAAAGATGGAGGTGGATAGGGCACACACATCGTAAACCCCAAAATAACATCACCAGACAATCCTTAAAATGGAATTCACAGGAAAAAAAGAGAGGAAGGCTAAAAAATAAATGGAGATGCGAGCTAGAGGGATACACTTGAAAGCAACTGGAAAGGAAAGCACTGGATAGAGATGAATGGAAAATTCCTTTATGCAGCCTATGCGGGGGGGTGGGGGGGTTGGGGTTGGTTGTGTTAAAAGATGTAGGTAAATAAATTTAAGTAACACAAATCTTCCATAAAGAAAGCAAATCAAAATAATTTTATTTTCACCCCGTCGATCTTTTACAACAAAAAAAAAAGAGTTATATTTCAAATGTCATGTCAATTAGCCTAACATTGTTCCAAAATGCAAATACTGGCAGGAATGTGTTTGATAGTGTCAGCACGCCCAAAACAATGAATACACACTCGAGTAACACTTCAAAGGACAATGTTCCAATAGCATGAAAGAAGTCAATAAACAATTCTCCATACAAAGCAAATAGCTAAACCAAAAGTAATATAACAAACCCAATGATGAAATTTTTTTCAAAATTGGATTAATAAATCTGCTTAATCTCCCCCTAAAATGAAAAGAAAACATCATTCTTAAAGTATTTAAAAGGGCAAGTATAGTTTAATGACAGCAATAGGGCAAGTATAGTTTAATGACTGCAGTAGGGCAAGTATAGTTTAATGACTGCAATAGAGCAAGTATAGTTTAATGACATGCAATGCTGCAAGGGGATTGAAACATTTAGTTTATTTGGGATACCAATTAATTACAATTTTAAACCAGAAAACTTTGAACAGCATCAACAATCTTTTTTAAGTGAGAAGAATTTTTTTTTTTTAATATCTATAAGACAAACTATAAAGTAATTATTTTTATGAAATTTCCTACTTCAGCTGAAATATTTTTAAATAGACACTTATTCAACACTTAGATTCTGATTTGCACACATATCCTAAGTATGGTTACATAGATCCCAATATAAACTGAACTCAAGAAATGGTAAAATAGACACATATTTGAGCGACATTGAGACAAGTTATCCGTGTGTCTCATTATTTTTACTTGTAATTAATTTAAACAACTTTGCTGATATTAAAATATCTTAGAACTAAGAGTGGACCGTACCAAAAAAAAAAAAATAATTGCTTTCATAAGCAACAAATAAACAAGTTATCCGTGTGTCTCATTATTTTTACTTGTAATTAATTTAAACAACTTTGCTGATATTAAAATATCTTAGAACTAAGAGTGGACCGTACCAAAAAAAAAAAAAAAAATTGCTTTCATAAGCAACAAATAAACATGTAGCAAAGTGTTTGTATCATAATTGCCTAGGGCCATTCCATGTAACTTTATACATGATTTGCACTCGAATTTGGGTAGAGTAAGGCTTCAGAAAGTTATTCACACATTTTGAAACACCTTCTTGACTTGTTAACAATTTAATGTTTTGATTTAATATTTTTCAAAAAGAAATCAAAAGGAGTTTGTTTAAACTGAACAAGTATAAGGCAGAATATGTGGTTAGGTTAAACAATATTGAAGCAGCCCATTGGGATGAGATCCCTGTCACAACTTGTCAAGTTGTCTGTGTCTTGGTTCCACAAACGGCCCTTAAATCCTCTAATCTCCTTACTATTTTTGGGATATATCTTTTATGAAAAATAAAAACCCTGAATATTTTAAAGATATAGTACTTGTAAAATTTAATATAAAGACCACAAAGTAAAAAAGTATTTTCACAAATTACTTTAAGTCTTGGGCTTATCACTCAAATCTTGGCTGTATAGTATAGCAATTACTTTTATTGTAAGTTAATGCTGAGGAGACCATGATGATGTACATAATTAATAGGAAATTTAACAAAAAGGAAAACTTATTTAGATTTGGGCTCTTTTCCTTTAGGCTTTATTAATAATATAAATAACATATGCATGCAGCTTACTACATAACATTGTCAAGTCATAGGTCTATTACATATTAATTTAACTAAAGATATTATATAAAATAAATTATAAATATATTGCCGAATAAATTATTTATTAATTAGTAGGCAGTAGGGCTCAAACACTTACCTTATGCCGCCATAAAGTTGAATGGAATCAATGATGGGTAATCACTTGTTTTAAACTAACATTTACCGACAAACTAGTCAAAACTACAGTCATAACGGATGATTCATAATGAATAGGCCTGCCAGCCTCGTAACGTAACTAGGTCTGCGCCCCTTTCCGTGCCTGTTGCCACAGCCGGTAGAGACGATTGATACGCAAAATATCCCACAAACTTTGATTTAGCAGCTAGGGAGAAGATCATGTAGAACTTCCCATAGGCTATACATTTCAATACAATCTAGTCTAGGCATGCAAACATTAACACAGCTAGTTGTGACAACAACAAAGCAGGTTTATTTTTAGCCACCTACTTTTCCATAACAGCAGAACAAACCGGGGTAGGCCAACGACCTAGATTCTTCGTCTGGGTTTTTTTACATGGTAATAAAATCGCCTTTAAATAAATTATCTCTGCTTTGCATTCAAGCTTTACACACCTAGAGTGTCGAAAGTGTCAAAATTTAATGATGTCTTCTAAAGCATTTGGATATTTGGAATCAATTCCCACTAAGGCAGTGACAAACCTGGTATGAAGTTCTGTCAGCCAATCAGCTGTTGAGAGGCGACCTAAACTCAGTATTTGCCTAACATGCGTTTCGTGGGATCAATACCCAACCCACAGAAACTGCGTACTTAAATCTTTTTTGATAATCAATTTGTGAAATAAAAACCAAAGCATTAAAAATAAGCATAAAAATGATTATTGAAAAAAATATCAGTTCAAAATAAATCGAATTTTGACGAATACTACTCTCTAAACCACCATCCTTTTATTCTTATGCCCGAGGTACACATTGAAAACAATCCCATTTTAGGTCAAAGCCTGTCGGAACGTAGTGGAAAGAAAAAAAAAATTAGAAGATTGAAGTCGGTTTGTATATTAAAACTTAATATTAACTGATACAATCTGAATAATATTTTGTGAATTTTTACTTACTTGCTTAATGTTCTTTTTGGCGTATACTGTTGTAAAGTAATTCATGTGTTCACTGACCTACGTCCCAGCCATGACAAAGGTTTCAGCTCGCTGAGTTGTGTGAGAATGGGCTAAGAATAGAGCAGACGATAACGTGCAGCGCCCTCTCATGGCACGCGCTTGCTGATGGTGATCTTCACTACGCCTGTTTGCAGGTTACTGTAATGAACAATTAGTTAAGTCAAATAATAGTCTATAATGAGAATTATGGATAAAAAATGTGCAGCTTTATTTGATCTTTTCTCAAATAAGGTGAGTTAAAATAATCGTGCTAAAATAATGACAAATAGAAGAAATCCAACAGATAATTATGAAATAAATGGACATTTAGTAAGTCACAGTAAGTTCTTTTTTATTTTTTAAGCAATGCTCTAGTTAAATTAGCTTATAATACTTATATAAAATGGGACAGATAAAAGTCAATATTTCCATATAAAAACAACATGCGTTTTATTGCAGTAAGTTATTGGAATGAAATAAAGACACGAAGGAAGGACGCCGTTGGAATAAAGGAAGAAAGAAGCAACCAAGAAGATGCACTTGAAAAGTCTGTAGCAGTGGTGTAGATAGGGCTAGTGCTGCCAGGGGCGGACCGCGATTTTTGCCGAGCCCTGCCACGGAAATTACTCTACAGTTGACCGAAAATGCCGCCCTCCATATAAATAAAAAAGTGTCGCTCGGGGCAGACCACCCCACCTCACCTCCTTCCTACGCCACTGTGTGTGTTTTTTAGATGGTTCGTCGTCATATTTTTTGCGTCATTGACCTCGATAAGTCTGAAAGAGGTGTCAACTTACATTTGGTGTGTGGCCAGGACCGGCTCAAGGTACCGGCAACTCGGGCAGTTGCCCTGGCAGGGGCGTCATTTCATGTTGTTTTTTTTTTAAAAAGGGGGGGGGGGGCAAAACAAAAATTTGGTGGGGTTGTTATTTTGTTTTTTCTTGGAGGGGCGGTTTAATTAAAACCTGCAATTTCAGGGGGGGGGGGGGAAGGGGGGAAAATTGCCTACCCATTTCATGTTGTTTTTTTTTTAAAAAGGGGGGGAGGGCGCAAAACCAAAATTTGGTCGGGTTGTTAATTTGTTTATTACTGGAGGTGCAGTTTAAATAAAACCTGCAAATTCAGAGGTGTGGGGGGTATGGGGGGAAAATGCCCTACCCAAATGACGTTCCTGTGCCTGGGGCGCCATGTGATTAGGGCACCTTCAACGATCTTCCAAAATAGGAAAAGACGTTGCATGGAAACATTTTTTTAAAGATCAAAATATCTGTATGTCATGCTACAAACATTGTATGTTCATGCACAGAAAGTGGCGGCTCCGCTCACCGTACTTTTGGAATTACATTTTGAGTGTGCAGAGCAGTGCATATTCATTCGCCTTAGTGCAAATAAACTCGGTGCGATCCCTCCATTTTCGAAGTTTAGTTTAATAAATAGATTATAAATAATAGCCTAAACTTAGTGGTTGGTGGCAGCACAACAAGTTACCTGGAATCCACATCTTTAAAAAAAAAATCCTTTATATTAACTTCGTGTTTGGTCGTATGTTTATGTCTGGCTGGGTGTGAGGCTAAATGAGATTATTTTTAAAACAAATATCGCAAGTGTGTTTGATGCGTAATATTTTCTTTTGCTTCTCTAAAGTAGTTGGTGTTATACATCAGCAGTGTCAAAGCGGATGGGTCATTAGAATATTAATATGGTGCAGATGGATCAGAATGCTGAAAGACTTGTAGCACTTTAGAAACGGAGGCTGGAGGTTTTTAAGAGTCAATACCTGCAAATGATCCAGGACCTCGTTCAATCTCCAATAAAGAACTGAAGCAACACCTTTTGCAGAAGCCACGCAAGCACGTCGATGGAAATGGCTTTTTTTTTCATGTTTGTAGAATTCTACTTATATCATTTCGTAGGACAGCACTATGATAGACAGCACAGGGAGAACGAAACCGCAGAAGATTCGATGAAACAGTACTTGAGAAAATTGAAAAGGATCTGATACTGATAATCTTCGTGATATTGAACAGGGTAGACTTTCCCCGGTCTCATCCCATTTAAACGCAGATAAACATAAAGGGGACATCAGAAGTATCCAATCACGGCTCTGATTTCCTGTACCAACCCACAAGAGAGAGTTAGAAAGGAAAACATATTAATTGAGATTTTCGGCACCATATCACCGTGTGGAATTAATCAAATTATCTCCTACTACTGATCCTCAATTTCAATGAATTTCTGTTTTTATTTCTTATCTTTTACGTTTCCAAAATTTTGTTGTCCGCTAACATCTTATTTTTCCACAGTAATAAGACATAAATTCTTTTACTTCCTGTAAACTTGATTTTTGGAAAACCGAAATTCCGGCAAAAACAATGGCGAACACTAAAGTTTTTGAACCAGTTTCCATTTCTTGTCTTTCTTTTTTCATTTGTTTTGTCTGCCGAGAAAGGATCTTAGCCGAAACGTTCTAATTTTATTGTCCTGTCTTTCTATTCAAGCTTCCATATACATTGTTCTACTATTTCCTTCACGCAGCTTGAACGTATTATAGTCCTTCATTTATTATGAAAACTAGCAACCTGGTCATTCTAGCAACAACAACAACAAAATCATAAAAATATAAAATATATATTATAAAATAATACATTAAAACGTGATAAATCTGATAACATGTCGAAAAAAAAAGAAGAAAATCTTACATTTTCTATTCCATCAACGTAAAGATACCGTAAAATGTTATATTTAAGTAATATGGCATTACAGTATAATCGTATTCCGATTCCCCGTTGTTGTATGAAAGGGAAGGTTGTCTATCCCTACCCATCATTTTATTTTTGAGGTAAGCACTTCAATTTCTTGACGGATCCTGCGTTTACTGAGCAGACGCGAACTCGGTTGCTCCGAAGATCGTAAATGCATTTTCATTCCTTTTACCATATTACATCATAAGAAACGCTCCAGATTCTGGCCAGGCCCTGGTCCAGGAGACACAGACGACACTGTTCTCAAATACACGATCTGCGTGGACCTACTTACACTCCCACCTACCATCTCCCCGCGTTTAATTTACGATGAATCAGATTTACTTAGCATGTACGTTCCATCAGAACGCAAATCCCCCCCCCCCCCCCCCCCGGAGGACACGACCCATCGGATGAGAGCCGCTGGATAAGTTTACCGTTCAATGTTTGAAGACATACTAATAACAGTCGTCGACTTTGACCCCTAAGGCCTCTGTATTTCACAGGCTCAGTTTGTATCGAAATGGACCTTTCTATAGATACCGTTCTCTCTAAACCAGTGTCAGTCAGCAAACATGACCATCGACCTATGAAATATTTCGAGTGTTTGCCCGGTCAGCTTAGATCGGAATCAAGCCTTGTCATTCTGGTCATATGATGCTGACCTTTATAAACCACCTGGTCAGTTGATTATATAATGTACCGGTAGTTCACGTATCCCGGAAATTTCCGCAGCAAGGGTCATCAGACCGGCGTGTGTGTGTGTGTTTTTTTTTTTAAAGTCCTTTTCGTTTTTACGGATTGCTTCCATTTTTACTGACAGAAGGATTTTTAAAATTTTATATTAAGGGAAAAAAATGGAATTTGAAAGGGGTGTTATAATAGCCATCCGCTTAAAAGACATTGACATTGCAATGAAGTCGCCTTTCAAGAAAATACCGGGTATTAGGCCCCCGAAGGTAATGACAATTTCGCAGCTTTTGGTACGCGTCTGGGTGATGTGCTTGTGTGTCTGGTTTGTTAAGGTATGGGGGAGGGGGGGGGGGGCCACAAACAAAACAACAAATTATAATAGATTTACACATCAATATTTTAAAGATCAATTTACATTTTTTTATTGTTTAAAAAACAAATGTGTCACCTATTAGCGATACTATGGTGCGTTTGATTGAATTAGAAGCGATGCAGATTTATTTTTATCAGTCAGGTCGGCGCTCAGAGCTCGGGGGGGGGGGGGGGG
>CAXITT010000009.1:2663807-2676760 GCA_964033795.1 Lymnaea stagnalis
AACAAAATTAAGAAAATCCAAAAGAGTATAAAAAAAGAAATGAAGTATGTTTATTTATCCCAAGGAGAATGAAATTTAAAAAAAAAAAAAAAAAAAAGTTTAAAATGAGATGGATCGAAGGTGTGTGTGTTTAGGGGGTGGGGGTGGTGCATTAAGCCAGGGAAGAGGGAAACACAACAGAGATCTCAGACCGCCTGCTCTGCTGCTTTTGCTTTTACTGCTGGCTAGCTGCAAGTGAGTTAGCTGTTGTATCGATGACTGGGCGGTATCGAGTACCAAGTATCGCGAATCAAACGAACAATGCAAGGGAGCTTCGCTCACATTCTCACATTCGCTGTTTTAAATTAATTGGAAACGTAGCATAGCTGCACCTTATTTGAGTTTCTGATTAATGTTAATATAATATCGGGCTGAACAACTTTAAACTCAAGTTAATAACAAAAAAATAATGACGTAACATTTCAAACAATCCGGATAAGGTAAGAGCTTGACTCAAGGAGTTGGGGTGGGAGTTATAAGGAACAAGAGCAGATACAGCCCCCACACCCCCCCCCCCCGGCTTTTAACCCATTTTTAATTTATCACCAGTACTCGGTAAAGAAATGCGTAGGTAATATTTAGTATTGGCCTGTGCGCCAGGTGCAAGACAAGGAAGAGCTTGACTCAAGGAGTGGGGGTGGGAGTTATAAGGAACAAGAGCAGATACAGCCCCCCCACCCCCCCCCCCGGCTTTTAACCCATTTTTAATTTATCACCAGTACTCGGTAAAGAAATGCGTAGGTAATATTTAGTATTGGCCTGTGCGCCAGGTGCAAGACAAGGGTGCATCGAGCAACCAAAGACATGAGCTAACTTTAGTTTCAAACTGAAGCTTTGTCCCACTGGGGGTACCTGGGGAGGATCGGGGTAGTCGAGTCTTGCCCTACTGGTGTCAACAGGGGAGGATCGGGGTAGTCGAGTCTTGGCCTATTGGTTGTACCAGGGGAGGAGGATCGGGGTAATCGAGTGAAAACAGAGGAGGATCGGGGTAGTTCAGTCTTGCCCTAATGGTGATACCAGGGGAGGAAAACAGAGGAGGATCGGGGTAGTTCAGTCTTGCCCTACTGGTGACACCAGGGGAGGATCGGGGGCATTGCCTTATTGGAGTTTAAAGCTCAAATAATCGTCATCCTCACCCACAAGTAGTTTGGGAATAAGTTCAGCCTGGGGTAATATGGGGAAATGAGTTCAGTCTGAGGTAATAGGGGAAAATGATTTCAGCCTGAGTTACTAGGGGAAAATAAGTTTTGCCTGAGGTGATAGGGGGAAATGAGTTTAGTCTGAGATAATTGGGGAAAATGAGTTCAGTCTGAGGTTGTAGGGGAAAATGAGTTCAGTCTTATGTAATAGGGGAAAATGAGTTCAGCCTGAGGTAGTAGGGGAAAATGAGTTCAGTCTGAGGTAACAGGAGAAAATGAGTGCAGTCTGGGGTAATAGGGGAAAATAAGTTCAGCCTGAGGTAATAACACCAATTATAATTTATTATATCTTTTATCGATATATTGGATGCAACATCGTTCATTATATACCTAGCATTATGTTGCATCCTATATATTTCAATTAATTTATTAATGAAAACTAAGATAACATTATATTTAGTTTTTATTTAAATATGAATATGAGAAGGTTTTTAATTGATATTCCTAGTCCCCCCCCCCAAAAAAAACCCAACAAAAACAACAACACCGAAACCCTATCACCCCCCTCCCAGAAAAAAATCTCTGGTAATCAGTCTGCTACCGAGAAATGACCATGGTATCGACGTCTGCTACTGAAAGTTGTATCTGCTGCAGACTGAGGTATCGACGTCTGCTACTGAAAGTTGTATCTGCTGTAGACTGAGGTATCGACGTCTGCTACTGAAAGTTGTATCTGCTGCAGACTGAGGTATCGACGTCTGCTACTGAAAGTTGTATCTGCTGCAGACTGAGATATCGACGTCTGCTACTGAAAGTTGTATCTGCTGCAGACTGAGGTATCGACGTCTGCTACTGAAAGACTGAGGTATCGACGGATTCTACTGTCCGTGTTTTTGACGGCTGATTCTGATTGTGGCATCGACTATCACAGACTGTGGTAGCGTCGCATTTTACGGACAGAGGTATCGATACGTTCTCCAGGCAGGCCACCACACATGTCCACGACAAAGGGAGAGCAGTGAAATCGATGAGGGATCGATCGCGTGACTCAGCGGTGTGCGCGAAGGTTCTCAGCAAAAAATCACGCCGGCAGACGACCTCGCCGGTAAATTGAAAAATGGAATACCCCCCTCCAACCCCACCCCCAACCCCACTTACACACTTTTTAAAATAATATATTTCTCTTAGCAGTTAACATTGAAAACATGCCAGTATGGCCATCGTAGGCTGGGGGCTTGTTTTTGTTGTTGGGGTTGGGGGGGGGAGCGGGACGGGGGTGGGGGTGGTATTCGCGGTCATGCTGAACGGATGTCCTTTGATAAAGTAATCGTCCATGTTTTCAGCACTGTTCAAGAGTCGGACATTATTGCACAGGGTCGCATACTTTTCCCAGAATCAAGTTTTGAAGTGCACAATATACTTAGGAATTTTTTATATTTCGTGTAGTGCGTGTGTGGATGGGTTGGTGTGGGGGTGGGGGTGTATGTGTTAGTTAGCATCATTTATAGTTCAGTCAGCATTCAATAGTTGCGTGACGTCACTTTACGAAATCATTAAACTGGAGACAGAGTCGTGACTGTAGGTTGTTGTGACACAGTCATGACTGTTGTTTGTTGTGGCAGAATCATGACTGTTGGTTGTTGTGGCAGAGTCATGACTGTTGGTTGTTGTGACAGAGTCATGACTGTTGGTTGCTTTGACAGAGTCATGACAGTTGGTTGTTGTGACAGAGTCATGACTGTTGGTTGCTGCTACACAGTCATGATTGTTGGTTGTTGTGACAGAGTCATGACTGTTGGTTGCTGCTACACAGTCATGATTGTTGGTTGTTGTTTTGACTCCACCGTTAGTGTTTGACCTTTTTGGCCCCCTGTCTTACCCCCTATCGTACCCCTTGTCATACCCCTTGTCATATTATTCCTTTTCTTAACCTTTGTCTTATTCCTTGTTGTATCCATTGTTATATCCCTTGGCTTATCCCTTGTCTCATTCATTGTACTACCCATTGTCCTATACCCACTGTCTCACACCTGGCAAAGTGGCATGGCGTCAACTTGGACGGGCCCAGCCAATCGCCGCCAAGATCATGCCAGGTATGTCCCCTCTGTTGTCCATTCGGGGTGTCATCAAATCGGGTGCAGCCAGTCGCGGGAAACCAATCGTCAGAGGTCATGTCAGAGGTTACCAATGACACTGGCGGCATGGTCTTGTCAGAGGTTACCAATGACACTGGGACAAGGTCATGCCAGAGGTCACCAATGACATTTGGGGGCATGGTCATATCAGAGGTTACCAATGACACTGAGGGCATGCTCTATAACACTCGGCTTTTTAGTCCCTGTTTTTTTTATTTCCTTAAGCCGTTTTCCCCGTGTTACAAACCGGATGTGGCGATAAACAATCTTTTTATACTGTATATTTAAACGGACTGAACTGAAAATTAAAAATTACATAATTTAATATCGACTTACTTGTTTAAAAAGAATCAAGCTTGAAATATGAAATGCATTCATGATCTTAGCCATCATTGATACGCCAACAGTGACATGTGAATATTCGGCGTGCAAGCCGAACTTCTGACTTTTGGTCATGAACTAGAAATGACCCCGCCAACAATGGCGGCGGCGATGCCGCGAACTTGCCATCTGTTTAAGTGACTTGACAAGACACATATTAAGAAACGCAATTAGTAAGAACACTTGCTTACGTCTGGTCATTTGATTATGAGTTCCTATCGAACAAAGCATTACAGGCATTCACACTCACCCTTAAAAGGCGTTTTAGCGATGATTTAAATTATTCTCGTGTTGTTGAAAAACAAAAATAAACGAAAGTCGTAACCCCGATGATGTCATTAATTTTTGGCACGGCAGAATCGAGTACGTCCAAATTTTTGTAAAACAGAGTATATTGCCCTTTGTTGCCGCATTCATTTACCAATATACGTTGGTTCCAAAATTATTTTTGTTGTTTCTCAACTCGATTCCAGTAAGTTCTGTAGGGTTGATTAAAACAGACCCAATACTATAGTTGTTAAAGTAAAATGTATTATTTTTTTCTCAATAATTTCTTTCCTCTCATTTCACGGTGATGTCATCCGATCCATGTTTACTTAGCAAAACCATGACAACCACAAATCTTATGAGAGTGGGAAAAAAATATGCAACAAACCATTACGCTCTTTCCTCTCAGAAAATATTATTTTTTTTTACATTTAAAAAACAAAAACAAAACTATTTTCATATGTGTACATTCCATTTTATTGATATGGTATTTATTAGTCCTTAAAATTACACATCTGTATATTGTAAGAAAAATATGTATTGTGTTTATGAAATTTTATTGGATTTTAAAAAAAAAGACAAAACTCCACGACTGCGAACATCTCTATTTGTATAAAAATGTAGAGCCATAAGTGGAAAGAACATGTTTTGTGAGAACTTGGGGGAATAAGGAGGGAGTTGTTTTGGGGAATAAGAAGGGAGAGTTGTTTGGGGGAATGAGAAGAGGGAATTGTTTGGGGGAATAAGAAGAAGGAGTTGTTTGGGGGAATGAGAAGATGGAGTTGTTTGGGGGAATGAGAAGGGGGAGTTGTTTGGGGGAATGAGAAGAGGGAATTGTTTGGGGGAATGAGAAGAAGGAGTTGTTTGGGGGAATGAGAAGAGGGAGTTGTTTGGGGGAATGAGAAGATGGAGTTGTTTGGGGGAATGAGAAGAGAGAGTCGTTTAGGGGAATGAGAAGAGGGAGTTGTTTGGGGGAATGAGAAGAAAATGAGAAGGGGGAGTTGTATGGTGGAATGAGAAGAGGGGGTTGTTTAGGGGAATGAGAAGGGGGAGTTGTTTAGGGGAATGAGAAGGGGGAGTTGTATGGTGGAATGAGAAGAGGGAGTTGTTTGGGGGAATGAGAAGAGGGAGTTGTATGGGGGAATGAGAAGAGGGAGTTGTTTGGGGGAATGAGAAGGGGGAGTTGTATGGGGGAATGAGAAGATGGAGTGGTTTGGGGGAATGCAAAGAGGGAGTCGTTTAGGGGAGTGAGACGACGGAGTTGTTTGGGGAAATGAAGAGTGGGAGTTGTTTGGGGGAATAAAGAGAGGGATTTGTTTGGGGGAATGAAGAGCGGGATTTTTTGGGTGAATGAAGAGAGGCTATTTGTTTGAAAGGGAATTACATTTTTTTTAAACTCCAAACTTTTCAAAGTTGTTTGATTGCAATCCTTCCAAAGGAGTGGGTCTATGTTTTGAATAATAACAAATTATATATGAATAACGACGTACTAAACATTTGTATATTACAATTTCTACAACACTCATGAGACATTCATCAGACATTCATCAGACATTCATCAGACATTCATCAGACATTCAGATATTACATTGATGAAAATGTTAGCAACGCTGATTGCCTTCTGAATAATTGAACAGTTCAATTATTTTGTGACCTTGTCTGCACAGGATAGCGGACATAGGTGGCAGGCAGTAGAACTGACAGTAATTCAAAAGGTCACCCCGTGATGTCATGCTGTCTACACGACCCCCACTCTAAACAAAATCCGTTGAATGCGTCACGCTTTTGGGAAGATTTCCACTCCCCCTTCCCCTTGTCACAGTCTATCATAGTCTGTCACAGTCTGTCACAAATGTCACCCCAACCTAAAGCACTTTTGGACTCAAAAAATTGTTAAAAAATTAAAGACAAATTAGACTTTAATCTAAGACACACTTCTGCGTTAAACTAGTAAATGTCTGAAAGTGACATCTTCTGTCAGAATATATCCATCCGAACTGAAAGTTGTCAATTACTGTCAGTTTCAGGTTTTATATGTATGATAAAAACTATTAAACTGTCAAACTTTCTTAGACACCCCCCCCCTCCTGAGCGTGGCGTACTTTATGGACAGCCCCTTAAGCTAGAGTGCTAGTTACGACTAAAGGTCTAGGTAATTGGCTTGGTAGTTACGACACTGACATAGACATACGCTAAGTAACTTGAAGTTCATCACATTACGGTGTGTGGTAGTACGGTGTGTGATAGTACGGTGTGTGATAGTACGGTGTGTGATAGTACGGTGTGTGATAGTACGGTGTGTGATAGTACGGTGTGTGATAGTACGGTGTGTGATAGTACGGTGTGTGGTAGTACGGTGTGTGGTAGTACGGTGTGTGGTAGTACGGTGTGTGGTAGTACGGTGTGTGGTAGTACGGTGTGTGGTAGTACGGTGTGTGGTAGTACGGTGTGTGGTAGTACGGTGTGTGGTAGTACGGTGTGTGGTAGTACGGTGTGTGGTAGTACGGTGTGTGGTAGTACGGTGTGTGGTAGTACGGTGTGTGGTAGTACGGTGTGTGGTAGTACGGTGTGTGGTAGTACGGTGTGTGGTAGTACGGTGTGTGGTAGTACGGTGTGTGGTAGTACGGTGTGTGGTAGTACGGTGTGTGGTAGTACGGTGTTGTTACCACAAACTATCGAATACGTTTCCTTGGAGTAGAGAGTAATCAACAGGGAACAGAGTAGAGAGTAATACATAGGGAACAGAGTAGAGAGTAATACATAGGGAACAGAGCAGAGAGTTATACACACGGAAAAAATTAGAGAGTAATCAACAGAGAACAGAGTAAAGAGTAATAAGCATTGAACAGAGTGGAGAGTAATAAAGAGGGAACATAGCAGAGAGTAATAAGCAGGGAAAAGAGTAAAGAGTAATAAACAAGGAACCGAGTAGAGAGTAATAAACAGGGGACAGAGCAGAGAGTAATACACAGGGAACAGAGCAGAGAGTAAAATGTCGCAGTGCTTTTTTTACCTGCGCAATTAATCGATGAATCCAAGTGACGCAGTCCTGTACTGTTAGCTACAGTTCAAAGTGGCTTCTAGACATGACAAATCAGTGATTCAGTCTGTCGAGTGTAGCAGTTTTGGAGATGTGGGGGGAAAATCGGGGGGGGGGGGGGGGGGGGGGGGGGGGGGGGGGGGGGGGGGGGGGGGGGGGGGACGCGATAATTGGTGAGAGTGGTAGAGATTGCTATCGTAGAGTAGCAGATATTTCCCCATCATGGGACTGGCCATTGGCAGCACAACAATATCTGAGGTGCGGTGTAGAGTCAACATGAGTGATGGTATTCATTCAACAGAACGCGATATACATTTCAGAATGTGTATATATATATTTGAAGTTGTACTAAACCAGCCTAAAATGAGAGCACTTTGATGATTGCACAAAGTACTAAAACCAGCCTATCATGGGAGCTATTTGATGATTGTACTAAGTATTAAAGCCAGCCTAAGACGAGAGCACTTTGATGATTGTACTATAATGGTGGGAGCACTTTGATGATTGTACTAAGTACTAAAACCAGCCTAAGATGAGAGCACTTTGATGATTGTACAAAGTACTAAAGCCAGCCTAAGACGAGAGCACTTTGATAATTGTACTATGGTGGGAGCACTTTGATGATTGTACAAAGTACTAAAAACCAGCCTAAGATGGGATCACTTTGATTAGTTTACTTAGTACTAAAACCAGCCTAAAACGAGAGCACTTTGATGATTGTGCTAAGTACTAAATCTGCCTAAGATGGGAGCTTGTTGGTGATTGTACTCAGCAGTCAAATGGTCTGTAATAAATTCAAACACAGAACAAACAATAACCTTATCGGCGTTAAGGATGGGAAACCCGGCACTAAACAGTGTGCAAACTGAAATATCCACAACACCACTTCAGTACTGTGGTACAACTGTATTTGTTTAAATCGTGCCCTGCAAGATCTTGATCAAAGGGTTCTCCACTTCTTATCGTACTTAACCCAACACGTAAAGTGAGAACCATTGTGTAATCAATCTACCCTAGAAGCCTAATATATGTGATATTCTCTATAATAAACTCTATCGTATCTAATATTACATCAGACATTAATTAACCTTAAGAATGATTCTCATTAGTCACAGCTGCTCCTCAATGAAACCGCCATAAATGACGATTCTTTGTAGACCCGACGTAGCAAAAACATTGATTTATAATTGTTGACTGTGTCGGAGAGGGGTCATTTAAGAAAAACAACAAAGCTACAAAGAACTGATGTGACTATAGTTTGTATTCGTCGTGTGGTGGTTGTTGCTGCCGCCGTGGACAGCAGCTCTTCATCGTCCGTCCAGATGACGCCGCAGCAGCCATCTGTGCAGAAGACGTGGACAGCAGCTCTTCATCGTCCGTCCAGATGACGCCGCAGCAGCCATCTGTGCAGAAGACGTTGACAGCAGCTCTTCGTCGTCCGTCCAGCTGACGCCGCAGCAGCCACCTGTGATCGATACGCCCCCGAATCCCGCCTTTTGTTCTTGGGGAGATAACTGGTCGCGATAACAGAGTCACCGGTCTTTTGTTCTTTTTTTTTGTAGGAATATGACCGTAACAAACCACAGGCCTTCAAGACAAGAATGTTAATGTCACTGGGGAGGCCAAAAATACCCGAAAACTGTACCGGTAACTGTAATCATAAGTACAGTTTTCCCTTGTGCAGTACAAATATGCCTATGACGGCCTACTTTTGATTTTTCCATCAAGGCCCGGCACTGGCGTAGCTTGGGTTAGTGCCGCCCGGGGTGGGTATAGGATTTTTTCGCGCCCCTTCCGCTTAAAAGAGCATCAGCAGGTTGCCAAAAATGACGTCACTCCATATAAAGAAACAAAAAAGTAGCGCCCCTTCCGTACGCCCTCCCTCCGCCTCTGGGGCCTGCTCACTTCCAGTAATACATTTTGTCCAACTACACGGAGATATTTGAAAAAGTTGTCACGATAAAAATGACTTGACTAGAAATCATTGTACCGGTACAATACGTTTTTTTAAAAAAAAACATCTCAGTTCACTTTATACTCCAAATCTATGCATTTTTGGCCCAGCAACAACTGGCTCCTCTCTTTGGCTCCTCTCTTTGGCTCCTCTCTTTGGCTCCTCTCTTTGGCTCCTCTCTTTGGCTCCTCTCTTTGGCTCCTCTCTTTGGCTCCTCTCTTTGGCTCCTCTCTTTGGCTCCTCTCTTGTCTATGACATCATGGATTATAGACACTTTATGAACTATCTACGTGCAATTGACTAGAATTTTTTTTTTATTATTGCATTACCAAACGTAATGGCAAAGCGACGTGGGAACGTAAGAGATGTCAAAAATCGTTTTTGCCCTTGTCTTGTCATTGAATGAAACATGGACTTGATTCACTCAATACCATGGAAAATCATTGACATGAAACGTCATACGTCACGTGAATATTGCAGTAGACAATGGTGAATGTTGAAGTAGACAATAGTGAATGTTGAAGCAGGCAATGGTGAATCTTGAAGTAGACAATGGTGAATGTTGAAGCAGACAATGGTGAATCTTGAAGTAGACAATGGTGAATGTTGAAGCAGCCAATGGTGAATCTTGAAGTAGACAATGGTGAATATTGCAGAAGATGTTGGTAGCGTTTCTGCATTCATTTAAGTTTGAAATTAAGTGGCGCCTTCACTCCAGGGGGTCAAAAGTCTCTTTTCGCCTGGTGTTGTAATTACATTCTCATCCATGCTACATACACTACATAGTAGACTTTCAAGGTGGGCCCAACCTTAACTCTTGAGTGCTACTAATATTAGGCCGACCGGGTAGCTAAAAATACACACGCGGGTACTTTTAAAAAAAAAACTATTTGGACTATGACTAGGACTCTAAAAAACTTGTTGGCTTAATCTCGAAAGCAAATAAATTTTTTCAACTTTTATTTACAAATTCATGCTTAGTTTAAAAAAACAAAAAAACTCAAGCTGTGATTAGTGTGATTCTGAATTACAGAACTATATTGACACACCGTCGTTAGTAAATTATGTAAATGGCCTGTTTGAGACCACACAAGATATATCCCCGACTAGCTGGATTTGTTTTATTTAGATTCGAACTCTGTGTGTCTCTAGCTAAACGTAAAAAAAAAAAACCCAAAAAGAAAAAAAGCAAAGACCCGCAGACTAGTCATTTCAGTAGCTGGATTTTTTTTATTAAGATTCGAACTCTGTGTGTCTCTAGCTAAACGTAAAAAAAAAAAACCCAAAAAGAAAAAAAGCAAAGACCCGCAGACTAGTCATTTCAGTACTAACTCCCCGCCAATAAGGGGAGGCCTGTTCAGACAGAAGCCAGGCAGTACACTGGTCAGGCTCGTGGCGGAGGCGGGTAGGTATGTAGGGCAGGAATGTCACAGACAGGTAACCAACACACCGGGAATACAGGTGATTTTTTTTCCAACATTTACGTGTACGTGTATAATATTGTATTTAACTAATCAAACTGTCATTCATTTCTCAAAAAATCAAAGATTCGTGCAAATACGAAGTTGCAAGTAGAAAGACTCAAACCCAACACGATTGGACCAGTCGCCAAGGACGAAAGAAAGAAAGATTGGGAACGAGTGAGTGAGTGAGAGAAAGTGGATGTAGACCATTACTGAGAACATATGGCATCCCATTACAGGGAATAAAAAAGCTGGAGAAACGTTAAAAATATGATGAATCTTCAGCATAAAATAGTCTACAAGGCGCACAGGGTAAACGCTTTAGCTTTTATTCAGTCCAGGTTAACACACTTATAAGGTGAGGTGATTTTTAACATTGTAACAAATATACAATTATTTTCGCGGCTCGCCGGTTTTGCACCCCCTCCCCACCCCCCACCCCTCATTTATCGGGTTCCCTCGGCAAGTGGCGTGTCTTGCCACAACCCTTGGTACGCCCCTGGCTCTGGATATGTAGATGGATAGAAGGTTGAGGGGATCCAAACAGAGCGTATCGGTTGGTCGCAAGGTTTGAGAACGTTGAAAGAAATTCTTGGGAGAAGGCATCGTGTCGCTATGAACCATCAGCACCTACCCCTCTCCACCCCTACCAAAACACCGGCCAGCACCAACCACCACCACCCCACCAACCCCATTCCCCCCACTTTACCACCCCACCAAACAACCCGTTCAAGCTGAGACCTGCCTCCGCCGGGCTCAGACAAGTAGCAGCAGACGTGCACGAGTTCAAACCGTCCTCTGCACCTTTTCTGCACGCGACTGGCGGGCGGACGGGCGGACAGGAACCGAACGGCGTTCAATTGATTTTCGCCAAGAAGGCGACCAAACTACTGCTGTGCCCGTTACAGGTCGACTACTGCTGTACCCTGTACAGGTCAACCACAGCTGTACCCTGTGTAAGGTGATCAACTACTGCTGTGCCCGTTACAGGTCGACTACTGCTGTGCTCTGTACAGGTCAACCACAGCTGTACCCTGTGTAAGGCGATCAACTACTGCTGTACCCGTTAAAGGTCAACTACCGCTGTACTCTGTTCAGGTCAACAACAGCTGTACCCTGTGTAAGGCGACCAACTACTGCTGTGCCCGTTACAGGTCGATTACCGCTGTACCCTGTACAGGTCAACAATAGCTGTACCCTGTGTAAGGCGATCAACTACTGCTGTGCCCGTTACAGGTCAAGCACAGATGTACCATGTGTAAGCCGTTCAACTACTGTTGTGCCCGTTACAGGTCAACCATAACTGTACCCTGTACAAGTCAACCACAGCTGTACCCTGTGTAAGGCGATCAACTATTGCTATGACCGGTACAGGTCAACTACCGCTGTACCCCTTACAGGTCAACCACAGCTGTACCCTGTGTAAGGCGACCAATTACAGCTGTACCCGTTACAGGTCAACTGCCGCTGTACCTTGTACAGGTCAACTGGTCACCAGAAACCATAACGATAATTGTACCAATACACCAACATAATCTCCTTGCCACCCTTTCAGCGTTAAAAAAAATGCGAATTATTTGGCAAATGTTATTGTATTCATCAGGGCAAATGTAAACAACAACTGTTTATCAATATGACGTTCTCAAAATCTTTGGTCGTTAATTATAATTATTTTATAATTATTTTTTTTTTAAGTACGGTATTGCACGTGCCGTCCTCGTCATCACCTGACTGAAGTCACTGCACAAGTTCCGGTAGCTCTTCAATTTCACCCATGGCCAAAAAGATCATACAAGAGCAATAACTTTGTTTTCCCATGTAGTGATAGCTTGCTTTTCTGATTGCTGCAATACTGGTGGGATGGCTACACCACTGGTCTGATGGCTACACCACAGGTCTGATGGCTACACCACTGGTCTGATGGCCACACCACAGGTCTGATGGCTACACCACTGGTCTGACGGCTACACCATTGGTCTGATGGCTACACCATTGGTCTGATGGCTACACCATTGGTCTGATGGTTACACCATTGGCCTGATGGCTACACCACTGGTCTGATGGCCACACCACTGGTCTGATGGCTACACCATTGGTCTGATGGCTACACCATTGGTCTGATGGCTACACCATTGGTCTGATGGTTACACCATTGGCCTGATGGCTACACCACTGGTCTGATGGCCATACCACTGGTCTGATGGCTACACCATTGGTCTGATGGCTACACCATTGGTCTGATGGTTACACCACTGGTCTGATCGTTACACCACTGATCTGATGACTACACCATTGGTTTGATAGTTACACCACATGTCTCATGGCTATACCACTTTTTTTTAAAGTAGTCGGTAGGAGTATCAGTAAGGAGCTACATAAGCTTTCACCACTGTCAAACTGTTCTCACTTCTCAAGTATCAAGATCTCTCATAAAACGACCGCGATTATGAAACGTTATCAGGTTACTCTACCCCCGTCGTGACACCCCCCCCACCCCCCGGCACACATCTGAGTCTACAAATGGGGGGGGGGGGG
>CAXITT010000009.1:2695220-2726268 GCA_964033795.1 Lymnaea stagnalis
CCCCAGCCCCCTCAATTCTGCCCCAGCCCCCTCAATTCTGCCCCAGCCCCCTCAATTCTTCCATAGTCCCCTCAATTCTGCCCCAGCCCCCTCAATTCTGCCCCAGTTCCTACAATTCTTTCACAGCCCCCTCAAATCTGCCCCAGCCCCCTCAATTCTGCCCCAGCCCCCTCAATTCTTCCCCAGTTCCCTCAATTCTGCCCCAGCCCCATGTATCTAACTTATTTGTATCGCCCCCCCCCACCCCTCCATAGCTGGATGTCCGCCATTATTTGACTGCGACTTTTTAAATGTTCCTGCTCCATCACTTCCAATGTTCCACAACAACACCAGCTAAGACCAGATCCATCACGGCGGTTCTCAACGTGGTGAAAGTAACCCATTAATATTTGTCACTGATGTATCACGTTAGGACAAACGCACCATCCATTCGCCTCCCTGCGGTGCACACTAACGTCCCACAATCCCACCAGCAGCGCAGATCAATAGAACTCTTCAACATTTGAAACAATGATTTTCACGTTTAGTTAAGCACTTGCCCCTTGCACTTTAATTTGTTACTTTCGGCGCCAAAGCTACTTGAACGCAAAGTGATGCATCAGCCTGCAGACGTTGCCTTCGTCAGTGTTAGTGCAGATATAGTGAGACTAGAGTACTCGGTCATTTTCAGTGAGATGTTTGCCCCCCACCCCCACCCCATGCCCCTAGTGTAGGTATATAGATTATTTAGAATATTTTGGCATTTTCAGTGAGATGTGTGCACTCTCCCTTTCAATCCCCTAGTGTAGACATATAGAGACTAGAATACTCTGCCATGTTCAGTGAGATGTGTGCCGCCTCCACTCACCCACCACAAAGGCTAAGGTCAGATCCTGTACAGTTAGCAGCTGAACTTGAGGATCTCTGACCATTGGCCGACGCCCCTTCACCGGTCGTTTGACTGCCTGGACATTTGACTGCCTGGACAATTGAATGCCTGGACATTTGACTGCCTGGACAATTGAATGCCTGGACATTTGACTGCCTGGACATTTGACCACCTGGCCATTTGATTGCCTGGCCATTTCACTGCCTGGCCATTTCACTGCATAGACATTAAACTGCCTGGCGATTTAACTGCCTGGCTATTTCACTTCCTGGCTATTTGACTGCTTTGACATTTAACTGCTTGGACATTTGATTGCCTGGACATTTCACTGTATGGATATTATACTGCCTGGCCATTCACGGAATAGACATTTCACTTCCTGACCATTTAACTGCATAGACTTTTTCACTGCCTGGAAATTTCACTGCCTGGACATTTTACTGCCTGGACATTTGACTGCCTGAAAATTTGACTGCCTGGACATTTTACTGCCTGGGCATTTGACTGCCGGACATTTGGCTGCCTGGACATTTCACTGCCTGGACATTTCACTGCATATACATTTGACCGCTGGACATTTGGCTGCCTGGACATTTCCCTGCCAGACATTTGGCTGACTGGACATTTCATTACATAGACATTTGACTGCTGGACATTTGGCTGCCTGGACATTTCACTGCCTGGACATTTCACTGCCTGGACATTTCACTGCCTGGACATTTCACTGCCTGCCAATTTGCTGCCTGGACTTTTCACTGCCTGGACATTTCACTGCCTGCCATTTTGCTGCCTGGACATTTCACTGCCCGCCATTTTGAAGCCTGGACATTTCACTGCATTGAAATTTCACCGACGTTGGTGAGGAAATTATTATTTTTTAAAATGATAATTAAAATAGACAGCGTGTTATAAAACTGTTGAACTATTAATTGAACATTTATGTATGGAAATGTCCAACTATGTATGTAGGTTGTTTGTTAGCATGTTGTTTATTAGTGGGTTGTTTATTAGTAGGTTGTTTGTTTGTAGTTTGTTTAGTAGCAGATTGTTCATTAGCAGGTTATTTATTAGTAGGTTGTTTGTTTGTAGGTTGTTTATTAGCAGGTTGTTTATTAGTAGGTTGTTTGTTTGCAGGTTGTTTAGTAGCAGATTGTTCATAAGCAGGTTATTTATTAGTAGGTTGTTTGTTTGTAGGTTGTTTATTAGCAGGTTGTTTATTAGTGGATGTTTGTTTGTAGGTTGTTTATTAGCAGATTGTTCATTAGCAGGTTATTTATTAGTAGGTTGTTTGTTTGTAGGTTGTTTATTAGCAGGTTGTTTATTAGTGGATGTTTGTTTGTAGGTTGTTTATTAGCAGGTTGTTTATTAGTAGGTTGTTTGTTTGTAGGTTGTTTATTAGCAGGTTGTTTATTAGTAGGTTGTTTGTTTGTAGGTTGTTTATTAGCAGGTTGTTTATTAGTAGGTTGTTTGTTTGTAGGTTGTTTCTTTGCAGGTTGTTTATTAGTAGGTTGTTTGTTTGTAGGTTGTTTCTTTGCAGGATGTTTATTAGTAGGTTGTTTGTTTGTAGGTTGTTTATTAGCAGGTTGTTTATTAGTAGGTTGTTTGTTTGTAGATTGTTTCTTTGCAGGTTGTTTATTAGTAGGTTGTTTGTTTGTAGGTTGTTTATTAGCAGGTTGTTTATTAGTAGGTTGTTTGTTTGTAGGTTGTTTATTAGCAGGTTGTTTATTAGTAGGTTGTTTGTTTGTAGGTTGTTTGTTAGTTCAACATAATCACCTTAGTTGATATATTGATATGGGCGGCCATAAGTTTTATTCTGTAATTGATCCTTTTAGCCCTCAAAAATTGATGCTCAACAAAAAACCCCCCCCCCCCCCCCCTTTTTCCGCCCGCCATCTCAAACCGGTAAATGACCTACTCGGACAAAAGTCACAGACAGAGCTTCACCAGATAAACGCCCCCAGACACGGGCACTACAGACAAAAGCCATCCCCCCCCTTACTATGACTTGGGCGATTTGTGGTTGGAATTTATGTTTAAAAAAAAAAAAATTCTGTTAAATTTACGGTAGCAGAACATTTAAGTGAAAACTTTATTATCTTATTTTGAAACGATTGACCTGAACGCACACACACTGGCCGGTAATGTTCTCAATCAACAAATCCAATTCGTGCTGTGTTGACCTCACCCCTGTCAGTCTACACTCCTGCAACAAGATGGGCCGCACATTAACATATCTGTTATATTCTACACGGTAACCAGGCTGAAGGGCAAAAGAAAAAACGACAGGCGACTTAATGACAGAGGACATAACGACAGAGGACATAATGACAGAGGAAATAATGGCAGAGGACATAATGACAGAGGAAATAATGGCAGAGGACATAATGACAGAGGACATAACGACAGAGGACATAATGACAGAGGAAATAATGGCAGAGGACATAATGACAGAGGACATAATGGCAGAGGACACAATGACAAGTGACTAAATGACAGCAGGCGGCGGCGAAATGTCCTGGTGGAGAAAAGGCCTGTGGCGAAATGTCCTGGCGGCGAATGGTCCCATCCCCGAACTTGAAGCATGTGATGTGCCTGGTGTTGAACCCAAGATATTCTCACCTCTCTAAGGTAAAGTCATTCTGAAAGTGATTCTTGTTGCCGGTACGCCCCCCTCCCCCCCAATTTTTTTTCTGATAGTGAACGATAACCCTCGGGAACTTGACCTTCAGTGATGGCAGGGGAGACCCACAGGCCACAGGGGAGACCCGCTGATTCAACAGGGGGCAATTATCCCAGGGGCAGACGTAACTCGAGGTAACGATGGCCGTATTCAAGAGCCACTACCAAGGTCAAGGTTAAAAAACTTAAGGAAGAGCAGACGAACTGGTAAAATGTGACATTTTATAACATTCATGTTATAGGGCGGGTATGTTATGGGGCGGGTATGTTATGGGGCGGGTATGTTATAGGGCGGGTATGTTATGGGGCGGGTATGTTATGGGGCGGGTATGTTATGGGGCGGGTATGTTATGGGGCGGGTATGTTATAGGGCGGGTAGGTTATAGTAGGTTGTTTGTTTGTAGGTTGTTTATTAGCAGGTTGTTTATTAGTAGGTTGTTTGTTTGTAGGTTGTTTCTTTGCAGGTTGTTTATTAGTAGGTTGTTTGTTTGTAGGTTGTTTCTTTGCAGGTTGTTTATTAGTAGGTTGTTTGTTTGTAGGTTGTTTATTAGCAGGCTGTTTATTAGTAGGTTGTTTGTTTGTAGGTTGTTTATTAGTAGGTTGTTTATTAGTAGGTTGTTTGTTTGTAGGCTGTTTATTAGTAGGTTGTTTATTAGTAAGTTGTTTGTTTATAGGCTGTTTATTAGTAGGTTGTTTATTAGTAGGTTGTTTGTTTGTAGGTTGTTTATTAGTAGGTTGTTTATTAGTAGGTTGTTTGTTTGTAAGTTGTTTAATAGCAGGTTGTTTATTAGTAGGTTGTTTGTTTGTAGGTTGTTTGTTTGTAGGTTGTTTGTTAGTTCAACATAATCACCTTAGTTGATATATTGATATGGGCGGCCATAAGTTTTATTCTGTAATTGATCCTTTTAGCCCTCAAAAATTGATGCTCAACAAAATACCCTCCCCCCCCCCCCCTTTTTCCGCCCGCCATCTCAAACCGGTAAATGACCTACTCGGACAAAAGTCACAGACAGAGCTTCACCAGATAAACNTATGTTATGGGGCGGGTATGTTATGGGGCGGGTATGTTATTGGGCGGGTATTTTAATGGGTGGGTATGTTATGGGGCGGGTATGTTGTGGGGCGGGTATGTTATGGGGCGGGTATGTTATAGGGCGGGCATGCTATGGGGATAGTATGTTATGGGGATAGTATGTTATGGGGCGGGTATGTTTTTGGCCGAGTATGGGGCGGCAATTTCGAATGACATAAAAAGGCCTAAAATAAAAACATGGATAATAGGTGGCTGTAACATTCAATCAACAAATTCGACCAAGGTTCTAAACAAACTATTCTCTAATGGCAAAGTGAGGGGACAGTAGACGCCAAAATAAACCCAACTGACACAACAAAAGCTTAACGTTCACAACAGCAACCCAATTTTTGTATGCTATGACAGCAAAGACAAAACAATAGTAATAAAGCACCATTCTTCTGTTATCCATAAAGATCCAGCAAGCATTGGATTCTGGACAAAAATGGAGTTGTTGATTTATCCAAAGTACAAACTCTAGCAAATATTTTACATCCACAAAAGCTCGTAACATGGAAATATGTTTGGAGGTGTCGTCAAATTAACACGAGCTAAGGTGTTTAATTGGGAATTCCCAGATCACTGGTGCGGAACACGGGCTACAGTACATTGACACTCCGACTGGGGGTGTCATTGGGCCTCTCACCTCTAAACACAATGGTCAAAGACGCCAGTTTCTTTCACAACGGCGCCCCTTTTAGGGGGTGGGTGGGCAGGGGTGTCAAGGGCGTCTGTGAAAGTGACAAGGGGAGAGAAAAGCACTTGTGTGTTGAAACCAAAGCTACCACACTACATAAGTTCGTGTAATGGAAGGGTCATGATATGGGCACACTATCTCAGCGGCTCTCATAGTGTTGCGATGATGAACCCTCCAGCACCACGTCTAGTCCAAGCTCACATCTAAATGCAGGGAACCTTCATCATTATGACAATAACCGAAACAACACCATATTAGAGCTGACCAACAGCATAAACAACACCATATTAGAGCTGACCAACAACATAAACACCACCTGATTAGAGCTGACCACCAACATAAACACCACCATATTAAAGCTGACCACCAACATAAACAACGCCATATTAGAGCTGACCACCAACATAAATACCACCATATTAGAGCTGACCACCAACATAAACAACACCAGATTAGAGCTGACCAACAGCATAAACAACACCATATTAGAGCTGATCAACAGCATAAACAACACCATATTAGAGCTGACCACCAGATTAGAGCTGACCACCAACATAAACACCACCATATTAGAGCTGACCACCAACATAAACACCACCATATTAGAGCTGACCACCAACATAAACACCACCATATTAGAGCTGACCACCAACATAAACACCACCATATTAGAGCTAACCCCCAACATAAACAACACCATATTAGAGCTGACAACCAACATAAACAACCCCATATTAGAGCTGACCACCAACATAAACACCACCATATTAGAGCTGACCACCAACATAAACACCACCAGATTAGATCTGACCACCAACATAAACACAACCAGATTAGATCTGACCACCAACATAAACACCACCAGATTAGAGCTGACCACCAACATAAACACCACGAGATTAGATCTGACCACCAACATAAACACCACCAGATTAGAGCTGACCACCAACATAAACACCACGAGATTAGATCTGACCACCAACATAAACACCACGAGATTAGATCTGACCACCAACATAAACACCACGAGATTAGATCTGACCACCAACATAAACACCACCAGATTAGAGCTGACCACCAACATAAACACCACGAGATTAGATCTGACCACCAACATAAACACCACCAGATTAGATCTGACAACCAACATAAACACCACCAGATTAGAGCTGACCACCAACATAAACACCACCCGAAAGAGTGAACTAACAAGGAGACCAGGGCTTTGTGTTGAGTATGAGCGGGGCATCTAGGATGAGTGGTGTGATAATCTTTCGTATTTTATGTCTGATTGAAGTCAGTGCTTCGTGTGGACTGTATTGAATGTATCAGCTGCAATGTTCCCGAAAAGCCTTGAGGCATTACAGTTTGAGGCTCCTTGATAGTTTTTTTTAACGTATTAGCTTCACTACGAACTCCGCTCAAGTCTGAACAACAAGTTGACATGACTGATCGAAACCATGACACAGCATAGCTGAGCACAGGGGACACCTGGAGACATGGTGCAACTGAACACTGTTTACACAGGGCACAGCTGAACACACGAAACACCTAAACACACGGTACAAGTGAACACAGGACACAGCTGAACACACGACACACTGAGACACACGGGACAACTGAACACAGGACACAGATGGACACATGACAAAACTGAAAACTCGACACACAATGATACACGATACAACTGAACAGATGACACAACATGAGAGAAATGGCACAGCTTAGCACATAACATAAATGAACACATGAACGCACGATACAACTGAAAAGAATAGAAAATTGAACGCATTACATAACTGAACATACGAAATAGCAACAACAACACAGCCAGACAAAATGGGCAACTTAACACTTTTTTTTTTGAGTGAGACAGCTGAACACATGAAATAATTGAATGCATGTCGCGCAAGAAAAACCTCACATATACTTGGATCATTAGTACACAGTCACATTGGCAATATTGCTCATCACATGTACACATTCCCGGCCATCAGCTGTGTACACATTCCTGGCCACCAGCCGTGTAAATAAGACAACATACTTCTAACAGTACAAGAGTACGTAATGACCTGGCTTGCTCAGGGTCACTCCACGAGAGGGGATAAAAACACAACAGCCCATCGTGACGGACTCGGTGCTTCTCACACTGTTGGTATGGCTCTAACTGTCAAAGACCCTACCCTCAAAAAAGGGTAAAAGTTCAGTTATCGGTCTGCAATGGCGTTAAACAGATTTTGTAATTCTACAAAGAATTTACAGTCTATTTCAAATATTAAATTAATACAACCAATGTGTTCTTATGGGGTTTTATAAATAAATTAATAAAAACTATTTAAACAGAACAGTAAAATAATAAAACAAACAATAATAAAACATAAAATAATTCGACTATGTGATCCAGACAGATTGTCTTCGTGCCGGAAAAGCTTGCCAATTTAAGCGAATAAATGACGTGAAGTCAACCAGATTTTAAAAAAAAAAAACTAATTTCATAAAACACATCTTTACTCAGAGCAATGTTAACCTTCGTGGCTAAGCCACAAGCAGAGGGACTCAAATAGCCAAAGTTTTAACGGAATTGGTAATGTTACTGTTTGTATGTCTTTGTAAACACAGAGAGAAATCTGATGGAAAGCTACTGCCCAATGAAGTGCTACTTGTTTAGTACTTGTACACAAATCTAGCTGCTTTGCACATGTATCCAATGATGTACAGTAACCTGTTGTCCAGTGATTTTGTACAGTTATCCAGATTATCCAGTTATTTTGTATATTTTTCAGGATTGTCCAGTTATCCCCTTTTTACCATTATCCAGATTATCCAGTTATTTCGTACAAGTATGCAGGTTATTAAGTTCTTGTGCACAGTTAACCACATTATTCAATTATTTTGTACAGTTTCCAAGTGTTCGGATGTATTGCACAGGTCGAAGGTCAGCTGTCTTGCACAGGTCAGAGTTCAGCTGTCTTGCACAGGCTAGAGATCAAATGTGTTGCACAGGTCAGGGGCCAGCTATCTTGCACATGTCATAGGTCAGATGTCTTGCACAGGTCAGAGGTCAGCTGTCTTACACAGGTCATATGTCTTGATGAGGCCAGAGGTCAACTGTCTAACACAGGTCAGACGTCAGATGTCTTGCACATGTCAGAGGTCAGATGTCTTGCACAGGTCAGAGGTCAGATGTCTTACACAGGTCAGAGGTCAGATGTCTTGCACAGGTCAGAGGTCAGATTATTGCACAGGTCAGAGGTCAGCTGTTTGATATTATTTCTAGCCTACTTGATGCAATGATGGGGACCCCTAAATTTTGTAAAAAAATTATCATTACAATCAAAAGGACCAATGCAGGGTATCGCATGATGTTTGCAAAATCTCATCTTTACATTACATTCAGTGTGCCTCAAATCTCATCTTTACATTACATTCAATGTGCCTAAAATCTCATCTTTAAATAACATTCAATGTGCCTAAAATCTCATCTTTACATTACATTCAATGTGCCTAAAATTTCATCTTTACATAACATTCAATGTGCCTAAAATCTCATCTTTACATAACATTCAATGTGCCTATAATCTGATCTTTACATTACATTCAATGTGCCTAAATTCTCATCTTTAAATAACATTCAATGTGCCTATAATCTCATCTTTACATTACATTCAATGTGCCTAAAATCTCATATTTACATTACATTCAATGTGCCTCAAATCTCATCTTTACATTACATTCAAAGTTTAGGACTTCCTACACCATTAAAATTTGAGAGATAATGTTGTGTACTTTTATGTGTGTATGTGTGTGTGTATATATATATATATGTGTGTGAGAATGTCTCTTTGCCACAATGTCATATTTCAACAGCCTTTGACCTTATCATTTTGCTGATGTCATTATGGCATGCAGTTGACCTGTCGGGGGCGAACATACCGAAGGCTACAAAGTTGAATCACCAGCTGCAAGCTATTTCTTCTTGCCAAAGTTAACTGTAATTCCTGTCAGTTTTATGCCAAAGTTATCTGTCATTCCTGTCAGTTTTATGCCAAAGTTATCTGTCATTCCTGTCAGTTTTATGCCAAAGTTATCTGTCATTCCTGTCAGTTTTATGCCAAAGTTAAATGTCATTCCTGTCAGTTTAACCAAAGTTATCTGTCATTCCTGCCAGTTTAACCAAATTTATCTGTCATTCCTGTCAATTTCATGCTAAAGTTAAATGTCATTCCTGTCAGTTTTATGCCAAAGTTATCTGTCATTCCTGTTAATTTCATGCCAAAGCCATGTGTCAGTCGATTCAGTGCTTGTAAATAGGGTTAAGAAATTAGGTGTATAGTGCACACGTGAACTTTGACCCAAGACAGTCAAATGACATGCGTCGCTCTTAATGTTGAAATCACACAATAGTTTTAATGTCATTTCCAGCAACACTAAACCGTTGTGGAGAAGATTGCTCAGTTAAAGGTCAGTGGGCGACTGTTCACTTTAAAAAAATATAAAATTTTTAAATGATTTCCATCGGCAATCTTGTCTTATATGAAATGTCTTGTCATATCGAAATGAAGAAATTGCTTCCACTTAGTCTAATCGAATTATTATATTCTTAAATATTATGATATTTTTCAAATACCTTGAAAGGAGAAATAGTGTCATAATTTAAATTTCGATTGTGCGCTTGTTGAAAATTGTGTCCACGCCCCTAACTTAGGTGTCGTTTTTTTAAACAATGGTGACGTAATTCACGTTTAGTGTTGCTGTAAAACATTGAGGTTCTCAAGGGATAGTAAGAAACCTCTAATCCTCTGCGGCAGTGTTCGGGCGGGAAGTGGGGCGGGGGAAGTGATGCCCCATGGAACATTGACAGCGACGTAAGGTTAGGTTTTGTAACAGAATTTGAACAAATATAACTACAGGGTGTCACCAAAGCAGGGTGTCACCAGAACAGGGTGTCACCAGAACAGGGTGTCACCAGAACAGGGTGTCACCAGAACAAGGTGTCAGCAGAACGGGGTGTCACCAGAACAGGGTGTCACCAGAACAGGGTGTCACCAGAACAGGGTGTCACCAGAACAGGGTGTCGCCAGAACAAGGTATCAGCAGAACAGGATATCACAAGAACGGGGTGTCACCAGAGCAGGGTGTCAGCAGAGAGGGTGTCACCAGAGCAGGGTGTCAGCAGAGAGGGTGTCACCAGAACAAGGTATCAGCAGAATAGGGTATCACTAGAACGGCGTTGTCACCAGAGCAGGGTGTCACCAGAACAGGGTATCACAAGAACAGGATGTCACCAGAACAGTGTGTCACCAGAACAAGGTTTTACCAGAACAGGGTGCCACCAGAACAAGGTGTTACCAGAACAAGGTGTCAGCAGAACAGGGTATCACAAGAACGGGATGTCACCAGAACAGGGTGTCACCAGAACAGGGCGTCACCAGAACAGGATGTCACCAGAACAGGGAGTCACCAGAACAAGGTGTCGACAGAACAGGTTGTCAGCAGAATAGGGTGCCATTAGAACAGGGTGTCTCCATCGGACTCGGAGGAGATCCACGGTGAGGTCTTGGGGGGCGGGAGATTGTGGCGATGACACCGTGAGTTTACCGTACTGGGTGACACCAACCCTAGTGACACCACTGCCCCTGCTAAACATTATGTTAGACACCAATTAATCTGTATTTTTAAAAATTATGTGCAATGAATGATTTTTTATATATAATTTAAAATCTTAAAATCTCTTTGTTGTTTACGTGGATATCTCTACACTGTACGACACACACTTTGGGAATTTGAAACTGAAATATGATTTTACGAAAGAAATTCTGCATAATCGGGGAAGTCGAAGTCATGGAACTGAGCCTATTTTTAAAAAAATTTTTTGGTCTCTGCATGGGTGGAGTCGTAAATATTGTCTTTTTCTATGGTTTGAATATGGAGCAAAATGTCTTTATTCTTTTTAATATCATTTTAACAATGTAAAACAAATATACTTCGGAATTCGGTTTTTACCAATGTTAAAATTCCGGTTTCCAAGCCCTGCCCGACATAGCATCGTGTCTATCTCTACCTGAACGTCACCCTCCCACAATACACCAACACACCCACTCACACTCACAGACGTCATCTGCTGGACTCGCCGGAAGCCCACCTTAGCTCGTTGACATTCACATACATGACATAACTACATCGACGGCCTTCCATCAACCGTTGTCTTTGACACAGCGGCGTACATGACATTCCGATGTACGGTACAACACTATTGGTTGTGTACGGCAGGGGCGTTGACCATACTAGGAATGTTGGGTGAACCCGTTGTATAAACATGCGAGCTTTAAACGGAATCTCTTACACACTGGTGGGCATTTTCATTGAAACAACTGAAATGGTCGGCATATTTAATGAAACAGCCGAAATGGTGGGCATATTTAATGAAACAACTGAAATGGTGGGCATATTTGATGAAACAACTAAAATATGGCGATTTTTAATGAAACAACTGAAATGGTGGGCATATTTAATGAAACAACTGAAATGGTGGGCATATTTAATGAAACAACTGAAATGGTGGGCATATTTAATGAAACAACTAAAATATGGCGATTTTTAATGAAACAACTGAAATGGTGGGCATATTTAATGAAACAACTGAAATGGTGGGCATATTTAATGAAACAGCCGAAATGGTGGGCATATTTAATGAAACAACTAAAATATGGCGATTTTTAATGAAACAACTGAAATGGTGGGCATATTTAATGAAACAACTGAAATGGTGGGCATATTTAATGAAACAACTGAAATGGTGGGCATATTTAATGAAACAACTAAAATGGTGGGCATATTTAATGAAACAACTGAAATTGTGGGCATATTTAATGAAACAACTGAAATTGTGGTCATATTTAATGAAACAACTGAAATGTTTGGCATATTTAATGGAACAGCCGAAATGGTGGGCATATTTAATGAAACAACTGAAATGGTGGGCATGTTTAATAAAACAACTGAAATGGTGGGCATATTTAATAAAACAACTGAAATGGTGGGCATATTTAATGAAACAACTGAAATGTGGACTCATCAAAAGTCGGGATATTATTTCTAAAGCTCCGTGCACATGATGCGAGAAATCTTACATGGGGAAAACGTGCCCTCATATATAATCCTCGACGACCTCTTAGTAAAAATCAGTTGAGTCCTGTGTCCACGCATTTAGATAGCAAGGACAAGCGGAATCAACATACTACAGTTTCAGGCGAGGGTTAGAGTTTTTAAAACATTGTAGGTTTTTAGAAAAACACCAAAAAAACTAATAAAGAAAAGTTATTTAACATTGATATATGTTTTACTGATTAAGTTAGCTGAGTAAATGTGTATAGTCTATGTTTGTGTAAGCCACAGAGACCACTAAGTGTATCGAGGCGGGTAGGGTGCACTAGATAGTGTGCAATTTAAAAAAAAAAAAAAAACACACCTCCTACTACTATTGGGCCTAGTGGGGTTGATACATGAACTATGTAACCTCTTTATGATAACACACCATTGAAAGAAGGTTAGAGATTTCTTGATTTAAATGACGTCATGCATTTTTGTCGTCCTACTAGCACGATGGTAGGGTAAAAAACAAGTTTTTTTTTTTGTTTGTTTGTTTGTTCAACAGCTGATTTAAATTTAAAAAATAGTAAAATAAACCACACTAAACAAGTTTTGAACATTTCAATAGCAAAATATAATTTATTCCATACACATGATTTGTTTAAGGCGCCAGTGACTGGTGAAAGCGTGTGGTCGTAGACGAGTTGCTAGTAGCGAGAGGGTCTTGTCTGTGCAGGCTTAGTGTAGTGGCTGCAACATGCGCAGGCACATCAACAGTTTCTGTGTGGTATTACTGGTATTTACATTTAGGGAGTTCTGGAACAGCTCTCTCTCTCTCATATTGATCAACGGGAACAGTACTCTCTGATATTGATCAACGGGAACAGTTCTCTCTATATCGATTAAAGGGAGCAGTGCTCTCTCTAACGATTAAAGGGAACATTACTCTCTGCTACTGATCAACTGGAACAGTACTCTCTACCGCTGATCCACTTAGAAGAATCTATTTTCATTTCCTGGAAGACATCCCTGATACGATTGATGAAAAATTCTGGCAATCATCTTATGGCAGAGTTCTAGGCAAATGAGGTATTTTATTTTTCAGGGATGCTTCAACATATGTCACATCTTAGTTAACCGCTCCTTCGGGTAGAAGGATATCTAAGAAATAGTTTGTCTGCCCCCCCCCCACCAGGGGAAGAACTCGACTCGACCCCCCTCCGCCTCTCAGTCTCGACCCTTGTTTGTGCCAGGACGGGGTCGGGGTCCAGCGGGTTGTTGGTCAGTGCGGCTTTCTACGCTCCTTCGGGTAGAAGGATATCTAAGAAATAGTTTGTCTGCCCCCCCCCCACCAGGGGAAGAACTCGACTCGACCCCCCTCCGCCTCTCAGTCTCGCCCCTTGTTTGTGCCAGGACGGGGTCGGGGTCCAGCGGGTTGTTGGTCAGTGCGGCTTTCTCTTGATCGAGTCTACCGTCTTCTTGAGGGTGACATTCCTGTAGGCTTCCCAACTGACCATCGTCTCCAGCTGGGCCTGGAGGTCTTCTTCTGAGGGCAGGGGACGGATCTGCAGGGGGTAGTATTAATATTAGAATAGATTTATAACGATTTGCTACAAGTTATTTATCGTAATCTCTACTTTCGTTTTCACTTTTTAAAAATACGGAAATGGAATCAAAGGTGTAGGTCTAGTTACAAAAAAAAATACCAACCCCCCCCTAAATATTGATCATATTCTTTCAAAATAAATTTAAAAAAGAAAAATCATTTATAACAAGCAAAAAAAAAAAAAATATATGTTGAAATCAAAATAAAATTTGTTTGAAGTTTTATAAATGACTATTGCAAGGGATGTAACCCACGATTAACAAAGTTTACACGATACCGCAAAAATGCTTTCCCTTGTACCGCGCTAAAAAAATTTGCGAGTCTGTACAGTGGCATGCGACCTTCCATTTTGGATTGGCCAAATGCAAATGTGACAAAGAAGTAACCGTTTGACATCAAGATTTAAACAATACAGGTCAAATAAATGACCACTGTAACATTATTACAATCCAGGTCACATAAATGACCAATGTAACATTATGACAATACAGGTCAAATAAATGACCAATGAAAACCCAAATCACCTCTTTTCTAATTTGTTTCCGCAACTGCTCGGACGTGCGGTCCAGAAAGAACTTCCTATTGATCATGATAAGCTCCGCCCCTCCTGACACCAGGCTCGTGCTGGTCGTCTTGTTCATGGACTTGAACACACACGACTCCAGGCCCTGGAATTGTCATACATATTACCCCAGCTGAATAACAACATACTGTTTTTCTTGTTTTGTTTTTTTAAATTTTGGAAAAAAACTAGAAGATAAGAAGCCAAATAAAGGGTCCAATAGTAGCATCCACCGGTACTAGTTGACCAAGTAATGCAGAAATTCTTGGACAAGAGCTGGAACTAGGGTCAAATAGAACTATCCACTGGTACTAGTTGACCAAGTAATGCAGACATTCTTGGACAGGAGCTGGAACTAGGGTCAAATAGTAGCATCCACCGGTATTAGTTAACCAAGTAATGCAGACATTCTTGGACAGGAGCTGCAACTAGGGTCAAATAGTAGCTTCCACCGGTACTAGTTGACCAAGTAATGCAGACATTCTTGGACAGGAGCTGCAACTAGGGTCAAATAGTAGCATCCACCGGTACTAGTTAACCAAGTAATGCAGACATTCTTGGACAGGAGCTGCAACTAGGGTCAAATAGTAGCATCCACCGGTACTAGTTGACCAAGTAATGCAGACATTCTTGGACAGGAGCTGGAACTGGGGTCAAAGAGAGCCATATATCGTTACTAGTTGGCCAAGTAATGCAGACATTCTTAGACAGGAGCTGGAACTAGGGTCAAATAGAAACATATAGTAGCTTGCCAAGGGATGCAGACATTCGCGGAGAGGAGATGGATTCAGTGTAAAATACGCAGATCTAAAAAAACTGGACAAAGGTAACCTAATTTTTTTATTTTTTTTGTTTTGGTGGGAAAAGTTAACAAACGTTAATCAAATGCAGTGTTGACATGATGTCATGACCGAGGGTAAAACAAACATATAGAATAGGATGGAACACAGACTTACGTAGATGTCACGTGGGGTAAGTTTAAGGATCTCAACAAATACAAGGTTGCCCCCGGGATCATTTTTCGTGTCAAGGTCATTGAAGTTTGACCGGAAGTGGTCAGTTTCTGCTCCAGTGTCGTTGGTTGCCTGATAGGATTGATACATTTGCACATAAAGTTGACACATGTCGACATATTGAAAAGTGGACTAAGGGTGTCTATTGCAGAAAAAGGTTTGATATAATGAAACATGGTAGCTAAAAATTCAATTAAAAATAAACAATTTAATGTGGAGAAAAAATAAAAAAAACAAACAAACAAGCAACAAACAAACAAACAAACAAGCAAAAAAACACACAATACATTTTCAACATTCATTACCGAGCTGGTGAGGCCGGTCATAGCGTGTCTCTGCTCTAAGATGGCGTCCAAAGTTTGCATGTGTTCAATTCTCTCCCTTTCAACTGAGGAGTTGTGTAGGTAAATACAAATAAAAAAAAAAAAAACATTAAAAAAATTATGAAAAAAAAATTAACTTAACATCTAAAGCGGCTAGAGTTGGGGCAAAAAAAAAAAAAAAAAAAAAAAAAAAAAAAAAAAAAAAAAAAAAAAAAAAAATAAAATAGCAAGGGAGGGGTGGGGGGGGGGGGGGGGGGGGGGGGATTTCAAAATATAATTTTCTCTATGTAACAATGTCACTGAGGTTTCAAGGTGGCGCTGAGTTCAGACACTTCTCTATGTAACAATGTCACTGAGGTTTCAAGGTGGCGCTGAGTTCAGACACTTCTCTATGTAACAATGTCACTGAGGTTTCAAGGTGGCGCTGAGTTCAGACACACAAATTCCCGATAACTGCGCTAAATGAGATTCTTAATAACACAGCAAGTGCGTTTTCTTTTGTTTTATGGAAATAATCCCAATTTAAATATGGTGTTAGGGGGGGGGGAGGGGCACTGATTGGGACTCTTATAAAGTGCGTTACTTTGAGTCCAAGTTTTGTCAAGTAACTTTAGTAGATGGGACGTTCACGCATTGTGGCCACCATTGGTTGGCGGCCTTAAGCTTGTGTTTCAAGTCAGGCTGGAGTGCTTTCCAGGCACACATATTAAACGATATTACGCACAAACCAGTTGCGAGCTCACTGTGGAATAAAGTTCAATACTAAAACACGACTTATGAATGAAAACAAGTCCTCGATAATCATGTAATCTCTGATATATATTTTGCTTCTGGTGTGTCCTGCTTCCTTTTCATACACCCCCCCCCCTCAGCTCCACATGTTTTATATAAACTGTAATGAGTGAAAAGAGGCTGTTATGCGTGACGTCTGAACTCAGATTTTAAAAAAAAATATTTATATTATTGAAAAAAGAGCCACGGATATGGTTTAGGACTGTCTTAGGCCTATTTTAAAGGCCGACAGGTAGGGTGTAGGACTGTCTCTAGGCCTTTGTTTAAAGGCTGGCAGGTAGGGTTTAGGATTGACTCGAGGCCTATGGTTTAAAGGCTGGTCAGCCTATTTAAGCCCGTTAAGCCTATTATTTAGTTGAACAAAGACGGTCTCCAAGGTGAGGGTCATTGTGTGGGCGGGCGTGTACCTTCTTCGGCGTCCTTGATGAAGGAGAACGTGACATCACACCTGCCCTGGTTCTGACGCGTGAGTTGCAGGGTATAGCTGTTCTTCTGTCGTATGCCGGGTAGGGGGATGTAAGGAGAGACGTCTGACCGTTGTGAGTGATGTGGGGTGACATCTTGACCATCCGTTGAAGTGAATTGACCAAAAAAAAAATAATGTAAGATACATGATTTGAAATGATATGTTTGAAATTCATACTCCATTAAAATGTATTTATTTATAAATAACATCTGTATACGAAGTAGTTAAATCCGACTTTTTATTACTATATAGTATTGACAATAATGCACTCCCACCAGCCCTTGAGGCCCGGCCCGAATCTGACTTAAGCAGCTCACTCACGACGTGACTGCGTCTGAGTGTCCCATAGATCTCATTGCATAGTTTTGTCAGATGAGATAAGCCTCTTTTAGTGATCCAAACAAACGGAAATGTTTTATGATTGCATTATACATTTTCAGCACATAACTAAAACAATTTAAACATAAGAGATTTATAATCAATTATTTCAAACAGCCATTCAGTGAGTTCTCTTAGCCAAATTGGGGATTTATTAGTTCTCATTCAGATGTGTGACTTCAGAGGAAGCATGCCGGTAAATTCGTACAGATTGGGGAACAAAAGAATTTTTATATCTTTCAGTCCTCGCCCTGATGGAAAGAATTCGTCCCGAACGGCCCGATCCTAAGTATCTAGGATGAAGAGGGTGGGATGTATCATCCAAAATGTGTTTAGTTTTACAAAAACATCTTTCTTCAAATAGTCCTTCAAGTGAAGGATGTTTAGTTTGTATTATGTTCCTAGCTTTCTTGATTAGTCGGTTTATGCGGTGTTAAATATCAGACGTTGAATTCCCACACCAGCAGGTAATACTGAAACTAAGCAGGCTTCCAATGGTTGCACGGTAGAATAAGTTAAAGACTTGCTTGTTTACACCGAAATTGTACAGTTTTTTGATGTAGAACAGTCTTCGGTTGAATTTATTGTCTACATTCTACAATATATGACCTACAGTCTACAAGATAAGTTCTACAGTCTACAAGATAGAGTTTACAGCCTAGGAGACAGATTCTACAGTCTACAAGACAGAATCTACAGTCTAAAAGATATAGTCTTCAGACAACAAGATATAGCCTACAGTCTAAAAAGATGTAATATACAGTCTAAAAAGATTTAGTTCTTGTTACATAAAAGTGCATGCAGATAAGAGGAAATATACTTTTGTTTGCACAGTCCCTGGATGTCACAGCCCGGAGAGCTTTGATGACGCTGCAGTGTCCACTCTTGACCACGTAGATCCAGTCAGAACTGTTACTGTCACGACAGAGAAGCACACCTCGTCTGTCACAGAAGATTTAGCGTGTATAACACATTTATGAGGTCTGTTGTAAGGGAGCTGTTGAATTGGCTATATAATATGTTATAACGAAAATTGAACACTTATTTTACTCGAATGCAACATAGAAAAAATATCTTGAACGTGACATCTCCCAATTCAAATAAATTTTCAAAACGTGGCCATACTTCGATATAAAATAAAATAAAATGTTTATGAATACGATACCCAGAGTAAATACGCTACCCAGAGTAAACACACAACCCAGTATAAGTATAAATACGATACCCAGGGTAAATACGCCACCTATTTTAAATACGATACCCCAGTAAAGTTGGCGAGGGAAGCTATGACGTTATTTATGCCTTTTTCCTCCTAACATTTAAAATCTATACAGGTGACAGGTTTGCCAGTGTCTGCCAACTAGTCAAAATTTGACTCATGTCATAGACTCCCAGATTCTTATATTCATGTCATAATTAAAATGGTCTCAGTCAGGAAATAATGGCCCTTACGGGGTGGGGGTGGGGTGGGTCAGATAGGGGTTTTGAAAAAAGGCAGCTGACCATGAAAGATACTGACCCTGTAGACTATTGACCCAAGGACTCCCCTGCTGGTAACGACCACGTGACCTATACTGACCTGACGTATGTGAACAGTAATGTCTGTGGGTTGTCCACGGGAAGGACCTCTATCGGCCAGTTCCTTAAAATCTGCAAACTCCGCAGGAATCTCACGTGCTCCGGTTCGACGTCACGCTCCACGTGCATGAAGATGTCGATGAAGTCCTCGCGCCCGACAGCGAGCAACTCGACATCATCTCGGCACGTGACTGTGGCGCTACGTCTTGATTGGTGCATGAGTGCGAGCTCCTGTCAAGATGATAAATGACGTCATTGTAAATGGGGGAATAAGGCTCCTGTCAAGGGGATTAGTGACGACATTGTAAATTGTGAATAAGGCTCCTGTCACGATGATAAATGACGTCATTGTAAATTGGGGAATAAGGCTCCTGTCAAGATGATAAATGACGTCATTGTAAATTAAGAATAAGGCTCCTGTCAAGATGATAAATGACGTCATTGTAAATGGGGAATAAGGCTCCTGTCAAGATGATAAATGACATCAATGTAAATTGGGAATAAGGCTCCTGTCAAGATGATAAATGACGTCATTGAAAATGGGGAATAAGGCTCCTGTCAAGATGATAAATGACGTCATTGTAAATTGGGAATAAGGCTCCTGTCAAGATGATAAATGACGTCATTGTGAATTGGGAATTAGGCTCTTGTCAAGATGATGAATGACGTCATTGTAAATTGGGAATAAGGCTCCTGTCAAGATGATAAATGACGTAATTGTAAATTGGGAATAAGGCTCCTGTCAAGATGATAAATGACGTCATTGTAAATGGGGGAATAAGGCTCCTGTCAAGGGGATAAGTGACGTCATTGTAAATGGGGAATAAGGCTCCTGTCAAGATGATAAATGACGTCATTGTAAATGGGGGAATAAGGCTCCTGTCAAGATGATAAATGAAATCATTGCAAATGGTGACTAAGGCTTCTGTCAAGATGATAAATGAAATCATTGCAAATGGTGACTAAGGCTTCTGTTAAGATGATAAATGACGTCATTGTAAATGGGGGAATAAGGCTCCTGTCAAGATGATAAATGAAATCATTGCAAATGGTGACTAAGGCTTCTGTCAAGATGATAAATGACGTCATTGTAAATTCGGGAATAAGGCTCCTGTCAAGATGATAAATGAAATCATTGCAAATGGTGACTAAGGCTTCTGTCAAGATGATAAATGACGTCATTGTAAATGGGGAATAAGGCTTTTGTCAAGATGATAAATGACGTCATTGCAAATGGGGGAATAAGGCTTCTGTCAAGATGATAAATGAAATCATTGCAAATGGTGACTAAGGCTCCTGTCAAGATTATAAATGAAATCATTGCAAATGGTGACTAAGGCTTCTGTCAAGATGATAAATGAAATCATTGCAAATGGTGACTAAGGCTTCTGTCAAGATGATAAATGAAATCATTGCAAATGGTGACTAAGGCTTCTGTCAAGATGATAAATCACGTCGTTGTAAATGGTGTAATAAGTATGTATGCTATCATATTGTACAATACATTAACATGTTTTACAACATATTAATATGTTGTTCAGTATACTAACATTGTATTTCAAGATGACAGCCTTTCATTCTAAAAATAATAAATAAGTGGGCCTAAATGAATGACACCGGGAATGATAAAAAGAGAAGTAACCTTAACATTATACATTATTTTGCATTGATACTAAAATGAAAAATATTTAATTATGAACCTTTAAAACAATTGACAAAAAAACAAAAAAATAAAATAAATAGCTAACAGTATTTTTCTAAACTTTACTTGACCAGGATCTGTCATTCCAACACAATTCATCTGTCGCCCCTAAACCCATTCAAACACACTTTATCTGTCGCCCCTACACCCTTCAAACACACTTCATCTGTCGCCCCTACACCCTTCAAACACACTTTATCTGTCGCCCCTACACCCTTCAAACACACTTCATCTGTCACCCCTAAACCCTTCAAACTCACTTAATCTGCCACCACTACACCCTACAAACACACTTCACCTGTTGCCCCTACACCCTTCAAACAAACTTCATCTGTCGCCCCTAAACCCATTCAAACACACTTCATCTGTCGCCCCTACACCCTTCAAACACACTTTATCTGTCGCCCCTACACCCTTCCAACACACTTCATCTGTCGCCCCTACACCCTTCCAACACACTTCATCTGTCGCCCCTACACCTTTCAAACTCACTTAATCTGCCACCACTACACCCTACAAACAAACTTCACCTGTCGCCCCTGCACCATTCAAACACACTTCATCTGTCGCCCTTAAACCCATTCAAACACACTTAATCTGTCGCCCCTACACCCTTCAAACTCACTTAATCTGCCACCACTACACCCTACAAACACACTTCACCTGTCGCCCCTACACCCTTCAAACACACTTCATCTGTCGCCCTTAAACCCATTAAAACACACTTCATCTGTCATCCCTACACCCTTCAAACACACTTCATCTGTCGCCCCTACACCCTTCAAACACATTTAATCTGTCTCCCCTAAACCCCTTTACCCCGTTTCTAACTTACACCAAAACTTTTCCCCTTGCCCAGGAAGGCTGCTGTGCGCGCAGTCTGTTCACCTGTCTGCTTGTCGGTCTCCAACACAATGACGACAGCTGCAAGTAAAACCATTACATTCAGTATGAAGACTACAATGAATGTAAGACCCATACATTCCAAACACACCTTTTAGAAGTGCTAAATTGTATCTTTAAAATCTAGAGGATTCTCAAAACAATGAACTCTTCTTTGCTTGCAACAATGTCATTAACAAGTAAAAAAAAAAAAAAAAAAAAAAAAAAAAAAAAAAAAAAATTTTTTTAAAAAAATTAAATAACAAAAAAAAAAAAAAAAAAAAAAAAAAAGAAAAGAAAAAAAAAAAATTTTTTTGAAAAAATATGGCATTTAAGGTATCTTTTGTTAAAACTACGGAACATTCACCAAACATTCTTATTTTCCCACAATTCTTCTTATCAAACATTCTTCTTGTCAAACATTTTTAATGCCAAACATCCTTCTCGTCAAACATTCTTCTCGTTAAAAATTCTTCCTGTCAAGTATTTTTCTTGTCAAATATTCTTCTTGTCAAATATTTTTCTTGTCAAACATTCTTCCTGTCAAACATTCTTCTCGTCAAACATTCTTCCTGTCAAATATTCTTATTGTCCAATATTCTTCTTGTCAAATATTCTTCTTGCCAAACATTCTTCCTGCCAAACATTCTTCCTGTCAAACATTCTTCCTGCCAAACATTCTTCCTGCCAAACATTCTCCCTGCCAAACATTCTTCCTGTCAAACATTCTTCCTGTCAAACATTCTTCAAATAAATAGCGTTTAGTGATAATAATAAAATATCCTACGACACTGTACTGCACAATGAAATGTAACAAAAGTCAAATGAAGCTCAGCGAGCCGTTGGAACCAATGGTGCTCTAAAAGGCGTCTGCTACGAGTATAAATTTTTTTTATATGTGACGCTTGAGACGGGTCCAGATGATTACCTGTCCCGGAGAGAATGAAGTAGAAGTTGTCGGCCGTGTGTCCTTGCCTGATGATCACACGCTTGGCCTCAAAGCTGAAGACACAATGGTAAAATAGCATTAATTTTATTTTTAAAAATCCTTTACATTAACTTTGCTTTTTGTTCGTGTGTTACTTTCTTTCTTCATGGCTGCAAAATATCTGGAGGGCTAATTGACCCACATCCCGTCAACCTACCCGCCTGAAAATTGGCACAAAAACTCGTTGCCGATGAGAACACATTCAAAGTTTCAGCTCCCCCAAATAATCAGTTTTTTCCTGTCTTTCATGTTAGAAACCATTTGCTAAAAGTTGCCACAAGCACACAAATGATAAATACATAAATGCAAACACAATTTTTTATAAAGGATTTATATGAAAACCTTTGTCTTTAGGGCTGTTTTTTTTTTTTATCTATGCTCAACACGGACACCCGCAGGTCAAGTCAAGGTATGTCACGTGTCTCCACCCCCACCCCCCCACCTCAATCTGCGAAAACTACTATTGGTGCCTAGTAGCCCAGGTATGGTGGTCACCTTTACAGATATTCATAATATAAGCGGTACGATTTTAAAATCAAACAAGAGGGTGCCAATGCTTAGTTGTGTCTGGTGTAGCTCTCAAATAGCTAGTTACATAGGCGAAACAATGAAAATAGGCGTAACAATGGAAATAGGCGTAACAATGAAAATAGGAGTTTCAAAATAATTGAACTTACTGCTCGTACCATCCGACACGGACCAGTGATTCTTGCATTGTGATGGGGAACTCACTGAACTCATTGACGGCTTGTCGCAATGACAAGAGAACCTGCCGTAGCTGGTGGTGGGTGCGTCTGCTGGGCTCCAGGGAGAGAATCGCTTTGGCCTCAACCGTGACCTGAATCTGGAGGAAATATCACATGACATAATCACATCGTGTGACATATCACATATCATAGCACATCACATATTACATATCATGTCATACGAAATATAACGTATATCACAAGACATACCCGCATGTCATGTCACATGACCCATTTTAGGTCACGTCATATGACACATTACAGGACATATAATAGGACACTACACAGGACACATAATAGGACACATCACAGGACACATCATAGGACACGTCATAGGACAAAATGAGCATGTTCCGTTGGATTTTAAGATAAAAAAAAACACAAGAAAGTTTCAACCTCTCCAGACTTTCATGCCCAAATCCAAATACCAGTTCATGAATGGTTCTCAGAAATATTTGGAAACAAAATTTTGATTCGTTTTCGGGAAAAATAAGCGTTATCTGCAATCCCCCCCCCCCCCATTATTTCATATATATTTTAAAATCAGATCCACCCAATTTGAAAAATTACGAGGAAGCTTTATTGAGTAACATAAGCGCCGCAGGTATTTAGTAACAATATCGCCAGGTATTTCGTAACAATAGCACCAGCTATCTAGTAACAATAGCACCAGGTGTTTAGTAACCATAGAACCAGGTATCTAGCAACAATAGCACCAGGTATTTAGTAAAAATAGCACCAGGTATTTAGTACCAATAGCACTAGGTATCTAGTAAAAAAAAAGCAACAGGTATTTAGTAACAATAGCACCAGGTATCTAGTAAAAATAGCACCAGGTATTTAGTAACAATAGCACCAGGTATCTAGTAACAATAGCACCAAGTATCTAGCCGACACCTACTTCTCTATTCGCCTTGAAATCCTGTGGGTCAAAACTGATGCCGTACATCTCGTAAGCTCGCTTGGATGTTGTCCAGGTGCTGCCCAAGAAGCTCGCCCACAGATTGTAGCGTTCTCTTCTTTGACTTCTTTCTCTGCAGGAAATACAACAAAACCTCTCACTTGATAGGAGCTACACTGCTGGCTAGCAGGAAATACAACAAAACCTCTCACTTGATAGCAGCTACACTGCTGGCTAGCAGGAAATACAACAAAACCTCTCAAATGATAGCAGCTACACTGCTGGCTATTTAAAGAGCTTTTACAAAGTCCATCGTTAAACCAGCAGGAACTGTCGTCTGCCTGTGCTGCCGCGTTATTGGACAGGTTTAGTTAAGACATGCAGCATGTGAGACAGTATAATCTGACCTTCGAGGTTGAAATAGATTTTACGCTAACACTCTACATCCAGTGTTTCTATACCACATAAAAGGATACCTAGATAAATAAACTATGCAATGGGTTCCATTTACCTGCTGTTATAGGTTGCTCTCAGCAAATGCAAAACCATTTTAACAACTCTGCGAAATTTCACAAGAGGCTGAAAAAAATTATTTGAAAAAATAGTAGTTGGTACAAAAGTATTCATTGTATATTATAACTTGTAGTAAACTTTTAGAACACATTGTATAAGTTGTAAGAACATCACTGGGGTCTCTTACGCGTGCTTACCTTAGTGATAGGTAAAGTGGTCATCTTGCCACTCTGTGTGGATATTGTTACTGTAATATATTAGCGTCCTTAACTGTCAGCACTAACATAGAGACATAAATACGAATTGTATTAAGCATGTTTTAATTACGTTGTAACCAAGGGCGTTTCTAGGTGTTTAAACATGTTTTGCCCTACGCAAGAATTGAAAAATGACGCCCCCCTCCCTTTTACTACCATCGCCCGCCTGATCCCCCCATTCACCTAGAAGAATCAATGCATTTGTTATAAAAGAACGTGCATTCAACATTAAATTAAAAAAAAAAAATTTTTTTAGATCATTCCTCTATTTCGTTTTTTCCCCTCCTAATTTGCTCAATGGTGTCGCTGTTTGATTTAAATTTAAAAATGTTTCCGCCCTTTAGCCGCCCCTAAATTGTTGCCGTTGCCCCTAAATTGTTGCCGCCCCTAAATTGTTGCCGCCCTACGGGTCGCCATGTCTTGCCAAATGGAAGAAACGGTTCTGGTTGGAGCACACGATCTTTTTTTCAACCAAGTGCATCGTCCATTTGAAAACGCGATGTTACAACAACGGTGAATACTGAAACATTAGCTTCATATAATTGATAGTCAACGGTCCATTTGAAAACGCTGTGTTACAACAACGGTGAATTCTGAAACATTAGCTTCATATAATTGATAGTCAACGGTCCATTTGAAAACGCTGTGTTACAACAACGGTGAATACTGAAACATTAGCTTCATATAATTGATAGTCAACGGTCCATTTGAAAACGCTGTGTTACAACAACGGTGAATACTGAAACATTAGCTTCATATAATTGATAGTCAATGGTCCATTTGAAAACGCTGTGTTACAACAACGGTGAATACTGAAACATTAGCTTCATATAATTGATAGTCAATGGTCCATTTGAAAACAAAACCATTTGACTTGATCGTAAAGTGTCCCTTTGAACAGAACACCACTTCGCTTAAAACTCGAACCCACATCTTACACACTTTAATTAACACACTACATTATGTTGACCAGTACGCCTAACTCTAAATCACATCTTGCACACTTTCGAATTGTTTAGCCTCAAAACAATACATTATGTTGACCAATACGGCTAACTCTAAATCACATCTTACACACTTTCGAATTGTTTTAGCCTAAAAACAATATATTATGTTGACCAATACGGCTAACTCTAACCCACATCTTGCACACTTTAATTCCACAATATATTATGTTGATCGCAACACTAAACCATAACATCTCAAACAGAGTTTCCCTCTAACGAATCACATATTCATGTGGAGCGAAATACACTGAAGAGACCGTAAGAAATACAACGTTGTATGGTCTAGAGTCATGGTCCCCCACACTCAGTAGCTGAATATCAACCTTCATTCATAAAAGTCATTCCAGTGCCAGCATTGAAGTGTGCACCACGACGTCTGGTGACATCGGAGTGCTTTTATGTGTCGTGAATGTATTGCAGTACAGGGCGGCAGTGGTGTCACTGAGTGTACGAGTGAAGGTTAGAGGTAAAAGATATGATTGGAATCAGTGGCGTAGCTAGAGGTTAGCGCCACCCGAAAGGGTCAGGATTTACGATACAAGTTTTTAAGATTGCTAGATAATCACTTACAATATTTGATTCATCGGTGCTGAATCTGTATTTCAGTGAGCTTTTGGAAAACAAAAGGCTTAGAAGATAAAAGAAATTTTACCACATGTGGAAGAAAGACTTTTGGGAAATGAATTAAAATATGATTTTAAAAAAAAAAAGAAATGGAAAGCATGAATTTCCGGACACCATGGTCTCCATATGAGGCTACTCAAACCATTATTGTCAATGAGACGACACACGAAATGCTGAGACATTGTGGTCATCGCTACTGACCAGACGAATTTTACTGACCATAAAGTTTTTAACAGTCGACAGTTTGGACAGATCTCCCTGTGACCGCGTTTTCCGGAGTGCCTTGCGTGTGCCGGACATGCCGTAGTTGTCCACGTTCAACCGTTTGGCCATCTTCCAGGTCGGGGTCAAGCTTTGCTTTGACACATGCATTAAGTTGGTCCGTGGCTGTAGGTGGCGTTTAGGAGGAGATTTTTGCCCAGAGCGACTACTGGACTTATGCTTATTGGCAGGGACTGTTACTTTGGGAATGTTGCGAGGCAGGAAGCTGGGGGGGGGGGGTAAATAAAAAAAATGATGCTAAGAATTTAAGGTGCTACTTTTGATAGTATTACAAATGTAAACACACAAAAACTGTTTTGAAATATTTAAATTTTACCGACATCGTTTCTGATAAATTTTAAAGATGCCAACAATTCTACTGGACACGAATGACCTTCTGGCAAACTGTGTTTACTCCAGGATTTATGTAGTATTTGAAACACAGTGTCAAGGAACAATTAATTGGGTTTGATAGTCTTTGCGGTAAGGTATCACAAGTAATCTAACTTTTATCGCGGCTGGAAATCTTCCCAACTCACCTCATTAATGATGGGAGAGACGCCGAATGTCGAACTCTGGGTTGATGACCCTGCTCTAGATAAGACTTCTCCGATCCTGATGTTCTCCAGGTCTCAACTTTCAGGGTGTAGCTGGACATTCGGCTGGATAGAACCTCGTTCCCGGTTTGATCCTCCCCCAGCGAATCGACATCTTGTTTGTCACGTGTTCCGGGAGAACCACCAGGGATGCTATTTAAGCTATTTTTAGGCGTGGCGTATACACCAAGACGTAGAGTGGGGTTCTTCCAACGCTCACTCAATGCTCGGATAACTTGCACCCCATTCTGATTATAACCTTTCAACGTTGAGGCACTCTGCACATACTGCGTGACAGCCTGCACGACGCCGTGACTCCTGGCTTGCAAGACGCTATTACCGTGACTCCTTGTCGATTCACTCCACTGAGAAAGCCGAGAAAGTCGATTTTTAAGAAGCAGCGCCAAAGAGGCTGTCTTGAAGGTCTTCTCCTCTAACGGCTCCATGCCCGGGCCACCATCACGAGGCCTAGCATGACCGAACGTCACGTGATGACCATGCCTTGCACCAGGCATTGCCCTATTTGTTCTACCCTCCAAATTACGAACCGGAGTCGAAGCACTTCCGTTTAAATCTTGCAAGAGATGTGTCCGGTCCAGATCTCGGAGTACCGTGCCTTTCGTGTGATCTCCGACTTTTCCCGACTCCAGCTGAAACGTAACTTTGTTCTCAGGTATTCTACGTGCTTGACGGCTTCTGGCAGCGTCCTGTGTGTCCTGTGTGTCCTGTGTGTCTTCAAGTCGCGGTTGCGAAAGAAATGTTTGTTCTCTGTTGAGGATTTTGTCAGAAATTCTAGAGCGCGCAATGCTGTTTGCTTCAGGTAGTTCGTGTTTAGCAATTACGTCCGGTTCTGTCACCATGTTGTCTGTCCCACCCTTGTCTACCCTTGTAACACAATTCTTTTTGTCGATTACATCTTTGAGAGATGAAGGAAGAAGTGATAACTTCACTTCTGCCACTTTAGTGTCGTCCAGGACTGTGTGGTTCCTTAACTCAGGACAGCTCGTGGCAGGATGTGGCGCATGTGGTGGGATGAAGTCACGAGCCTGACTTGGGCACACCCCAACACGTGCGTCAATGTGAAGTCGATATCTGATACGCTGAGCTCTTTCCAACTGGATTTTATCGATTACAGAATCTAAAAAGTTTCGATTACGATTATTGGTAAAAGAACACGACATGGTCTATATTTAGTTTGACTCATATTTGACATATTATCAGTATTTTACATAACTTTTGCCAACAATTCTGTAGCCCATTATGGACCGTGACCTTATCTAAACCCGGTTAGAAAATCTTGATCCTTATCTTATATGTATAGTATATATATCTTTTTTCATGACATCTTTAAACTTTCTAACCAATGATGTTTGCGCTAAGTGTCAGGGGACACTAAGTCATGAACTTCATCCTTAAAGAACTAAATATGTTCAGCTCCAAGAACGCGTCAGCCAGAAACCTCAAACACAAGAACAGACTATGTTATGAACTCCAAGAACACGTTCATCAGGAACCTTAAACACACGAACTCGTGAGTACCACAGGAACAAGGGAACGGGAGGTAGCCGAAAGAGAAATCTGTTTGTTTAACATGTGCTTTTACTGCGTGACACGTCAGGGGCGGCCACTGTTATCTTTGCGCGCCGGGCTCATAGAGAACTAAAGGACATGATTTCTTAACAGTGGTGGATACTGTGCATAGGCAAACATGTGCGGATCTGTTAGGCGGCTGGGCAGTGAGCATCACCAAAATTTTTGGTATTGTTATTTTCATTCACAATGGATTACACACATTTACATTATTGCTACTGGAAGTACCATGACATTTACAGAGGCTCGCGACTTGAGAGAAGGACAGAGAGAGAGAGAGAGAGAGACTGAGAGAGAGAGAGAGAGACAGTGAGAAAGAGAGAAGTACCATGACGACAGTTACAAAGGTTGGCGACTTGAGAAAGAGAGACAGAGAGAGATATAGAAAGGGGGAGAGAAAGAGAGAGAGAAAGAGAGTGAGAGAGAGAAAGAGAGTGAGAGAGAGAGACAGCCAGACAGAGAGAGGAGTACTATGATGACAATTACAAAGGCTCACGACATTACATATATAGAGAGAAGTAACATGATTACAGTATACAGAGAAAGAGCAAAGAAAACACAAGCCGTTGAAATAGTTCCTCGGATATTTTTAAAATGAAAGGAACGAATTACTACCAGAAATAGAAAAAAGAATATCAGCCTGAAACAGGGCATACTTTAGTAGTTAGAAAATAATCAAAAGTAAAAACATTACAAGAAAAAACAAAGAAAACTATTTATAAAACTGTGATCAGAACAGTTGTAACATACGCTAGTGAAACTTGGACCCTAACAACAACGGCAGAAAACATATCAAACACATGGGAGAGAAACGTTCTCAGGAAAATATATGGACCAACAAAGGATGGATATGGATGGAGAACACGAACCAACCAGGAATTGTACAGTCTGTGTCAGGATCACACGATGGAACTAAAAAAAAGGGTAGGCTAAGTTGGGCGGGACACTTAGGACAAAAGCCAAATGGAAGAGGTGTGAAGAGGGTGCATGACCAAAACCCTAGAGGAAAACGGCTCTAGGAAGACTAGACTTAGGTTTACATGGATGGATGGGGTGGAGAGGGATCTACAGCAGCTGGGAATCCAAGCACGGAAAAGAAAAGCAGTAGTTAGGTCTGAGTGGAAGGAAGTAGTGAAGCAGGCCAAGGCCCTACATGGGCTCTAGCGCTACAGGGATGGATGGATGGTCTGAGTGGACGGATGGAGTGAGGCAGGCCAAGACCCTACATGGGCTGTAGCGCCACAGGGATGGATGGATGTTGAAACAATTCAAGTATTAACTGTCTTCTTTAGAAATTGATAAGATTATTTGCCTTTATTGAATATTGAGGAAGCTTGTGTTGGATCAAATGACATAAATAAATATAACAGGATAATGACATGTCAACCTAGACGCCAAGTAATATTTCCCATCTCGTGACCTTAACAAGTGAGCTCTTCTCACGTACTGACCGGCTACAGACAAGAAGCTGAGTTCCGCCCCTGCCACCCCCTCCTACCCCCCTCCTACAACCCACAACCCCCAAAATTACCGCCAGCCAGTGCCAACAACACAATCCCCCATGACGTGTCAATCACAGGCAACAAATCAGAGTTTTTAGATAAGAGCCGTTCTCTCATTGGGTAATCGAATTCGATGGGCAGCGTTTCCCCCAATGCCGGGTCAGACCCGGTACCGGACCACGAAAACAAAAAAAATGACCGGGTCGCCGAATGAAGAAAAAAACACACGGTTACGGGGTCAAGAATACAAAAAGTTTGGGACACACTGGGTCAGAGGATGCTGCAATCAGACATTTTAAACATTCTAGCCAATAACTCTCTTAATAATAATAATGATATATATATATATATATATA
>CAXITT010000009.1:2726296-2818979 GCA_964033795.1 Lymnaea stagnalis
TATGTATAAATATATATATATATATATATATATATTTATATTTTTTTTTCTTCAAAAAAAGACACTTTATTGCTCTATTCTATACAAAATGTAACATTGCAGTGACGTCAGTAGGGGAAAAAGCTGAATGTCGAAGCCACCATGAAGCCACCATGAAGCCACCATGAAGCCACCATGAAGCCAACATAAACCACCTCCGACAGGCCCCGGTCATGCGCATGAGTTCACCGAAACTCAAAGCCTCACCTCGAATTTCAGATGTTTCGACATGAAAAATTTAAGACCAATGCATCTCGACTACAGAATCCATTCACGCGTGACAGGTTTAATAACTATTCTCGGAATCACTCCTCCAAGGCAAAGATATTTTTAAATACCTCAGACGTCATGAAGACATCATGAAGACGTCATGAAGACGTCATGAAGACGTCATGACGACTCATGAAAAAGAATCTGAAAATCGATGGCATTCAATAATTTCTTAGTTTCACTTCCGACAAGAGCGATGATTTATCTGCAGGCTGACATTCCAGATTTGAGTACTGGTTAAACACCAGATAAGGGACCAAATAGTTGCCGTCTGATTTGTCTTGGCGGGAAATCAGCCGTTTCATTCTAACTTCGTACAGTATTTTTTTTCTCAAACTTCAAGAGCAGAAGTTGAAATCTTTCATGACAATCGACTTAAAGTGTGCCGACAACGAAATGTAACTGCAGTGTGCGACAGTGAAATTTGACTGCAGTGTGCCGACAGTGAAATCTGACTGCAGTGTGCCGACAGTGAAATATGACCTATGTCTGGTGACAGTGAAATTTGACTTAATTGTGACCACAGTAACATTTGACTTGAAAAGATTTTGACAGCAGTTTGTTGACATTGGGAAGGGAGGGAGAGGGAAGGGGGGCAAAATTGTCTAAATTCTGTGACATAATTAATGTAAACATATCGAACCTTTAAACTAAATAGTTTAATTAAAGAAACGTTCTAAACTAATGATTTAACCTACTTCTTCATTTGAAAGAAGAGACCAAGAACTTGAAGATGCGAGACTCCCTTCCTTTGGCGACGGTGTCCTGGAAATCGCTTGAGAACCACTTATGATGGAGTTGATGTGCTGGCTTGGTGCCGCCACCGGATGGAGAAACCGATCCTCTAAAACCTGCAAGCGTAACGGAAGGAGGAAGATTTCTATAGGAGTGGTTCTCAAGATTGCCCATGTTATGTTTGTGCATTTGTGGACAAGAGATGATTTTAATGGCAATGGTTCTCATATTGAAATGAAGGTATTTTTGACAAAACACTCGTACACAGAAATCATTGAAGAATGTCACATGGTTTGTTAGTGAATTTTTTTGGTACTCAATTAAAAAAATAAAATTTCAATGATGTCATATGCTGTAATCCTAGTTTAAGTGCAAATGTTGGACTCATTTTGAAAAGGCAAACATGATTAAAACAGATTAACACAAGAAAAAGTAAGGACAAAAAAATGAATTAACCAAAGCATTAATTGTTAGACGTCACAAAATATCTTATTGGGTATCGACAAACCTTGAATCTCGAGAACCGCTTGTTATATCCCTTGTGTCCAGTGCCCAATAAATTATGAGTGCCCTGATGCCCATGGCGATGTTCTCCTGGCACCAGGAAGTGGTCTTTTCCTACATGCATTCCAGAAACATCAAAACGAGCTGTCCGAACACTTGGAGAGCTGTCACTTCTTGAAGTCTGTAAACCCTGGCTTTGCCAAGGCGTAGTGTGGGACGGTGGGTCGTGTCTAAATCTTTCACACAGAGGATTATCTAAGGATACTCTTGAGTTGCCGAATAGAAAGTCACCAGTTATCTTTCCGGGCCTTGTAGTTATCCCGAGTTTCGGGAGAGTGACCGTCCTTTGATATGGTTTCACAGTAGCCATTGGGGAGACATGTAAAATTATTCCATGGAACAGATCACGTGAGATGAAAGGAATTGTTCCATTCAACTGAAGTTATATTTTTCAAAATTTGAATCTTTAACTGGAAGGACTCTCTCCCATTCAAAGGGTATGCAGGCATAATGTTCAGTCGCAACTAATTCAGCTTCTGTTCAAGGTGTGACAATAAGAGATTTGTTCAGTTCTAACCAATTGTAACAATAAGAGGATTTTTTTCAGATCTAATCAGTTGTGACAATTAGAGATTTGTTCAGATCTAATTAGTTGTAACAATAAGAGATTTGTTCAGATCTAATCAGTTGTAACAATAAGAGATTTGTTCAGATCTAATCAGTTGTAACAATAAGAGATTTGTTCAGATCTAATCAGTTGTAACAATAAGAGATTTGTTCAGATCTAATCAGTTGTAACAATAAGAGATTTGTTCAGATCTAATCAGTTGTGACAATGAGATTTGTTCACATCTAATCAGTTATTAAGAATGTAAAAAAAATACATTCCAATAACTGTGTTCAGTTATTTGATTAGAAATCACCCTTTGGAAACCCAATAAAATGGGCGTGGTACTAGAAGTCATCCATTGAGTAAACGTCACAAAAGTTGAACTTGTAAAGTCGTTATGTGAATGGTATTTACAAGTATTTTTTTTTTAGAATAGTTTTAAATTCTCTAAGCCACAGTGAGACCTTCGTTGGACTGCGTGCCGAGCGTTAAGGAGGTTCGATAGACTTGATAGTTTTGTTAAACTCCGCGGTATAAAAGTATTTTTATCTATTCTGTATGAACTGCTTTCATTGGTACGGCCCCTATTCATCGACTCTGGGAAGCCGCATCAGGTGAATTCCTTCCAGCACTTGAGTCACGCTAGAAGGCGCAGCAGCGGTGGTAAACATTAGTGTATTCAACGGGATTGAGCGCCTGAAGTCAAAGTCTTCAGAGTTTTCTTGATCGGAGTCCGTGGGGGCATCTGAAAGAAATGAAATGCACGTTGATTGTTGTGTCGTAAGGATAGGAAAGGGGCGAATGTGGGGGACGAGTAGGAGGATATGAAAGGAAAGGAGTTGAAGAGGGGTGAGGGGGGGGGGGCTAAATTTACCCCCCTTTTTTAAAAAACTCTGTTTAAGATTTTAGGTCAGTGTTTTTAATACAATAAATAGTTTCTTACTTTTGTTAATGTCAACGAAGACAATAATCTCATCAGTAGTCATTGTCAGATACTAGGATCAGTAGTCATTGTCAGATACTAGGATCAGTAGTCATTGTCAGATACTAGGATCAGTAGTCATTGTCAGATACTAGGATCAGTAGTCATTGTCAGATACTGGGATCAGTAGTCATTGTCAGATACTAGGATCAGTAGTCATTGTCAGATACTAGGATCAGTAGTCATTGTCAGATACTAGGATCAGTAGTCATTGTCAGATACTAGGATCAGTAGTCATTGTCAGATACTAGGATCAGTAGTCATTGTCAGATACTAGGATCAGTAGTCATTGTCAGATACTAGGAACACCTTTAAGCAAAAAAAAAGTCCCTTTGGAGGCTATCTAGTCCTAGCTCTAATTTTTGTTTAAAGTATAGGTACACAAAAAGCAATACTTTGTTGTTGTTTTTCAAAGTTGTAATACGGATTAAAAAAGTTATTTGCCCTCTGAGTGACTTACTGGAACTATCATAACATAACAAAAAGTCAGAAGTATCAACATCAGTGACTGGAAATAAAGTAATTTCACCCGGATATAGTGTCACTGATACAAGAAAGTCGTGTTTATCTTTTGTTTAGCTAAAGTTTCTCTGTATAACACAAACTTATTTGTTTAGCTCATTTTCAGTTTCCAGCAGCATGAAATGACAAGTATTGCTGCCTAAACTTGATTCAGATACGACCGCCGTATGTCAGCTAAGAGATTCGATGATGTATGTCATATTCCAAAGCTGGTAGAAATCCCACCTACGACCCATGGGCTTTTGTAAGACATGGCTTTATAAGCGCCGGTTCTACAGGTGCTAAAACATGAATGACAACTTAGATTTGATCAAAACATTCGTAGACACGCGACAACTATCGATCTTCAGGAACACGATTGCTGGCAGTTGTGTGGAACTGAACAGTTGAATTAAGTGACACTTTAACGTGGGACTCCGCTACTCTTGAAACCAAAGTCTTTTGTTTTGTGATACAGTTAGATCGGCGCCGCTGCCGGGGCCAAACATGGTGGACAGGTTGTTCAATGGCTGGGATATACGACTTTTTATTTACGTAAGAATGCTTGTTGCTGTCATCTACGCACCCTTGGTCAACTGCGTCCTCGGCTTAGTAAGAGAACAGACAATGCCGCAGAAGCAACTCTAATCCAATCGAGCCTAGATTACTGCAACAGTTGTTTGTGGGGCTTACCTCAAAACCAAATTCAGAGACTCCAGAAGGTACACAATACTGCAGCATTAAATGTATCGCGTATAAAGAAATCTGACCACATCAACCCTATTATTAAAGATCTCCCCTTGTTTCCTGTGAGTGAGCGCAGTGACCACAAAATTCTGTCCCTGGCGTACAGCTGTATGGAAGGCTCTGCACCAGCATATCTTCAGAAACTGATTTCAAAAATGTATCCTTACAGAGTATGGGCTCTTCAACACAGTCCTTACTGAGAATTCCCAGTGTGGATGGACACAGAAAGAAGTCATACGGAGTGGCCTCTTTTTAAGCTATTGCCCCTACATAATGGAACAGTTTGCCTCAATTTTTGAAGGACATTGAAAATGATAAAAAAGTCGTTTCAGAAACATTGAAAGACTTTTTTCTTTAAATAGATTTTAGGACACCAGACGCAGTGAGCATGCTAAAATAACATGGACACAAGCGCTATAAAAGTATTCAATCATCATCCTCATGTTTTTGAAACACCATTGACTTATGCTGTATAAAATATGTTGGTGTGTACTCAGGTAGACGTGATTCTACAATTTCATCATAATAGATAACCGAAGTTTCTTAGTTTATCAAGAACTGGATATTAAAATTATGAAATTAACGTAGTGCTAAATGGAATGATACAATTGAGACAAGTTAGAGGGTTGGGGCAGGGAGTGGGGGGGGGGGAGATCGGAAAGTGGAAATAAAGTCAAGGGAGAGCTGGAGAGAGAGAGCGATAGAGAGAGAGAGATAGAGAGATAGAAAGAAAGAGAGAGGGTGGCCCTATGGTTGCTGCCGCCCCGGGCATACTTAACTTTGACGCCCATAACCGAAGTTTCTTAGTTTATCAAGAACTGGATATTAAAATTATGAAATTAACGTAGTGCTAAATGGAATGATACAATTGAGACAAGTTAGAGGGTTGGGGCAGGGAGTGGGGGGGGGGAGATCGGAAAGTGGAAATAAAGTCAAGGGAGAGCTGGAGAGAGAGAGCGATAGAGAGAGAGAGATAGAGAGATAGAAAGAAAGAGAGAGGGTGGCCCTATGGTTGCTGACGCCCCGGGCATACTTAACTTTGACGCCCCTTTCAAGTATGGTCATAAAAATGTGTACAAGGAAATTTATTGGGAATCAGTTAATGAGTTTATTCCCTTGGTTGTATTTTAAAATCAAACAGTGAACAGGAAAATTATTTTACTTAACTTCTATTTGGACATCGTGAACAATTAGCCTACCGTGGGAAATATGAACAATTAGCCTACCGTGGACGGAATGAACAGTTAGCCTACCGAGGACAGTATGAACAATTAGCCTACCGTGGACGGTATGAACAGTTAGCCTACCGAGGACAGTATGAACAATTAGCCTACCGTGGGCAGTATGAACAATTAGCCTACTGTGGGCAGAATGAACAATGAGCCTACCGTGGACGGTATGAACAGTTAGCCTACCGAGGACAGTATGAACAATTAGCCTACCGTGGGCAGTATGAACAATTAGCCTACCATGGTCAGTATGAACAATTAGCCTACCGTGGGCAGTATGAACAATGAGCCTACCGTGGACAGTATGAACAGTTAGCCTACCGAGGACAGTATGAACAATTAGCCTACCGAGGGCAGTATGAACAGTTAGCCTACCATGGTCAGTATGAACAATTAGCCTACCGTGGATGGTATGAACAGTTAGCCTACCGTGGGAAGTATGAACAATTAGCCTACCGTGGACGGTATGAACAGTTAGCCTACCGAGGACAGTATGAACAATTAGCCTACCGTGGGCAGTATGAACAATTAGCCCACTGTGGGCAGTATGAACAATGAGCCTACCGTGGACAGTATGAACAGTTAGCCTACCGAGGACAGTATGAACAATTAGCCTACCGTGGGCAGTATGAACAATTAGCCTACCATGGTCAGTATGAACAATTAGCCTACAGTGGGAAGTATGAACAATTAGCCTACCGTGGGCAGTATGAACAATTAGCCTACCGTGGATAGTATGAACAATTAGTCTACCGTGACAGTGTGAACTATTAATCTACAGTGAACAGTATGAACAATTAGCCTACCATGGGCAGTATGAACAATGAGCCTACCATGGGCAGTATGAACAATTAGCCTACCATGGGCAGTATGAACAATTAGCCTACCATGGGCAGTATGAACAATTAGCCTACCATGGTCAGTATGAACAATTAGCCTACCATGGGCAGTATGAACAATTAGCCTACCATGGGCAGTATGAACAATTACTCTACCGATGAACTTTATTTTCTAGCCTTTAGAACAGAAACTATTTTTATTGCACTTTCTATCTTTCTTCCATGGCGCCCACACGCAATGATTTTTTCCGTTGATGGCGCCCTAAGCACCTGGCGCCTCGCGCAACTGCAAGTACCCTGAGCCGACCCTAGATAGAGTTGAAGTTAGATGGAGATAGAAGGGAAAGAGGGGGGGGGGGGCCGAGAGAATAAGGGTGAAGTGAAGAATTCGGAGCTGATCCATTTTGAGATTAAGAGCTAAACAAACAGGTAAGACACCACAATATTTATGTTCAAAATTATGGTTGTTATAATTTTTACAATTTGAATGCACGCCGAGAAGAGCATATTTGATCGTTTTTTGTTTATAATGGGATCTTAGCTGATGAAGTCAGACACGTTAACGAGGCATTGAACGATTCCAACTACGCTCCAGGCGTTTATGCACTGCTTAAGTAACTTAACACCACCTTTGATGAAAGATGACATCGGCAAACCGTATCAAGCAAATTATGCCAAACCAAAGAGACAATAATTCCAAACCATTGTTGTGCTATTGGTTTACAAAGGTATCATAGAGGTAGTGAGTGGTTTGCAAGGATATCGTTGTGGTAGTGGTTTGTAAGTTTGTCGTTGTGGTAGTGTCATAAAGGGTATCGTAGTGCTAGCGGCTAGCTGGGGTATCATAGTGCTAGCAGCTTACAATGGTATTGTTGTATTTATTGGTTAACAAGCGTATTTTTGTGTAGCAGGTCTGGGTGACATTTGCCCTGGCAATGCCACAACTATGAACCAATCAGAAGACGAAGACCGAGCCGTCTCATCAAAAGACCACAAAGACGGTGGTTTAGGGGCCCCGGGGGGGGGGTGGCTGACCTTGCAGTATGGCACAGAAATGTTTCTTTTACCTGACTGGATTGGGGAGAGGGGGAGGTGTGAAAAGTGATCCACTCAAAGAAAAAAAAAAGCAAACTTGCTTTCAATCCAGTAATCCAATTTAATCCATAGGGTATCTTCAAGATCAACGAGGAGCTTCCAGTGTCCTTAGTTCAATGTTGAACAATCTCTCCTTGTTATCAAAGACTGGGTAGAGATTATGAAATAAAAGAGCCACAAAACAGAAAAAGCTGTTGAAAAATCAATTACATTGACCTAAGGGCACATTGTTAAATGAACCTACGCTCCATGAAGATATGAATCTTAGGGCACATTTACCTATGAACTCGAGACACATGTACAAAGGAGCCTTCGGGTATATTTCCATTTTAAGTCATAACCTTAGGGCACTTGGACATATTGAATATAGGTAACATGGAGATATGGACCATAGGAATTATAGACAGATCGACCATGGGGCACAACTACATATGGACTTTAGGGCACACGTATATATTGTCCTAAAGGTCATAAGGAGCTTAGGGTACATACATATATTTACTTTTGGGCACACAGACACATGGAACTAAGTGTATATTGTTATATAAACATAATGCCACATATACCCACATACATTATGTCATTTAATGATTGCATAATATAAAGGACTTTAAAAAACTACTGTCAATTTAATTGCCTCCCTTGTAAATTATGGCCCAACCAGCAAATGGTGAGACTTGGTAGATATGGTATGATATATCCACCATTGTAAAATATAATTTTGACTTGGTAAGGAGGTGTCTAGAGACAGAAAGTGTAAACTTTATGTCTCGAGACAGACAGTGGGTGTCATGAGACAGGAAGTGGCTGTCTTAGGCCGTGGAGTGGGTGTCTTCAGACAGACAGTTGGTGTCTTAGGCCATGGAGTGTATGTCTTCAGACAGAAAGTGGGTGTCTTAGGCCATGGAGTGGGTGTCTTCAGACAGGAAGTGGCTGTCTTAGGCCATTGAGTGGATGTCTTCAGACAGAAAGTGGGTGTCTTAGGCCAAGGAGTGGGTGTCTTCAGACAGGAAGTGGCTGTCTTAGGCCATTGAGTGGATGTCTTCAGACAGGAAGTGTGTGGCTTAGGCCATGGAGTGGATGTCTTCTGACAGAAAGTGGGTGTCTTAGGCCATGGAGTGGGTGTCTTCAGACAGGAAGTGGCTGTCTTAGGCCATGGAGTGGATGTCTTCAGACAGGAAGTGTGTGTCTTAGGCCATGGAGTGGATGTCTTCAGACAGAAAGTTGCTTTCTTAGGCCATGGAGTGGATGTCTTCAAACAGAAAGTGGGTGCCCAGAGACACGCAATGTGGTTGGGGAGGCTGAAAATTTGACAAAACGTGCATCCAAGTATTGCACTTTATACGAATCCCAATCAGTGCCCCACCACCTCAAGGCCCACAACCGCACACAAGTTGTTCACGCCTCTGAACTATTCAAATATTCTAATGACCGCCCGCTTTGAAACATTAGAAAATATTGCGCACCAAACGCACTTTCAATATTTTTTATAAAGAATCTCATTTAGCGCGGTTACCGGGAATTTTATTTCGTAAAATCATATTTCCTTTATCATTCCCTTATAAAACAGGAAAAATTGATTTTTGGTGATTTCAGGGGTGGGGCTGAACATTTGAACGAATGTGTTGTCAGCGGCATCGAGTCTACGTGCCAAGTTTCAGCTCGATATGTTGACTAGAAGTGGGCCATTTAGCCGTTCCAAGATAATTTTGCCAGCCTGCCACCCAGCCAGCCACAATCAAAAGGGAAGTTGATATAAAATATAGATACAATAAAAGCAACATTTTCTGACGAACGTTAACAATCTCATGTGCAAATCAAATGAGTGGTGTCCCTTTCTTGTCGAAATTACAATTGCACGTGGCATTTAAAAATTCAAAAGTTGTTCAAATGGGAGTTTCCAAACCCGTACATTAAAAAATTGAATTAAAATGGAATTGACATGGGAATAAAACAACGTTTGTTAAAATAATATTTTTTTTTTCCAAGGCTTTCACTAGGGCAATGGATGTTAACTCCTTTGCGTCACAAAATACGTCAGTGTAAGCAGCTTACCCTGAGACATCTTCCAGTTTAAAACATACCTGTACATCAGATCAGATCCTGCAGCAATGCCGAGAAGGGATGAACAATTAAATATTGTGGAATGAAGTCTCCAGGTCCGATCGCAGGTCGAGGGTTTGAAGAAAATTAATCCATATCAGAACAAACACTCTTATGATCGTCACAAACACTCTTATGGTCGTCACAAACACTCTTACGGTCGTCACAAACACTCTTATGTCGTGAGAAGTCAAGGGAGTTCACAATGCCAATTTCCCTCGCATTGTTGCCGATAAGCTCAGACGGCAACAGAGCAATAACAAGTAGAGTGTCAGACGGCAACAGAGCAATAACAAGTAGAGTGGGTTCGTTTGTATATGTTTACATTTCACATTATGTAGTATTAGAGCCCTCTAGCCATACAACATTTTGATTTCTTCGTTTTTGTACATACGACCTTGAAACGGGTGCGTGTATGTAGCGTGGAGAAGTGGAGCGTTCGGAGTTTGGATGGAGTTAAAGTCAGGATTAAACATGCCTATTGCAGGACTAACTCAGAGTTCCTCTTACAAACCAAAATTAAATGCTAAAATAAATTAAATACATATTGTATTGTTATGTTGAAAAAGTCTGTTAAATTTATTAAAAACATTTTAAATTCGCTACATTGAATCGATAAAAAGCCTAAGAAATGTAATAGTCAGAGAAAATCAATAAATATTGAACTCGCAAACAAAAGGAAAGAATAAAAGGATTAAATCATACCACAAATCGATCCGTAATCAAGTAATTGATGTAGATGAACAAAACAAAGATATAGTCATTACAACTTTAAAATAAATGATAAAGGTATGTAAGCCATACTATCATGGGAACATATTTCTCAGAGAATCTAACAATTCAGACGATTTCATATAAGTCATGTTCAGAAGCCAACGCTCTCAGATGAAAAGTTCCTGAACCCCCGTGTAAGCCGGTCTAATGTTAACCCCCCGTGGTAGCCGGTCTAATGTTAACCCCTTGTGGCAAGACCAACGCACTTGAAAGTTCCATTAGATGATATAGATTTCCTTTAGACGTTGGCCGGTCAAGAGTTTTCTGAACCGAGAAATCGTACTTAGCCACGAAATGGAACTCCCCTATACATTGGGAAAAAAAAAAAAAAAAAAAACGATGAACAAATACGATAGGATCAAGCAGACGTGATTTGTACGTCAGGTGGTAGCCAGATTTTTGATTATCACGAGTCAAAGTTGTACAAATATATCTGCCCCTTTGGGTGTGATTTCTAAAAAAAAATATTTAAGATAATGTTTTTAAAACATCTTCTTGTGCTAGTTTTTTTTCGATAATATTTTTCAGAACTCTGCAAGTTTTTGAAGTTTTCCCATGTGACGTTGACTTCAATTAAACATCCCATCAAAAAAAGTCTTGCATATAAATCCTTTATGAAATGTAACATCGAGCAATGGTGGTGGGGGGGGGGCCTGAAAATTTGACAAAACATGCAGGCGAATGACGCACTTTCTAAGAATCCCAATAAGTGCTCCCCAACCCCCCCCCCCCCCCCCAGGCCAGCAACCGCGAGTTTGGGATATTTTTAACTCAGACAGGACTGGATTAATCAACGCCGTATTATAACGTCTAAAATGATTTCTTTTCTCTTTTCAGTGCGTGTCCTTGAATTTATAACAAGATGGCATGACTAAGATCAGGTAGGTGCTTAAAAAAACAACAACTATAAATGTATCACAAAAGAAAGTAGCGAAAGGTGTAGCACAAAATTTAGCATTGTACATATTATTATTTATTTGCTGGCATCCGCCCGTCCGTCACAACGCCTATTTCTATCAAATAATAACAATAATGATAAGAAGAAGAAATAATAAGAACTATTTTTATTCTTGCACTAGACTCTAGACCATCTTATAATCTGTCAGAGGCTGCTGTCATTTTTTCAATTAAGACCAAAACTAATTCTCTTCTACCTCCAGCGTTTTATTTAACTTTAATTTTACCGAAGTCTAATTTCTTTAGAAAATTGCATGAAAATGTTAATTTACCTCAGTTAGAAATCAAACAGTTTACCAATGGTTTTTCAATGTAAAGGGCGTGCAAAAAAAAACAACAACAAAAGACCCACGTTGTTTTCTCTCTTTGTTGCCCGCCTGACTAGAACCGAGCTCTTTTGTTGGAGAGACCAGTCACATGAGACACGGCGCATTACAATAAAAGAATTGAAATTGCTTTGATTTCCACGTCCCATGAGATAGGTCCTATATAAATGTCTCAGAGGCGGATTTAGAATTTTAAAACAAAAGTATTTAGGGGAACCATGATATGAGACGCAGCACCAGTTATAGCACCAGAGACGCAGCACCAGTTATAGCACCAGAGACGCAGCACCAGTTTTAGCACCAGAGACGCAGCACCAGTTATAGCACCGGAGACGCAGCACCAGTTATAGCTCCAGAGGCGCAGCACCAGTTATAGCACCAGAGACGCAGCACCAGTTATAGCACCAGAGACGCAGCACCAGTTATAGCACCAGAGATAACCATACAAAAAATATTCGAATGTGTTATGAAAATGTTGCTTCAAATCTCTACCTTATCTTCGCATGAATTTCATGCATCCAATCGGGGCCCTACCTATCTATGTCGTTGGGATCCGCCACTGCCGGTGTTTAACCGCATATATTCAATTCTCGTAAGCAGAGGCAAATCAATGGGCACTGTGTGCTGACCTATTGTTGTGTTCAAAGGTCATAAGTGTCTTGGATATCGCGTTGTATTGGCTTGTATGTGGTTTAAAGGTCAGAGTGTTCCTGTCCGTGTTCAACACAAGTCGAATATTTACGACTCATTAAATGAACAGGCGGGTAATTTATGATTGTGTTTTCCAGTATTGATCTTTGCGCTTTCAATAGAAAAAAATAAAACGTCTAAGGCAGAGGTTCCAAAAATGTGAGCTGCAGCGCCATGGGACCCGCGGCTTTCTCACACGTCAATTGTAAAGTGGGGGAAAAAAATCACAAAAAATTCGCCTTTTCGCTGCTGCATTCATTCGAATTTGACATAGGACGGCTAGAAAAAACCTAGATTCAGGAAAGGCGCTGTAACATGAAAACGGTTGGGAACCTCCTGAAACGGTTTAAGCAAATAAATAATACTAGGGCGTAACCTGGTGCAGCTTTTTTTTTTTTTTTTTTTTTCTACACCGGGTCAGGGTATTTTGAGTAAATACCCGGTGGGTCAAAGCGTTACAAAGAAAGATTTCATTTCTCATTTTCTTCAGTATGTAATGGAATCTACTACCGTATGTCGTAGTGAGAGTGCATTGTCTTCGTGAACCGTTTGTGTCAAGAAATAACCCACTGATGGGACAGGTGCGCGTATCCCGCAACTGAGAGGACGTTGTATAAAACCCGTCGACAGAGAAGATGCTGTCGTTCATTTTCATATTAAAGACTTACAAACAACAGTCGTGGCATAAGCAAAATAGCAATACCTTCCTGTACCAGGCTAGGGAAAACACTCACAGGCGCAGACATGCCCGAAGTTTAAATAATGGTCCAAAAACTCTGTGTGGTGTGCAGATAACCCTGTGTGGTGTGCAGATAACTCTGTGTGGTGTGCAGCCCCAGAACAAAAATGTGCAGAAAGAAAAGGTGATATTTATAACAAAAAATTCCTCTCTAAAGAACACATAAAATCAACCTATTTATCGGAATACAGACGTCACTCGTAGAGCTCGCTGCGTCACAGATTTTTGTTCACTCTGCACTATTACTATAATACGTGGAGTTTAGCTTGGGAGGGGGGGGGGAGGTGCGGTTTTGTAGAGGAAGCAGGACGCACCAGAAGCAAAATATAGATAAGAGATTATTTTTTTATTCAGGAGAAAATAAAATAATGTGTAATGTTAATTTTTTTAAAAAAGCCAATAAAGTTTTTAAAAAATTTAAATAAGAGAATATAGCATCATGCATTAATGTTCTCTTACAATAAATGAGAAAACAACCCCATTGAATATATGACCGTACACACATAGTCAGGGTAGAATTAACCGGCAGTGCAACATGTTTTTATACCCATGCACGTGAGTGGTGCGATCTATATGTGTGCGTGAGAAGAGATGTCATTTGGATCATCTATATGTGTGCGTTAGAAGGGAGGGATGTCATTTGGATAACCTCTTTATGTGCATTAGAAGGGATGTCATCTGGATAGTCTATATATGTGTGTGAGAAGGGATTTCATCTGGATAGTCTCTATATGTGTGTGAGAATGGATTTCATCTGGATAGTCTATATATGTGTGTGAGAAGGGATTTCATCTGGATAGTCTCTATATGTGCATCAGAAGGGATTTCATCTGGATAGTCTCTATATGTGCATCAGAAGGGATTTCATCTGGATAGTCTCTATATGTGCATCAGAAGGGATTTCATCTGGATAGTCTCTATATGTGTGTGAGAAGGGATGTCATCTGGATAGTCTCTATATGTCGCAGAAGGGATGTGATAAGGATTAACATATTACTTTGAAGTATAATCCAAAATTCCTTTTCCTGTCAGAACTGTACACAAAGATAAATCCCGTATTTGCTTGGACTAAGGTGATAAGGTGACTAAGGTGATACGGTTTTTATGAATAGGTGTCAAGAGAAAGCGACATAGGCCAATAAGTTTATTGACATACGATCTAATTTAACCATGTCATATCTATGTCTTATCTGTACCAAATTGTTCACCAATGTGAGGAGGAGTCACTTGTTCGTGAGGTGTCGTCTGTTAGTCAGGTGTCGTCTGTTACTGAGGTGTCGTTTGTGAATGAGGTGTCGTCTGTTAGTGAGGTGTCGTTTGTTGATGAGGTGTCGTTTGTTGGTGAGGTGTCGTTTGTTAGTGAGGTGTCGTCTGATAGTGAGGTGTCGTTTGTTAGTGAGGTGTCGTCTGTTAGTGAGGTGTCGTCTGTTAGTGAGGTGTCGTCTGTTAGTGAGGTGTCGTCTGATAGTGAGGTGTCGTCTGTTAGTGAGGTGTCGTCTGATAGTGAGGTGTCGTCTGTTAGTGAGGTGTCGTCTGTTAGTGAGGTGTCGTCTGTTAGTGAGGTGTCGTCTGTTAGTGGGGTGTCGTCTGTTAGTGAGGTGTCGTCTGTTAGTGAGGTGTCGTCTGTTGGTGAGGTGTCGTCTGTTAGTGAGGTGTCGTTTGTTGGTGAGGTGTCGTTTGTTGGTGAGGTGTCGTTTGTTGGTGAGGTGTCGTTTGTTGGTGAGGTGTCGTTTGTTGGTGAGGTGTCGTTTGTTAGTGAGGTGTCGTGTGTTGGTGAGGTGTCGTTTGTTGGTGAGGTGTCGTCTGTTGGTGAGGTGTCGTTTGTTAGTGAGGTGTCGTCTGTTAGTGAGGTGTCGTTTGTTGGTGAGGTGTCGTCTGTTAGTGAGGTGTCGTCTGTTAGTGAGGTGTCGTTTGTTAGTGAGGTGTCGTCTGTTAGTGAGGTGTCGTCTGTTAGTGAGGTGTCGTCTGTTAGTGAGGTGTCGTTTGTTAGTGAAGTGTCATCTGTTAGTGAGGTTCTACTGTTAGTGAGGTTCTACTGTTAGTGAGGTGTCATCTGATAGTGATGTGTCATCTGTTAGTGAGGTGTCGTCTGTTAGTGAGGTGTCGTTTGTTAGTGAGGTGTCGTTTGTTAGTGAGATGTCGTCTGTTAGTGAGGTGTCGTCTGTTAGTGAGGTGTCGTTTGTTAGTGAGGTGTCGTCTGTTAGTGAGGTTCTACTGTTAGTGAGGTGTCGCTTGATAGTTAAGTGTTGTTTTATTTTATCACTATAGGGCCTACGGGTTTTTTTCTTTTCCTTTCTTTGCCCGTGTCTTTTATAGAGTCCCAGACTGGCTAGAGTTAGATTTGCATACCATTGTAAATGGCCTGTTGTTCTGTTCTATACTGGTATTACCACCAAGACCGGGATGATAATCTTAAAGAAAAGTTGTTCCTTACAGAAGGGATCTTTTCGAAAATTTTGTTTATGAATCTATAAGTTTACACACATTTAAAAACAATCTCTTATCCTGTTGTGAGTTTTTAAAACACTTTTATAAAATAACCTTTGTGAGTTGGCTCGTTTAGATAGTGATTCGATTTTGTATGTAACTTAGCGATAGCGATAGTTATGATAGTGTCCGAGAAAAATAGTGTAACAAGACGCGTGGAAGCGTGAAATCGAAAAACAAGAGAATGAGGGGAAAACGTCCGGCTAAGAGGCTTCTTCGGCAGACAGGACAAAAGAAAAATACGAGAAGAAATGGAAACTAGTTTAACAAACTTCAGTGTTCGCCATTGATGGTGCCGGAAGTTAGATTTTCTAAAACCAAGACTACAGAAAGTAAAAGAATGTATGTATTGTTACTGGGGAAAATAAGATCTTAAAGGACACAAATATTTTGCAGATATATAGAATATAAGAAATAGGGGGACATTGAGGATGATTCGTAGGAGAGTATTTCATTTTTTTCCATGTAGTGATACTGCGCCGAAAAGCTGAATTAATATGTTTTCCCTTCTAGATGTCACTGGTGTGTTGGTACAGGAAATCAGTGCCGTGATTGGTACATCTTATGTCCCTTTGTGTTTATCTCTGTTGAAATGGGATGAGACCGGGGAAATTTTAATATGAACATGTCTGAACAGGGTGAACATCCACATACCTTGTTCCACTATTTACTTCACACATTTTGAACGCAGTCCTTCATTTATCCGCGAAAAATATAGATATTTATATCGAATTTGAATACTTTTGACAAGCATTAATAGAAGATTGTTACCTTTCCAATCTGCATACTTCGCAATCATATAAACAAATTTCAATCCCAAACGACTCAAAGAGGTAGGCACTGGTATGGGTGGAAATAATATTCAGTCATTATTTATTTTGTTCAGACAGGATGCAGATGGAAATCATACGTGGAGCACATTTCTTTCATGGACGCATCTACAACTATAATGCTCGTAAATTTCTGATCGTTCATCTTACCATTACACATGGCTTCGTTTGAATTAATCATTCATTCACGTTCCTAGGGGTGTTCTGTTTTACAGTAGTTCTCAGCTATATACTAGATATGTTACCCGGGGTGTTCTGTTTTACAGTAGTTCTCAGCTATATACTAGATATGTTACCAGGAGTGTTCTGTTTTACAGTAGTTCTCAGCTATATACTAGATATGTTACCAGGGGTGTTCTGTTTTACAGCCCTTCTTAGCTGAATATTGTTTGTCTTTCGCACGCAGAGATGACCACGGCTTTGAATTGAGTAATAGTATGACGTAGGCTGTATTTCGTTTGAAGTGACCGGAGAGTTGCTCTATTCGCCAGCCTTACTCTCTTGTCCTTGCCTATTTGTTCCAATGGCAAAACTTAATCAAGATGACAGGAAATAGACCAGGATGCAGCAGACGACCGGACCCGTCTCTTGTGTCTCACTGCGCTCTTATGCGTTCCACGTCACAAACGTTGTCGGAAGTTTCGTTGTGTCAGTGTCATACCGCCTACGGGACTCCATCTCAGAGTTTGCATTCTCTTAGAGCTGCGGTTTTCAACCTGTGGGTCGTGACCCCTTTTGGGGTCAAACGACCCTTACACAAGGGTCACCTAAGACGATCGTAAAACACATTTGTATGAAGTAGCAACAACAACAATTTTATGGTTCGGGGTCACTACAACACGAGGAACTGTATTAAAAGATCGCGGCATTATGAAGGTTGAGAACCACTGTCTTAGAGGTTAACGAGTCCCTTCTAGCCGAGTGCAGGAGTTGTTTTTGCTTGTCTGTGTGTGAACTCCAGTTCACAAACTTGGGATGGAGGCAGTTTAAACCACACGGCCATCGAGCTGTATGTCATATACGATACGTTACCAGTTATTATGTACAACATATTTTATTTAATATTTCACAAAACTAACCCCCCCCCCCCCCCCCCCCATTTCAACTGTGTTGACCCCTTGCCAGAGCTACTAAAATTATCGAGGGACTGAGTTTAGTTCCCATTCTTTACCTTACCAGTCCCTTAATTTCACGTTTATACAAGAAATGTAACTCTGTAAATGGACTTTCAATATTATTAGGGATTATCTCTCTTTACATAAAAAAAGATAAAAGAAATTTTAATTTTTAAAAAAAAAACCTCCAGGAAAATTTCCCTTTAGAAGTGTTGTACATAGGCAAATAGAAGTGTTGTACAGAGGCAAATAGAAGTGTTGTACAGAGGCAAATAGAAGTGTTGTACAGAGGCAAATAGAAGAAAAAATTAGTCTCAATAATTGATATATAGGATTATTTTAAGGTCTACGGTTTAAAAGCAATTTAATCTCTATCTGAATACTCAAGAAAATCTCAAACAAGCCGCAACACTGATATTTGATTTCATCACATAGGTGAAATAGATATGGTATGCTCAAACTCGGAAATCTACGGAAGATCTAAAATGTGAAAATGTTTTGGGCTAAAACAAGGCAAGAATTTTATAGTTTTTATATTGTCCCAACTTCTATTTATCGAATATAATGTGAAATCTTGAAAGGATTCCATGTAAAAGAAACATTTTTTGGAGCTGATACACGAGTGAACTTTTTGATTATTGTTTTGATTACAAGAATAGATTTGTTAAATCATTAATTTATAATTTTTTAAAAAAGAATCTTTATTAATTTTTAGTGTTTGTCTATAATCTTTAAATTATCAAAATTCAGTGAGTTAAAAAAAAATAAAAAAATCCAGGGACAAGGTACTTCCTGTTACGGTAGGAGTCTTGCTTACATCGTGAAACCCGTGACCCCAAGTTCATCCACGATGGGTGTGGGTTAATTATAAATTGTCTCCCTTGACTACATGTAAACATAGTCTATAGTCATTAAATTTAGAATTCTTTAGAACTTACGGGACAGACCGAGATACAGAAACCAATTCGTAACCCTTTCTGGAAAAGTCTCTATGAAAGATTATAAATAAGCCGATTGAGTTTGGATAAATCTGATGCACTGTGTTACTATCAACAAGTTCGTCTTGTTTTGACATTGATCCCAGGGTACGGGGGTGTTGGTGGGGGGGGACTACAACCTCGGGGATTGAGGTAGCTTGAGACTGCGAGACAATTATAGAGACTGCGAGACAATTATAGAGACTGCGAGACAATTATAGAGACTGCGAAACAAAGAGAGAGAGAGACAGAGTTTGCGATTACGAAACTTTGCTGATCGTAGATTTGTATATTAATATTCAATGTGTGTGTACACCTTTTCAACATTGTACCGGTACCAAATCATTTCTGGACTGTAAGTGAATAGGCTTAATTGTCGTTTTTTTTCTCTATTTGATTTTTAAAAAAAATTAACTCAATAACCGGCTATTGTAATTAGCCCTAGTTTGGGTATCGTTCTCCATTAATGTATTTAATTTATGGTATCGTCCTTTGTTATGTACTGTTTGCCACGCGCCATAGAGTAAAATAAGAGATTAAATTCTCGACACATTTTAGTGGGTACGTGGCACTCCAATATCTATTTTTTGAGAAATTAAACATCCCTGTTCTCATCCCATTACAACAGAGGTGAACACTGTGGTACATCAGAGTTATCCATCACGGTTCTGATTTCCTGCACCAATACAGCTGAAGAATGAAAAAAAAAATAATAATTCAAATTATTGGCCCCATATCACCACATGGAATCATTTAAATACTCTCTTACTAATGGGCATCAATTTCTCTCATTTTGTATTCTCATTTTTTAAAAATATAGTTTAAAAGAAGAAGGCATTTAGCCGAAACGTCCTTTCAATTGTTCGATTTATTTACTTCGCACGGCTTGACCGCAGTCCGTCATCTTCTATCCTTATAATCTCTACATCACAGTCTATCAGTTCCCATACTATTATAGCTTACCTCACTCTATTTACGTCACTATCTTTACCTCACTATCTTTACCTCACTATCTTTACGTCACTATCTTTACTTCACCATCTTTACTTCACTATCTTTACCTCACTATCTTTATGTCACTTTCTTTACCTCACTATCTTTACCTCACTATCTTTACCTCACTATCTTTACCTCACTATCTTTACCTCACTATCTTTACCTCACTATCTTTACCTCACTATCTTTACCTCACTCTATTTACGTCACTATCTTTACCTCACTATCTTTACCTCACCATCTTTACGTCACTATCTTTACTTCACCATCTTTACTTCACTATCTTTACCTCACTATCTTTACGTCACTTTCTTTACCTCACTATCTTTACCTCACTATCTTTACCTCACTATCTTTACCTCACTATCTTTACCTCACTATCTTTACCTCACTCTATTTACGTCACTATCTTTACCTCACTATCTTTACCTCACCATCTTTACGTCACTATCTTTACTTCACCATCTTTACTTCACTATCTTTACCTCACTATCTTTACGTCACTTTCTTTACCTCACTATCTTTACCTCACTATCTTTACCTCACTATCTTTACCTCACTATCTTTACCTCACTATCTTTACCTCACTGGTAACTATCTCTCAGTTCCCATACCATTATTGTTCACCTCTCTATTTCCTACCTGCATCATATTATTGATGTATCCGCCACTTCACAATCGTTACCACCACCGACCCACCCACCCCCCTTTCAGATGTCGTGTCCATGAGAACTCAACACATTCTCAACAATTCTTGTAGCGGTTCACATTACAATCAGTTTAGACTCATCCAGCCTATTTTTTTGTGTTACTTGATGTGCCATCCCCACGGACAACGTAGAATCCATTGGAGTAAATCAACGGATGGCTCCTAGTAAAATCAGTAGTCACATCTTTATTGCTTTGTTAACCACATCTCGACCACATCTCAAACTGCTGCGGTGACTCAGAGGTCACATGCCATAAATTAGATCTGCAGTTGACCCCAGATTTTTTTTTCAAAATTCAATCTTATCCCTGTAATCAAATATGCATTAATCAGATGGGTCTGCTGTCTTGTTCTTCATACAATTAGCGAGTTTTTCTTTGTGTATGTGTGGGGGGTGGGGTGGTGGATTCTTTTGGGTTGGCGGTGCTGTGACTCAGTTGCCCATCTTTGTAAATTAAAAATAAAATTTGGTTTCACGTTCATCAACTCAATGGTTTACCTTAACGGAATGCCACCCATGTTGAACACTAAAAAATAAAGTGCTTACACCAACACTCCCCACACAGACCTCGACACACAGACCTCGACACACAGACCTCGACACACAGACCTCGACACACAGACCTCGCTTTTATCATGTTCAATGTAAACCCTAAAAGTGTCACCCCATTTGCAACCCCTAGGGACGCCGCCGTTTTGGAACCCCTAGGGACACCGCCGTTTTGCAACCCCTAGGGACGCCGCCGTTTTGCAACCCCTAGGTACTCCGCCGTTTTGCAACCCCTAGGTACTCCGCCGTTTTGCAACCCCTAGGTACTCCGCCGTTTTGCAACCCCTAGGTACTCCGCCGTTTTGCAACCCCTTGGGACGCCGCTGTTTCGACTTCATTGAAATTACACCCAACATTTAACAATTCACTAAATTATTTATTCATTAAACCAATAATGTATTTTGAGTTATTATAGTCTAATTAATGTGAATCTGTTGCAGAGAGTGGAACGAAGCATATACTCCATTGCGATAGGTCACCTCCACTATCCGCCGACCACTATAAGATTTGAAAGCTCACCACTTCAATCGTGCTTCCACCTGGTCCTGTCACATAAAATACTTAAGGTTGTAGATGATTCCGGAGCTAAGACTCCAGCAACAAAAGCCCACAACTAACATCTGACAAACAAGCAACAAAAGACCATATTACATCTGAAAATAAGTAAATAAGGAACAAAAGCTCACAACATACATCTATCAAACTAGCAACAAAAGACCACAGCTTAAGCTCTCACATCTCTTCCCACATATTATTTCACTTGGATCGTTATTCACAGGCGTCCCGGCCAATTTCATGATAAAATCACCACCTTGTCTCTACCATATGCCAATCACAGAAACCGGGTCTGAGAGGACAATCATTCCCGCTTATCTCTTTGCCTTGTTCCCAGCCGACTTTCCCACGTGAGTTAGTATCAACAAGTGCGTCTTGATTTGACATTGATCCCAGGGTACGGGAGGGGGTGGGGGAGGGGGGACTTACATCCTGGTTAGCTGTCAGTGGTGGAATGCTTAGGTCCGAGAATGTTTTCAAGTAAGGAGGCTTGTTGTGTGGGGGTAAGAGGGGTAAGTGAGTCAGTGTAAGAGGGGTAGGTGAGTCGGTGTAAGAGGGGTAGGTGAGTCGGTGTAAGAGGGGTAGGTGTGTCGGTGTAAGAGGGGTAGCTGTGTCGGGGTAAAAGGGGTAGGTGTGTCGGTGTAAGAGGGGTAGCTGTGTCGGTGTAAGAAGGGTAGCTGTGTCGGGGTAAGTGGGGTAGGTGAGTCGGTGTAAGAGGGGTAGCTGTGTCGGGGTAAGAGGGGTAGGTGAGTCGATGTAAGTGGGGTAGGTAAGTCGGTGTAAGAGGGGTAGCTGTGTCGGGGTAAGAGGGGTAGGTGAGTCGATGTAAGTGGGGTAGGTGTGTCGCTGTAAGAGGGGTAGGTGAGTCGGTGTAAGAGGGGTAGGTGTGTCGGGGTAAGAGGGGTAGGTGTGTCGGTGTAAGAGGGGTAGCTGTGTCGGGGGCTAGCATTCTGTGAGTCTATTTTTGGATACGCAATGGAATGAGTTGGACTGTCACTGTGACATTTGTTGGAGGACAAAACGATCCATGTTTTAGGTCAATATGTTATAGCTTGCGGGTCTAAATGTTATATGTTGTGGGTCAATATGTTATAGGTTGTGGGTCAATATGTTATAGCTTGTGGGTCGAAATGTTATATGTTGTGGGTCAATATGTTATAGGTTGTGGGTCAATATGTTATAGGTTGTGGGTCAATATGTTATAGGTTGCGTGTCGAAATATTATATGTTGTGGGTCAATATGTTATAGGTTGTGGGTCAATATGTTATAGGTTGTGGGTCAATATGTTATATGTTGTGGGTCAATATGTTATAGGTTGTGGGTCAATATGTTATAGGTTGTGGCTCAATATGTTATAGGTTGCGGGTCGAAATGCTATATATTGTGGGTCAATATGTTATATTTTGTGGGTCAATATGTTATAGGTTGTGGGTCAATATGTTATAGGTTGTGGGTCAATATGTTATAGGTTGCGGGTCGAAATGTTATATATGTGGTTCAATATGTTATATGTTGTGGGTCAATATGTTATAGGTTGTGGGTCAATATGTTATAGGTTGTGGGTCAAAATGTTATAGGTTGCGGGTCGAAATGTTATATATTGTGGGTCAATATGTTATAGGTTGTGGGTCAATATGTTATAGGTTGTGGGTCAATGTGTTATAGGTTGCGGTTCGAAATGTTATATGTAGTGGGTCAATATGTTACAGGTTGTGGGTCAATATGTTATAGGTTGCGGGTCGAAATGTTATATGCTTTGGGTCAATATGTTATATGCTGTGGGTCAATAGAATATAAAGTTTCGAGGTCAACATGTTATACTGGAATTTTACCCGATGTTACCGGAATAATAATGGCAGGCATTTGGCGATACTTTTCACCCGCTATCGCCAATTCTTATCAACTAACCTCTCAATTTTCTCACAAAAAAAGGGTTTAGAGCTTAAGTCAACTTTACAAAAACAACAAAATAACGACACTATTCTACTTCAATGAAATGTACATTTAAAAATAATTCATGAGAATTCCTTATTTAAAAAAAAAAAGAATATCTATGAAATGTTTACGTCTCTAACATTAAGTTTTGAGATAGCAGATGTATTTTATTATTATCGTGTTTAAATTGATTCGATTTCTTTAAAATAATAGAACAACACTATCAATAGTTTGAAGAATCTGAACGTATTTGAATCTATTCGTTCTTAACGTTATATGCTCAGCGTAGCTGATTCTTATTTTAAATGTATATATATATATATATATATATATATATATATATATATATATATATATATATATATATATTTGGGGTGAGTAATATATATGTTATATCTATATAATATATGTTAAGGGTCAATAAGGTATATAATATTGAGGTAAGTAAGGTATGTGTCGGGTTCAATTGTGTATATTTTGGGGTAAGCAAGTGCGATCTATGTTGGGCTTTGAAATGTTTGTGTTAGACTTATGGCTCATACTGTGCTCATACTGTGCTCATACTGTGCTCATACTGTGCTCATACTGTGCTCATACTGTGCTCATACTGTGCTCATACTGTGCTCATACTGTGCTCATACTGTGCTCATACTGTGCTCATACGATCGGGTCAGATTTAAAGGCGTGTATAATTGGACGTCTGCAGGTCAGATTTTGGATAGCCATATTCTATTAAGGCTGTTGATGCCATCTTTTGAATGTCATTTTGGAAGCCCTAAAAGACTAATCAAGTGTATTAAATCATTTTAAAAAAAACTTGCCGAAAATAATCAACTATTTCAATAATATTAACCAATGAAACGATTTGTTACCATTGCCATATAGACATAACCATCTGTTGTAAACCATCATCAATATTTCCATTTGACCTTTTTGGTTTGTATGCCTCAAAATGACGTTTCCATTTAGATTATTGGTTATTCTAAATCGGAAATGACACACGTTACCATGACATCTGATACTGTGTTGTGGGTTGTAGCAACCAGAGGGTGATGATGTTACTTGTAGTTATAGCTTATATTTTTTATTCACATTCACAGACGTCCATTGTTATCTGACAAAGCGCGAGGGCCAGAGCTCCATGATTTTGCATCACACATTTCATTAAATGAATAATGTACACCACATGAAATAATATCTCCATAAATGAGAGCAAATGTAATCGTCATATGACTTCTTCTACTTCACATTTGTTGAATCAACATTGACATGATGTTTGATACAAAGTAATCATGGCAAGGGCCAATAATGAAAAATACACAACGGCCAATCGTTCACCTGCTTCTCTGCGCATCCTATATTAATTAACTTCCTGTTCCTTCTAACTTATAAAAACAATACATTATTTCGAAACAAAATTATTATCTAATATTTGATCTGTGACATGGGTACTAATAATCTGAAGGTTGAATGAACGGGGAATCTAGCGTTTAGCAAATAGTTGCTGGTAGATGTGGAATTGATTGAGTAGCTTACGTAGTGTGTAGCTAATTGTTGCTGGTAGATAGGGAATTGATTGAGTAGCTTACGTAGTGTGTAGCAAATAGTTGCTGGTAGATGGGGAATTGATTGAGTAGCTTACGTAATGTGTAGCAAATAGTTGCTGGTAGATAGGGAATTGATTGAGTAGCTTACGTAGTGTGTAGCAAATAGTTGCTGGTAGATAGGGAATGGATTGTGTAGGTTATGTAGTGTGTAGCAAATAGTTGCTGGTAGATGGGGAATGGATTGTGTAGGTTATGTAGTGTGTAGCAAATAATTGCTGGTAGATGGGGAATGGATTGTGTAGGTTATGTAGTGTGTAGCAAATAATTGCTGGTAGATGGGGAATGGATTGTGTAGGTTATGTAGTGTGTAGCAAATAATTGCTGGTAGATGGGGAATGGATTGTGTAGGTTATGTAGTGTGTAGCAAATAGTTGCTGGTAGATCGGGAATGGATTGTGTAGGTTATGTAGTGTGTAGCAAATAGTTGCTGGTAGATGGGGAATTGATTGAGTAGCTTACGTTTCTCTTTGTTGAAACTCTTCAGCAAAAATGTCAACAGCGTGATTATTGTAATTACCATAGACATGACGTTGAAGTGGAGACAAGACAACATCAACATGCATGAGTGATTTGAAAGCAGTGCTTTTCAAAACTGCTGTGCCGACGTTTGTGTTGCAAGATGTCGATCTAAAATGATTGGTTGTTGGGATGGGAGGATGAGGTGAGGGTGAGGTTAAGGAGGTAGGTATTCGTTGGGTAGATTAGGATGAGGTGGTGGTGAGGTTAAGGAGGTAGGGATTGGTTGGGTAGATAAGGATGAGGTGGTGGTGAGGTTAAGGAGGTAGGGATTTGTTGGGTAGATTAGGATGAGGTGATGGTGAGGTTAAGGAGGTAGGGATTGGATGGGTGGATGAGGATGAGGTGATGGTGAGGTTAAGGAGGTAGGGATTGGATGGGTGGATTAGGATGACGTGATGGTGAGGTTAAGGAGGTTGGAATTGGATGAGTGGATTAGGATGAGGTGATGGTGAGGTTAAGGAGGTATGCAGTAGTTGGGTACACTGGACCTGATGACGTATTCTCTCAGCACCAAAACTCGACTGTTGCCGTTAAGTTCGCGTCTCCATGTGTCTTTACCACCATGCTTCTCCCAAGCTCTATCTCCCAACCTCTATCTCTCAGTCCTTAGCATGTTTTTTTAAAAATAATATCTTCTATTTAATCAAGAGTTATTGTCTTGGAACCACGATATCCTTAGATTCAACGAGGCTCATACACAATTTCTTTCAATCAGACTTATTCGCAAAAGTTTCTATTTAAAATCTGGTGATGGGGACATAATGTGTCGTGTGCTGCTCCTATCTAGTTACGCCAATGATAATGGCTTCGCCCTTGGGGACTAGGATTGCTAACGGTTGATTGATAATTGTCCGGGTAGCATTCTATCTTCGTTTCATTCGCATCAATTTTACAAGTAGTTTTATTGGGGGTGGAGATGTTGGTTCTAGTGGATCATGGATGTTTGAAAATCTAGATTTGTTCTGTTACAATCTTGGATGTTTTAGATGTTCCAGAAATAATTGTAACAGGTATTCGCTTCTTTTGAACGAGATTTAAATATTTTTTTATTCCCCCCCCCCCTTTTTAACGATTTATTCAAGTAAAATTAGTTTTTACTTAGTGAAATTTACACGCAAACATATGCGCGCACACACACTCACATACACACACACGCACAAAAACATACACACATACGCACACATGCACCATCACATAGAGATTTTTTTCCCCGTTTGGACAGTATAGTGGTTTGTAGCATGATGTGAGTGTCAACCAATCTTGTGGAACGTATGTTAAAGTTACGATTCATCATGTTGGCATTTCTCTACCGGTCCTGATGTCTTGTTTTCTCACCGGGTTACCACCACTGCCTTGGAATGTACATAGAGATAATTTAAACTCTTCTTTTGGCGTGCATTGAAATCATTATACCTAAACATAACGTAGAAGGTGAGAAGAATTGAGGCGAAGACCCAGGGGAGAGCTCAGAGGAATATTTAGGGGGAAAAAATGACATAAGAACTCCGAGAGCTTGTCTATTTTCCTCAATGGTGTAGACATATAAGCTCTTGTCTATTTTCCTATAGCTTGTCAATGGTGTAGACATATAAGTTCTTGTCTATTTTCCTATAGCTTGTCAATGGTGTAGACATATAAGTTCTTGTCTATTTTCCTATAGCTTGTCAATGGTGTAAACATATAAGTTCTTGTCTATTTTCCTATAGCTCGTCAATGGTGTAGGCATATAAGTTCTTGTCTATTTTCCTATAGCTTGTCAATGGTGTAGACATATAAGTTCTTGTCTATTTTCCTATAGCTTGTCAATGGTGTAGACATATAAGTTCTTGTCTATTTTCCTATAGCTTGTCAATGGTGTAAACATATAAGTTCTTGTCTATTTTCCTATAGCTCGTCAATGGTGTAGGCATATAAGTTCTTGTCTATTTTCCTATAGCTTGTCAATGGTGTAGACATATAAGTTCTTGTCTATTTTCCTATAGCTTGTCAATGGTATAGACATATAAGCTCTTGTCTATTTTCCTATAGCTCGTCAATGGTGTAGACATATAAGTTCTTGACTATTTTTCTATAGCTTGTCAATAGTGTAGACATATAAGTTCTTGTCTATTTTCCTATAGCTTGTCAATGGTGTAGACATATAAGCTCTTGTCTATTTTCCTATAGCTTGTCAATTGTGTAGACATATAAGCTCTTGTCTATTTTCCTATAGCTTGTCAATGGTGTAGACAAATAAGCTCTTGTCTATTTTCCTATAGCTTGTCAATGGTGTAGACATATAAGCTCTTGTCTATTTTCCTATAGCTTGTCAATGGTATAGACATATAAGCTCTTGTCTATTTTTCTATAGCTTGTCAATGGTGTAGACATATAAGTTCTTGTCTATTTTCCTATAGCTTGTCAATGGTGTAGACATATAAGCTCTTGTCTATTTTCCTATAGCTTGTCAATGGTGTAGACATATAAGCTCTTGTCTATTTTCCTATAGCTTGTCAATGGTGTAGACATATAAGTTCTTGTCTATTTTCCTATAGCTTGTCAATGGTGTAGACATATAAGTTCTTGTCTATTTTCCTATAGCTTGTCAATGGTGTAGACATATAAGTTCTTGTCTATTTTCCTATACTTTTCAATGGTGTAGACATATAAGTTCTTGTCTATTTTCCTATAGCTCGTCAATGGTGTAGGCATATAAGTTCTTGTCTATTTTCCTATAGCTTGTCAATGGTGTAGACATATAAGCTCTTGTCTATTTTCCTATAGCTTGTCAATGGTGTAGACATATAAGTTCTTGTCTATTTTTCTATAGCTTGTCAATAGTGTAGACATATAAGTTCTTGTCTATTTTCCTATAGCTTGTCAATGGTGTAGGCATATAAGTTCTTGTCTATTTTCCTATAGCTTGTCAATGGTGTAGACATATAAGCTCTTGTCTATTTTCCTATAGCTTGTCAATTGTGTAGACATATAAGCTCTTGTCTATTTTCCTATAGCTTGTCAATGGTGTAGACATATAAGCTCTTGTCTATTTTCCTATAGCTTGTCAATGGTGTAGACATATAAGTTCTTGTCTATTTTCCTATAGCTTGTCAATGGTGTAGACATATAAGCTCTTGTCTATTTTCCTATAGCTTGTCAATGGTGTAGACATATAAGTTCTTGTCTATTTTCCTATAGCTTGTCAATGGTGTAGACATATAAGCTCTTGTCTATTTTCCAATAGCTTGTCAATGGTGTTGACATATAAGTTCTTGTCTTTTTTCCTATAGCTTGTCAATGGTGTAGACATATAAGCTCTTGTCTATTTTCCTATAGCTTGTCAATGGTGTAGACATATAAGTTCTTGTCTATTTTCCTATAGCTTGTCAATGGTGTAGACATATAAGTTCTTGTCTATTTTCCTATAGCTTGTCAATGGTGTAGACATATAAGTTCTTGTCTATTTTCCTATAGCTTGTCAATTGTGTAGACATATAAGTTCTTGTCTATTTTCCTATAGCTTGTCAATAGTGTAGACATATAAGTTTTTGTCTATTTTCCTATAGCTTGTCAATGGTGTAGACATATAAGTTCTTGTCTATTTTGCTATAGCTCGTCAATAGTGTAGACATATAAGTTCTTGTTTATTTTCCTATAGCTCGTCAATGGTGTAGACATATAAGCTCTTGTCTATTTTCCCATAGATTGTCAATAGTGTAGACATATAAGTTATTGTCTATTTTCCTATAGCTTGTCAATGGTGTAGACATATAAGCTCTTGTCTATTTTCCTATAGCTTGTCAATGGTGTAGACATATAAGCTCTTGTCTATTTTCCTATAGCTTGTCAATGGTGTAGACATATAAGCTCTTGTCTATTTTCCTATAGCTTGTCAATGGTGTAGACATATAAGTTCTTGTCTATTTTCCTATAGCTTGTCAATGGTGTAGACACATAAATTCTTGTCTATTTTACTATAGCTTGTCAATGGTGTAGACATATAAGTTCTTGTCTATTTTCCTATAGATTGTCAATGGTGTAGACATATAAGTTCTTGTCTATTTTCCTATAGCTTGTCAATGGTGTAGACATATAAAATCTTGTCTATTTTCCTATAGCTTGTCAATGGTGTAGACATATAAGTTCTTGTTTATTTTCCTATAGCTTGTCAATGGTGTAGACATATAAGCTCTTGTCTATTTTCCTATAGCTTGTCAATGGTGTAGACATATAAGTTCTTGTCTATTTTTCTATAGCTTGTCAATAGTGTAGACATATAAGTTCTTGTCTATTTTCCTATAGCTTGTCAATGGTGTAGACATATAAGTTCTTGTCTATTTTCCTATAGCTTGTCAATGGTGTAGACATATAAGTTCTTGTCTATTTTCCTATAGCTTGTCAATGGTGTAGACATATAAGTTCTTGTCTATTTTCCTATAGCTTGTCAATGGTGTAGACATATAAGTTCTTGTCTATTTTCCTATAGCTTGTCAATGGTGTAGACATATAAGTTCTTGTCTATTTTCCTATAGCTTGTCAATGGTGTAGACATATAAGTTCTTGTCTATTTTCCTATAGCTTGTCAATGGTGTAGACATATAAGTTCTTGTCTATTTTCCTATAGCTTGTCAATGGTGTAGACATATAAGTTCTTGTCTATTTTCCTATAGCTTGTCAATGGTGTAGACATATAAGTTCTTGTCTATTTTCCTATAGCTTGTCAATGGTGTAGACATATAAGTTCTTGTCTATTTTCCTATAGCTTGTCAATGGTGTAGACATATAAGTTCTTGTCTATTTTCCTATAGCTTGTCAATGGTGTAGACATATAAGCTCTTGTCTATTTTCCTATAGCTTGTCAATGGTGTAGACATATAAGCTCTTGTCTATTTTCCTATAGCTTGTCAATGGTGTAGACATATAAGCTCTTGTCTATTTTCCTATAGCTTGTCAATGGTGTAGACATATAAGCTCTTGTCTATTTTCCTATAGCTTGTCAATGGTGTAGACATATAAGTTCTTGTCTATTTTCCTATAGCTTGTCAATGGTGTAGACATATAAGTTCTTGTCTATTTTCCTATAGCTTGTCAATGGTGTAGACATATAAGTTCTTGTGTCCATCAATGGGTCAATCAGTACAGCAACAGTGGACATATTTTCCTATTTTACCTGTTCTAACATTACAAAGATCTGATGAATGGCAAAAAAGAAAATGTCATAGCCTATAGCCATTTCTATGTCAATGTGATATAACCATTTAGATGACAATGTGATATAACCATTTTGATGACAATTTGACATAACCATTCGGATGTCAATGTGATATAACCACTCAGATAAAAAAGTAACATAATCATTCAAATGTCGATGTGATATAATCATTCGAATGTCAATGTGATATAATCATTCAGATGTCAATGTGACATAAATACTCAGATGTCAATGGGATATAACCACTCAGATGTCATTCTGCCATTACTACAAAGATGTCACTGTGACATAACTATTCAGATGCGACAATGCGACATAACCACTCAGAAGTCAATGTGATATAACCATTCAGATGTCAATCTGACATAACCACTCAGATGCCAGCATGGTACGACGTAGTTTCCTATTATAAAACCAAAGTCTCTCGTTCCAAACACATTTCATAAACCTGATTACCACACCGAGATGCAATAGAAACAAAATACCTGTATACACAAATACAACAACATAGAGGGACAAAATGTCATTAAATATAAAGTAACCCAATATTCTTTTTCAGGGTTCGGAGGAATTCAGAGAAATATAAGAAGTAAAAGAACAAAGTAGACGAAAAAGAAAGATTGACTGCTTCCAGCTTGGACTTTCATCCACCACGATTTTATTGCCTCAATTGTTGCCCCCTTTGTGTCCATAAACGAGGTTTTCCCCCCGCACTTTCCCGACACTTTGCCCTCGGATTAGCCTCGGCGACTCTGCGCCACGTAATTGACTCGAGTACTTTTATTTCAGACTAGACAGCTTCTCCTGGTCTGCCTTGAAATTGTTGTGGTCTTACATTCCAGAAACATATTGTTATTTAAAACGCAGATAACTTTGTGCTGTTAACGTCGTGGTTATCTCCCTTAGTAGTGCTAACATTGTGTTTATCAAAAATTTTGTTGGACATCAAATATAAACATGAGTTCAAGAAACAGAGGGCATTTACAATGATATCACGTGGTTCAAATAATTTGGGGGAATCAAATGGGTTTTAACTTGATGTATGTATGTTATCTATTGATGTATACAAATGTGACTTTAATATTGAAGTTAATATTATCTCTACACATGAATGCAAATTTGACTTTCTTATAGATACATATATTATCTCCATACACTTATACAAATATGACTTTTCCTATCGATGTATAAATTATCTGCACATTATAAAAATGCGACTTATTGATATAAATTAATAAATATAAATATATATATTTTTTAAATACGTAACAATACTTATATATATATATGTGTGTGTGTATATATAGGTGTGTGGGTGTTTCTGTGCCCGTCTGTGTCCCCTATCAAAAAAATCCCCTGACACAAAAAATGTCCTACCATTGGATCTCAAGCTGAAGGACATGTCTCCATCTGCTAGGCCACCATGTGTTCCTAACATAGTTTGTCTAGCCAGAAGACAGGTCTCTCCATCTGCTAGTCCACTATGTGTTCCTAACATAGTTTGTCTAGCCAGAAGACAGGTCTCTCCATCTGCTACGCCACCATGTGTTCCTAACATAGTTTGTCTAGCCAGAAGACAGGTCTCTCCATCTGCTAGTCCCCTATGTGTTCCTAACATAGTTTGTCTAGCCAGAAGACAGGTCTCTCCATCTGCTAGTCCACTATGTGTTCCTAACATAGTTTGTCTAGCCAGAAGACAGGTCTCTCCATCTGCTAGTCCACCATGTGTTCCTAACATAGTTTGTCTAGCCAGAAGACAGGTCTCTCTATCTGCTAGTCCACCATGTGTACTATCTGTCTTATTGATTCAATCAAGACAGCGGAAATTCGATTTTCGTTGGAAGATGATTCAACATTTACATTTAGTCAGTCTAGGAGTTGGTCAAAGAAAAAAAAATTACAATTAGTCAGTCTAGAATTTATATAATACTTAACCTTTCTATTTGGGATCTATAAATAGACCTGTGTATTTACAATAGCCCCCTTCCTACTGCAAAATTTTGATCACACACTGACCAACGGGCCTAAGACCTAGTCCTGCGGACTTAAGACCCAGATCTCAGATCTAGTCCCACAGGCCTACTGATGATTTTGCTCCTCTACCCAATAAGTTGTCTCGGGTTAGGATCATCTACACAAAAGCCACATAAAACACTAATTTCCAACATCTACAAGGCTGAAGTGGAAGATCTGAAAATGGGGCCTTTTAGAGGTGACTGGATTCACAGGAAAAAAAATGTTTTCACAGTTGTACACAAAATAAATCAATCAGGAAATGTTTTCACAGTTGTACACAAAATAAATCAATCAGGAAATGTTTTCACAGTTGTACACAAAATAAATCAATCAGGAAATGTTTTCACAGTTGTACACAAAATAAATCAATCAGGAAATGTTTTCACAGTTGTACACAAAATAAATCAATCAGGAAATAAAGTGTTACGTTCCTAATTTTTGTATTCACAAATTTCTTATGCCAAGGTCGTGATGACATGAACATTTTAAGACCCTCCAACTCCAGGAAATCACGTCAAGCATAAGTAAATTTGGTTTGTGGCTACACATAAAAATGAACAATCGCCTGTCTCTGTATTTCTTAACAGACTTACTCTCTTACACGCATTTCCAACTTGTGGAGCGTCCATTGTTTTTGTTTACACACGTGACGTGTTACGAAGTTCTCTTGCAAGGGTTAAAGGGTGTGACAGAGGTCCTTAACACTGGGTCGATGGGAGGCTGGGGTGACAGCGTCCCTAAATTATCGTGATTGGCCGCGTCTGCTTCCCGGTTGAATGAATGGCTGGGTTGATGAGTGGGTGGGTGGATGAGTAGGTGGGTGGATGAGTGGATGAGTGGATGAGTAGGTGGGAGGATGAGTGGGTGGGTTGATGAGTAGGTGGGTGGATGAGTGGGTGGGTGGATGAGTGGGTGGGTGGGTGGGTGGATGAGTGGGTGGGTGGGTGGGTGGATGGGTGGATGGGTGGGTGGGTGGATAGGTGGGTGGGTGGGTGAGTGGGTGGGTGGATGAGTGGATGGGTGGATGAGTGGGTGGATAAGTGGATGGGTGGATGAGTGGGTGGGTGGATGAATGGGTGGGTGGATGGATGAGTGGGTGGGTGGGTGGATGAGTGGGTGAGTGGACGAGCTCTTATCTCCTTTACAAAATTTTAAAAACTTTAAAAAAATATTTGTTTTATCAAATAGGACTTTAAAATATAATAAAAAGTAGAAAATAATTGTAAAAATTTGATATGCATCATGCAAAATATATGAACAATATTTTTTCCAAAATTAATTTTTAAAAAGTAATACATTAATTTTCATCTGTCTACATTCAATTCAAATGCCTTTGCTTCATAGACTCCTCATCTACATTTNTGGATGGATGAGTTGGTGGGTGGATGAGTGGGTGGGTGGATGAGTGGATGGGTGGCTGAGTGGGTGGATAAGTGGATGGGTGGATGAGTGGGTGGGTGGATGAATGGGTGGGTGGATGGATGAGTGGGTGGGTGGGTGGATGAGTGGGTGAGTGGACGAGCTCTTATCTCCTTTACAAAATTTTAAAAACTTTAAAAAAATATTTGTTTTATCAAATAGGACTTTAAAATATAATAAAAAGTAGAAAATAATTGTAAAAATTTGATATGCATCATGCAAAATATATGAACAATATTTTTTCCAAAATTAATTTTTAAAAAGTAATACATTAATTTTCATCTGTCTACATTCAATTCAAATGCCTTTGCTTCATAGACTCCTCATCTACATTTCTGCACAGTCTTTCTTTCCGAAATGCACTTGAAGAAATTTTTTATTATTTTCTACTTTTTAGTGCATTTTAACTCGTCTTTGATGGAAATTCTTTAAACAAATTTTTTAACATATTTTTATCTTGTTTTGTTAATCGATTCCAAAGATCCGAATCGTTAAGTCAATGAATGTAGGTCATCACGTGATCTCACTTAGCATTCTAGTGATGTCAGTATTCATTGGTCATACATTAGCTCTCTAGTGGTGTCAGTATTCCATTGTCACAAATTAGCTCTCTAGGAGTGTCAGTATTCCATTGTAACAGATTAGTTCTCTAGTGGTGTCAGTATTCCATTGTCACAGCTTAGCGCTCTAGTGATGTCAGTATTCAATTGTCACAGATTAGCTCTCTAGTGATGTCAGTATTAAATTGTCACGGCTTAGCTCTCAAGTGATGTCAGTATTCCAATGGCACAGCTTAGCCCTCTAGTGATGTCAGTATTCCATTGTCACAGCTTAGCTCTCTAGTGATGTCATAATTCCATTGTCACAGATTAGCCCTCTAGTGATGTCATTAATCCATTTTCAGAGCTTAGCCCTCTCGTTATATCAGTATTCCATTGTCACTTCTTAGCCTTCTCGTTATGTCAGTATTCCATTTTCACAGATTAGCCCTCTCGTCATGTCAATATTCCATTGTCACAGCTTAGGGGTCATCCATAAAAGACGTCCACACAAAATGGGGGAGGGGGGTTCAGCAAAAAGTGGTCTAAATTGGACAAAGGGGGGGGGAGGGGGTATAGGACAAAGTGGATGTCCACATTGTAGTGTTTTTTTTTTAGCGCAGCAGTTTTGCATAAATTTACCGCAAATTTACTGCCCGATCACAGTAACAGTAGCATGCCTTTTGATCTCTATTGTCCATCGGTGGCTGGAAGAATTTCCAAGAGAATATGTTTCTGCGGTAAATATTTCCCATCACATGCGGCAATGAAAAAACATAAGGTCGTCCATTGCAATATTCCTGCTAGTGAACATAACATGGCAGACGATTCAGAGGAAGAGACTGCCACTCAAATTGAATTAGCAATTGAAGACTCAAGAACAGATGTTGTCATTATACGAAACATGTTTGAATGGCTGCAGTCCGAATTTTCCGTTGATTGAAGAATTGTGGATTATTTGTCTATTATATTTTTTAATACAGTGATTCAATAAAATGTTTTTGAACAGTTATTTCATTTAGAATTTTGCCTGCAAATAATTGGAATTTCTAAAAAAAATCTTTGTAAATACATACTCTTTATATTGTTGTACATTTTCCCAAAATATTCATTAATTTAAGTTCGGTAAAATTTATGTTTTGGACGTCCACAACGGGGGGGGGGTGTCACGTCAAAAGTGGACGAAAGTGGACAAAAGTGGACAAAGGGGGAGGGAGGGTGAAAATAGCAAAAAATTGGTGGACGTCTTTTATGGATGGCCCCTTAGCCTTATCGTTATGTCAGTATTCCATTTTCACAGATTAGCCCTTTAGTGATGTCAGTATTTAATTGTCACATATTAGCTCTCTCGTGATGTCAGTATTCCATTGTCGCAGTTAAGCTCTCTAGTGATGTCAGTATTATTTGTCCCAGCTTAGCTCTCTAGTGATGTCACTATTATTTGTCCCAGCTTAGATCTCAAGTGATGTCAGTATTATTTGTCCCAGCTTAGCTCTCTAGTGATGTCAGTTCGTCAGTACTACAGATAGAAGGACACCAGTACTACAGATTGAAGTTACGCCTCGGGTTATAGTGAAAGTTATATACACACGAGTGCAGGGAAAGTCTACAATCGATTAGTAGATGTAGGTAAAAATCAATCATAATATTTGAACAAGAGAAAGTTAAACTGCAACGTAACCAAAAGTATGTCGATCATTGACTTGTTAAAGTTGTTATTCTGAGTTCTTAGGGTCTCTGCTTTCCTCTTGTCGTATGTGATCTGTAGCTATTAAATGAACGATGGGAGGTAAGTCACACGACGAAGGTCCTTACACGCACCTATTATAACGAAGTTAATGAGTTGTGCCCCTTGCGTGCTTGCCAAACATAAATCAAGAAAATCCTTCTAAGTGAACACAGTTTATTTACATACTTTTGAAGGATGTCCTGTTCTGTCAAAGAATCGTAAAGCATTATGCATACAAAATAAACTTATACCTTGAAAAAGTCTAATGCTTGAAAACATTCCTTTCTAATACTGTTTCATACCGAGGTACAGACGTTTACAAAAGTATACCATTAAACAGTCGATCAGACACAAATACAGGAACATTCAAGATAATATACCCTTATACGTTACAAATAGAAAATAAAACCAGGTATGTTTAGGCTTGAAAAGAAAAGACAGGACATGTAAATTGACGCACCGGCGAGATGCCTTCGTCAGAAGACAAGACAGGGCAAGTAAACGGACGTACCGGCGAAATGCCTCCTTTAGAAGACAAGACAGGGCAATTAAACGGACGTACCGGCGAAATGCCTTCTTTAGAAGACAAGGCAGGACCAGTAAACGGACGTACCGGCGAGATGCCTTCTTCAGAAGACAAGACAGGACAAGTAAACGGACGTACCAGCAAGATGCCGTCTTCAGAAAATAGTACAAAAGAAAGCTACAGCAGATACTTTCAATTAAACATAGAAATACGTGGGGTTTTTTTTCGAAACTCTCATGAAAGTCAAATGTAGCTTGGTGTTCAGAACGGGAAGCTTGTAGTTCTACTTATAATTCAAAGTGTCTGTCTGTTCAAACCTTAAAAAATCTTGCTCCGCTATATGCGTACTTGACACGGCATGAACCCTCACATACTCTCTTTTACGTGTCAACTTGTGTTGCCCGTAAACATCAGCTTGGCGAAGTGTGTGCCGCAGCACCACATAGTCGAGTGCACTCCATCTATCATTCCATATTAAAAAATACAGTGGCATAGGAAAATAGTTAAAGGGGGTGCAGCGCCCCCCACCAGGGTGGGACTTTTTTTTTTTTTTTAATTTGCAGGGACGGTAGTTTCGGGATAGCGCAGATTTTTTTGTGTGTATAAGTGGGGCGGGAAACCTTTGACAACCCTGAGCGAGCACAAATCCCAGCTTCGCCCCTGAAAACATACGTTGTCACTGCTTCACCCTAACACTCACCGACCGCTGATGTGTTGAGCCATTGGCCTAGTAAAGGGAAAGCACTGCGATAAATAAAGGGACATAATCGGCTCATTGGGGGTCTTGACTGTCTCCATGATTCCCGTCTCAATGGCGCATTATTTAGTAGTGACACTCACTTCCTCGTTCACCGTTGGCGTCCTAACATGGCCAACGCCCGTAAGTTGGAAGTGAGGGAAATGGAATAGGCAAACTTACAGTGGATTTAGAAGCCTAGATGGCGTCAAATTTATGGAGTGGAGTCGCCACCGTAAATGTTTCGTTCCGAAAACGAAAAGTACACAATGTATTTGGTCAGTTTCTTTGAACAGATGAAGTAAAACATGTCTAGCATGAAGTCACTCACCTTAATTGCTTTGTTGACCTCGTTGTTAGCTGTTGTTATAATAAACTAAGATTTCTTCTGATTGAAAATCATGTTTGAGACTGTGGACTAATCTTTAGTAGAAGTGAGATGTTTATTGGAAGAATACTTTTATTAGCACGCATTTCGGAGACATTTAGCGCTTATATAACAAAAATATGCTACAAGTTTGGAGACTTGATTCCAGTGTGGCACACGCTTGGAAACTAAATCCTTGTGCCAGATCAACGGCATTCACAATATCCCGACATACTACCGCGCATATATGCCACAATCTCAAAGTAGGACTACCGCACGTGACAAGCCAGACCAGATATATGGTAGGGTGGTTGGTGTGCGAGGTCATGGGATATGAGCGCCTGCTAGGAATGGGGAACAGTCCAGTTTTACAGGAACAGTCGAGTTTTACAGGAACAGTCGAGTGTTACAGGAACAGTCAAGTTTTATAGGAACATTCGAGTTTTACAGGAACAGTCAAGTTGAACAAGAACAGTCGAGTTTAACAAGAACAGTCGAGTGTAACAAGAACAGTCGAGTTTTATAAGAACATTCGAGTGGTACAGGAACAGTCGTGTTTGACAAGAACAGTCTAGTTTTATAGGAACAGTCGAGTGTTACAGCAACAGTCGAGTTTTACAGGAACAGTCGAGTGTTACATGAACAGTCGAGTTTAACAAGAACAGTCGAGTGTAACAAGAACAGTCGAGTTTTATAAGAACATTCGAGTGTTACAGGAACAGTCGTGTTTGACAAGAACAGTCTAGTTTTATAGGAACAGTCGAGTGTTACAGCAACAGTTGAGTTTTACAGGAGCAGTCGAGTGTTACATGAACAGTCGAGTGTTCAAGCAACAGTCGAGCTTTACATGAACAGTCGAGTGTTACAGGAGCAGTCGAGTTTTACAGTCCGGTCTACCGTATAATTAGTCTAAAAATCCACAGCGCCCTCACTAGAAAAATGTCGAAGTTTTTCCCGTAAAAATATTATTACATTTCTGAAATCGAGACGTGTTAATACAATTCTGGTGCACTATTTTAACTGTGTCATCTGTTGCACTGCACTGTTGTATTTGTGACATATTTCAATATCTCCATCTCTCAAATCCTGACACTATTTAGTTTGAAAAATTGTGTACGTTATTATTTTCTTGATCGTTCTTGTACCCAATGGCTGGTGACGTAATGAGATCCTGAATGAATAGTTCGGATTGGTCGATGAGAGACGAGATAGCACATGGAAATCTGTGTCTGGGTCTGAAGGGATTTTGTCTACACGAGGGCTGAACAGGGGTGAGGGCCTTAACAGCGTGTGGACGGCACTAGAATGACCACACAGTAAGGAGCATTGGTTTGTCTAAAGGCAGCGTGCAGGGGTTCTTAAACTATGGGCTTGTTACTTGGCCTGAGTTCTGTCGTAGTAATCTATCAAGAAGTTTGGTTTTTTAACGATTTTTCTTCAACGTCGCAATCAAGATTGGTCAATTCCCACTGGATGCATGCTAACCTCCAGAAATGAATTGTTCATGGATAATTCTGAGTGTACGTAATGGATTGATGGATAGTGAAACAAGTTAGGTGGTAACACTTTTGAATTAGATGAGAATTCGTTTTTTAAACTTTTAATGGTAAGACAATCTGGAAAGTCTTTTTTTCCATTTCCTTGTTTCGGCACCATATGGAATCAACCAGATACTCTTCTACCAGTGGTCCTCAGTTTTCATGTTTTTTTTTCTTTTCTTATATCTTATAATCTTTTGACCTTTATATTTATCAAATTATTTTTTTGACAGCTAAAAATTTGAAATTCCACATTAAAGATACCTAAATTCTTTTACCTCCTGTAATTTTTATATTTACCAATCAAGTGAATTGTTAAATTATATGAATCCTAAGCCTATTTATTTATAATTGTCTAACAAAACAACATTGATAAATAATCGAGTAGTTCAAAGTAATAGCAAAGGCTAAGACTAAGGCTAGGACTAAAACAACAACGCAATATGCCGTAGTACTACTATAATTATGGCATGGTATTAGCATTAGCAGTATGGGGAAAATAATTCGTATTAGAATCTTTTAACTCAAATAGTTTAATCTTAGCCTTATTCATTTTTTTTATCTGCATACAATTATTAATAGTAATAGCTAATTAGTTTTATATTATTCCTTATTTATAAGATCAGTTCAATTGACTAATAATAGTAATTATAATAAAATAAGTATTTAGTTTAGCAATCCTAAACATCTAAATAATACTAATGGGTTTATTGAGATCATTTTCAATATATTATTTGCTAAATAATGTTTATATAATTTTTTAATTCCATTCCAGCCCCCAATTAGTTCTACCGAGCTGAGCAAAAGTTAATTCTTCAGTGACAAGAATTCTACAGAGGGACTGCTAAACATTGATTTCGAAATGATCATAATTCAAAGCTTTTGCCAATTTTCTTCTGTCTGCAGTGGAATGGACGAATTGCAGAAGCCATAACTTACAGCTGATTGCAAAACAAAATAGTAAATACCATGAACATAACAATGACTAGATTGTGAGTGGTTAGATTGTTCATATCAACAACTGGATAAGCAAGTCATTATCAATTATAGACTCTAAGGCCTGAAGGACAATGGCATGGACTATGAAAAGTTGCAATCTATGATATCTGCGATAAACAATCCAGCTGCACCGCAAAATTTATAACATGCGCAAAGTATAAAAACTGCGCTATGCCGAAGACATGAAACATTTATGAGCAAGTATCTTCCCAATTATTACATTTCTAATAGACAAATAACTCATTCACCTCTGGTATGAGGGACATCTTTGATGAAAGAAGTACACAGAATAGGTACAAAAGTTTCAACATAGCATTGCTGCCATGAAACTATGCTTTAATTTCAGTGATGGTGACAGCAACATAACCTTGTCATCTAAGCATGGTTAAAAGGATCATGGACAAAAGGGTTGATTGGGGACTTTGGATAACTTGTGTTATATTATAATGCTGAACAAAAAATTCTAATACAACACAAATTAGCTTTATTCCAGAGGAAAAAAATTTTTTGTTTAAAATTGTGATTTTGACGAGAGCACCTGATGAAGTTCAAGAAGTTAAAACCCATGTTCCTGGTGCATTCAACAGTTCAATAATATAAGAAACCACCATGTCCATGTTGCTGAACAAAAAAAACTATGTAAAAGAACTTCATTTTCATATTAAACTTAAAATTTTTCACTTTTAAAGTTTAAAATTGATTTTTCTCAAAATTGTTTTTTTCTGTTGTTTTGTAACGTAGAATTCTAAAATCTCAGCTAATATACAAGCTAGAGTAATAAAATTTGGTGTGTATCTTCCTTTAACTATTTTGTGGGTAATGAGCTATTCAAAAATCAATTTGGTCAATTACTTTTGTTAAAATAATTTTTTTCATATCCTAGGATGGTAAATTTTAAGCGTTTTCTGCCGAGGCAAATTTTAAAAATTAAAAAAAAAATGTTTTGAAAAGTTTTAAGGAAATTAAACTAGCTCAGTACCTCTAAATATAATTGAAGTTCATGAATCAATCAATTTTTAAGCAATATGTATGTTTGTTTTTAAAATTTTAGAACTCTACGAATGGGTATTATTTTCAAGATGGCCGCCGTTGCCATGGCAACTATATAATTTTTTTTTATTTTAAAGCATGAAAATATATCTCCATTCATAGCTTAACATGACCATAATAAAATAATTGCTCTAAGTTGGTTAATTAAAAAAAAATTTTTTTTGGTAGCCTGCCCCCTTAATCAGATCAGGTATTTCGGTTTTGGATGACTTAACTTCCGTCAATACTATAGCAATTCTGCCTCTATCATTTTTCCACAACACGGTGAACTGCATACATTTAAGTTTCTTAAAAACGTATTTCTATTTCTTTGTTGTTTCTTATTTGGTTTGCTGAAGGAGAATTCGAGCCGAAAAGTTCTCTTTCTATTGTTCCGTTCTTTCATTTCAAGCGTCCACATACATAGTTCTACTATGTCCTTCAACAGACCTCGTTTAACTATGTGCTCGCATGGAGTACAAAATCGCAACGTTGTGCTACCGCTGCTTACATGACCTGGCGCCGTCCTATCTGAAAGAGCTGCTGACGCCTTATGTACCCGGTAGAGAGCTCCGCTCATCCGATAGTGGCAAACTCTCGACACCACGTGTTTGCCTTGAGACTTACGGAAAGCGCACTTTCGCATTTGCTGGTCCAACAATTTGGAACGCCCTTCCTGTCGATCTCAGAAACAACCAGACACTGGAGTAAAAACCAATTTAAAGACACACCTATTTCGCAAACACCTTCTGGGATGATTGTCAACCTTATTTTCCAGTTAATGCATAATGGCTGTGTTGCTTGGGGTTGAAATGGCTAGAAAGACTTTGCAATTGTATGCTAGTAATTAGTTTTTGTAGTGTTGCTTTTGTTTTAAATGTGGTAAATTATAGATTTGTATTTTGTTGACTTTGTTCCGCGCTTCGAGCCTTTGGGGATGAAGCGTGTTTTTGAAATGAACTTTATTATTATTATTATTATTCATATACCTTGAACGCCGTCCTACATTTATCATTCCTTTTCCCCACACATAATAGGCAATCTAATTTAAGCTTTGAGTTTAATGTAGGCATGCTTCCTCTGTCTCTCTTCACAAATCTTTTTCTGCATTAGAGACCGACTGAATTTCGGTTTCGGCCTAAAGTCATATTTTTAAATCTCTGCCTGTTTCGGTTTCGGTCGAAATCAGAAATTCACTTTCGTTTGCTCTCTATTCTGCATATTAGTAAAATGCATATATAAGTGCAAACATTATTTGAACAAATAAATTTGTTGATGTGTCCAAAATGATTGAGACTATCACCGTTGCTGCACAGGAAAACTGGATTACAAGACGGACAGACAACACAACGTGACTTGAATTGTGGGAGGTCATTACGTGGAATCTTTGAGGAATTCTTTATGTTATGTCGGTGCATTTACGTGTAAACGGTTAGGTACTTACATTTTGAAGACTGTCATGGTTTGTTGAGGGCTGCCGTTGAAAGATGTTTACGGTATGGATTAGGTTTAAATCATTTACTTTGTAGTACATCTTATAATAAGAGACAATTTTCTTGGTTAACCCGGTCTGTCAGGGATCTTTTCGACACAGCTACTTTCACAGTGGTCTAACAGGTAGATGTCATTTGGACACAACCACAGTCACAGTGGTCTAACAGGGAGATATCCTTTGGACACAACCACAGTCGCCGTGGTCTAACAGGGAGATGTCATTTGGACACAACCACAGTTGCCGTGGTCTAACAGGGAGATGTCATTTAGACACAACCACATTCACAGCCATGGGGAACAATCACAACACAATAATATAGCTCCAGCGAGGATTGGCAAAGTGGCTTGAGAAACTGTGGAAAAGCGGAGAATCAATCGATGAGTCCATAATGCATTCCCGAGCCAGATTGTAACAACAATTCAATCACGTTCTTACGGGATCTGAGAAAATGAAGGCAATGAGTGAAGCATTACAAAACGACCTGGACGAATGTCAGACAGAAATATCCCTGGAGCCAAAGTGTCACCCAACCCAAATACCATTGAACCGAAATGACCTTGCACCGAAATAGCCTCCAACCTTGATATCCTCCAACCCAAATACCCCTAACCCATCCCAGATATCAATGAAACTAAATATCCTGAGACCCACATATCCTATAACTGAAATGACCTTGAACCTGAAATATCCTCCAACCTAGATATCCTTCAACCCAAATATCCTTGACCCAACCCATATATCGCTGAACTCAGCCCTAAATATCATGAACCCAACATTGCCAGACTGGACATTTCCCCCAAGTCACGGATCACGTGATCATGTCTGTAGCATTACAAGATCTCTGATTCGTTGTTTAAAGTTTTCATTAAACAATCGTATTGATATGAAATCCTCTATAATTACACATCCCTATGTCATTAGGACGTAACAAGTGGATTGTCGTGTCTTTGAGCTTTCTTAACATACACGTCATATAAACAACGAAAATAGACTCTTAGCTTACACATGGGGGAAAAAAAAACTTTGAGGTTACTACCAGGCTGGTAACAGTCGTACCCTCAGGCAAAGTGCCTAAGAGTTTTATGGACCCACTCTAACCATTATAGTATAGGAGAGTACCCTTAGGCAAAGTACGTGTATGGAGTCAGGAGTAGCTCACTCCAAATGGTGGTCCGTGGACCGGCACCGGTCAGTGAGCCTTACGTTTCCGGTCCGCATCACATGTACATTTATGGCCGAATGACATGAACATCTCGTTAATTGCTCTGGGCCCGTGGGAACGGTGCTTGGTCCAATTTTCAAAAGTATCCACGGGTCCATCAATTTAAAAGTTTGGGAAACGCTTTTCCAGAGGAATATTGCATGTTAAAGTTTTAATATTATTCTAAACTATCGTTTAATGAAGCTGTACAATTGTGTCTTCTCACTTTAGGTGTCTCAATTTAGGTGTCTCAATCTAGGTGTCTCACTTTAGGTGTCTCACATTAGGTGTCTCAATTTAGGTGTCTCAATCTAGGTGTCTCACTTTAGGTGTGTCACTTTAGGTGTCTCAATTTAGGTGTCTCAATCTAGGTGTCTCAATTTAGGTGTCTCAATTTAGGTGTCTCAATTTAGGTGTCTCAATCTAGGTGTCTCACTTTAGGTGTCTCACTTTAGGTGTCTCAATTTAGGTGTCTCAATCTAGGTGTCTCACTTTAGGTGTCTCACATTAGGTGTCTCAATTTAGGTGTCTCAATTTAGGTGTCTCACTTTAGCTGTCTCAATCTAGGTGTCTCACTTTAGCTGTCTCAATCTAGGTGTCTCACTTTAGGTGTCTCAATTTAGGTGTCTCACTTTAGGTGTCTCAATTTAGGTGTCTCACTTTAGGTGTCTCACTTTAGCTGTCTCAATCTAGGTGTCTCACTTTAGCTGTCTCAATCTAGGTGTCTCACTTTAGGTGTCTCACTTTAGGTGTCTCACTTTAGGTGTCTCAATTTAGGTGTCTCACTTTAGGTGTCTCACTTTAGCTGTCTCAATCTAGGTGTCTCACTTTAGCTGTCTCAATCTAGGTGTCTCAATTTAGGTGTCTCACTTTAGGTGTCTCACTTTAGGTGTCTCAATTTAGGTGTCTCACTTTAGGTGTCTCAATTTAGGTGTCTCACTTTAGGTGTCTCACTTTAGCTGTCTCAATCTAGGTGTCTCACTTTAGCTGTCTCAATCTAGGTGTCTCACTTTAGGTGTCTCACTTTAGGTGTCTCACTTTAGGTGTCTCAATTTAGGTGTCTCAATTTAGGTGTCTCAATCTAGGTGTCTCAATCTAGGTGTCTCACTTTAGGTGTCTCACTTTAGGTGTCTCAATTTAGGTGTCTCACTTTAGCTGTCTCAATCTAGGTGTCTCACTTTAGGTGTCTCAATCTAGGTGTCTCACTTTAGGTGTCTCACTTTAGGTGTCTCAATTTAGGTGTCTCACTTTAGGTGTCTCACTTTAGGTGTCTCACTTTAGGTGTCTCACTTTAGGTGTCTCAATTTAGGTGTCTCAATTTAGGTGTCTCACTTTAGCTGTCTCAATTTAGGTATCTCACTTTAGGTGTATTAATCTAGGTGTCTCTATTTAGGTGTCTCACTTTAGCTGTCTCAATTTAGGTGTCTCACTTTAGGTGTCTCAATCTAGGTGTCTCACTTTAGGTGTCTCACTTTAGGTGTCTCACTTTAGGTGTCTCAATTTAGGTGTCTCAATTTAGGTGTCTCACTTTAGCTGTCTCAATTTAGGTGTCTCACTTTAGGTGTCTCACTTTAGGTGTCTCACTTTAGGTGTCTCACTTTAGGTGTCTCAATTTAGGTGTCTCACTTTAGGTGTCTCACTTTAGGTGTCTCAATTTAGGTGTCTCACTTTAGGTGTCTCACTTTAGGTGTCTCACTTTAGGTGTCTCACTTTAGCTGTCTCAATCTAGGTGTCTCACTTTAGCTGTCTCAATCTAGGTGTCTCACTTTAGGTGTCTCACTTTAGCTGTCTCAATCTAGGTGTCTCACTTTAGGTGTCTCACTTTAGGTGTCTCACTTTAGGTGTCTCAATTTAGGTGTCTCACTTTAGGTGTCTCACTTTAGGTGTCTCACTTTAGGTGTCTCACTTTAGGTGTCTCAATTTAGGTGTCTCAATTTAGGTGTCTCACTTTAGGTGTCTCACTTTAGGTGTCTCACTTTAGGTGTCTCACTTTAGGTGTCTCACTTTAGGTGTCTCACTTTAGGTGTCTCACTTTAGGTGTCTCACTTTAGGTGTCTCAATTTAGGTGTCTCACTTTAGGTGTCTCAATTTAGGTGTCTCACTTTAGGTGTCTCACTTTAGGTGTCTCACTTTAGGTGTCTCACTTTAGGTGTCTCAATTTAGGTGTCTCACTTTAGGTGTCTCACTTTAGCTGTCTCAATCTAGGTGTCTCACTTTAGGTGTCTCACTTTAGGTGTCTCACTTTAGGTGTCTCAATTTAGGTGTCTCAATTTAGGTGTCTCAATCTAGGTGTCTCAATCTAGGTGTCTCAATCTAGGTGTCTCACTTTAGGTGTCTCCCTTTAGGTGTCTCACTTTAGGTGTCTCACTTTAGGTGTCTCAATTTAGGTGTCTCAATTTAGGTGTCTCAATCTAGGTGTCTCAATTTAGGTGTCTAAATCTAAGTGTGTTACTTTAAGTGTCCAAATCTAGTGTCTCAATCTAGGTGTCTCTATCTAGGTGTCTCAATTTAGGTGTCTCAATTTAGGTGTCTTCATTTAGGTGTCTTGACTCTTAACGTTTCATAGATATTAAAAAGGGGTTTAAAAAATTTGTAAATTAGAAGAACGTATAACGTTGAAAATTTTAGCACCATTTTTTAAAAAAAAGTGTATATTTAACGCAGCAACCATCTTTCTTTCAAAATGTTACAGTAATGCATAGTAACTTCAAAATAAACATAAATGTGAACACGGAGGCTTATGTCAATAAAACGCGAGACCCCCTGAAGAAAAACATGAGGTAATGTCGTGATGGGAAAGATTAACAAATAATATGGAGTCCTCCTTTTTATGACTTCTCGGGCTCATCTAGCACAAGCACAGAGCCAGAAAAAAAATCTATACAGCTCTGTACTCGGGTGCATGCACACAGGACCACCATCAAACCAAGTGGTTGCTATGGACGCCGGTGACACCTTTCCAGTGTGTTGTTATTAAAAGTTGAGCTAGCGGGTAGCCGAAAGTAAGTTCTTCAACTACTTCAGACACACGGAGCAGTGGGGGTCTGCGGACCACCAGTTTGAGCAGCACTGTCACTGTGGTAGACCACACTGATTAAAGCATATACCTAAAGGGAGGATAAAATATATAAACGTCATTTTTTTCGAGAAGATCTACTCACTCTACCCATCAACTGCTCACATACTTCTCACCCTTCAACTGCTCCCAGACATGTCAACCTTTATCTGCTAACAGACTTCCCCCACCCATCCACTGCTAACAGACTTCTCAATCATCCACTACTATCATACTTTTCACCTATCCACTGCTAACACACTCACCTATCCACTGCTAAAACAGACTTCCCACCAATCCACTGCTAAAAGACTTCTCAACTATCCACTGCTAACAGACTTCCTACCAATTTACTGCTAACAGCCTTCCCACCAATCCACTGCTAACAACCTTCCCACCAATCCACTACTAACAGACTTCCCACCAGTCCACTGCTAAAACAGACTTCCCACCAATCCACTGCTAACAGCCTTCCCACCAATCCACTGCTAACAGCCTTCCCACCAATCCACTGCTAACAGCCTTTCCACCAATCCACTGCTAACAGCCTTCCCACCAATCCACTACTAACAGACTTCCCACCAGTCCACTGGTAAAACAGACTTCCCACCAATCCACTTCTCACTGACTGTCAGAGCAAGTGTTTGTACTGTTGTAGTACAACTTTCGAAGCACCAATGATAACTTGAGGTCAGTCTGTAATATATGATAGTTGTTTTTATTGGTCTCAGCGTGATACCAAAGAAACTGGTCAGTTGGTCAATAAAATGACCTCATTTTATGAGACAAGATATCTTCCGGCGTAGAAACAATAAGTGTGAGGCCTGTTATTTAAAATAATTTATTTGAAAATAATTTTGAAGACGCCCTCTCGAATGAACCCCCCCCCCCGCCCCTTAAGCTCCCCATCACAACTGGATTCCTGACTAAATCCGATATCTCTAACCCCCCCCACCCCCCCCCCATGCCTACCCCCCCCCCCGCCCCTTAAGCTCCCCATCACAACTGGATTCCTGACTAAATCCGATATCTCTAACCCCCCCCCCCCCCCCCCCATGCCTTCCACCCGCATGAGGGCATGGAAGCGAGTCAGACGGACGAGAAGCCGATCTACTCACGCGTCTTCTCTCCCTGTAGCTCAGCAGGCAGTCGTGTTGTCGCCCTAAGTGCTTGGAATTTGAGAATTTTCTGGAGACTTTCTTCAGAATGTTTGTTAACTTAGCACCCTGATGTTATCATAGCCATACAATGAGAACGATTTAGCATAGTGTTCAAGCTACTGATAAGGTAAGACTTCTGATATTCCCCCCTGAAATTATCGTGTTTTTTCGGCTGTTTTTTTTTTTTAAATTAGACATATACAATATGCCTATTCCGGAAACTTTTTACGTTAAGAAAAATCTCAGCTGTGCCAGCAGTCTTCAAAGTATTCCTTAAAAGTACGAGACTAAAATTAGTTAACAAGATAAACTCTGAAACACAAAAGTTAGTTGAGATGCAGCATGCAATGAGGTAGAGCGTACAATCCAATTATCCTAACCCTTGACATACATGACAAACATGTTGTTTCGCCTTTCAATCAAATGCGTTTAAAAAGAATGACATACAAACTTCAAATGACATACAGAAGAGTTAAAAGAAATATTTTGTCAACGTTAAACATGTATACCGAGAGGAGAGGGGGGTGCTGTGTTGCAAAAAGGTTGAAAATTCCTGGTCCAGGGAAGGTTGGACCTTAGACACTGCTATAATGATACATTTCCTGCCACGTATGACAATGCAGCTCGTTTAGTTGATGCGATACATCTGATATCTTTGCAGGTAACCTTGCTCTGTAGCTACTTTTAGAAATACCCTCGTAGCCTTAAGCTAAATCTGATCAATACCTTGGCGATCAACATTGTCACAACTGGGCAATTATCACGATTCATCATATCGATGTGTCACAAAACTTTAAATCTAGGGGCGTAACTAGGGATTGTGTCACCCAGTGTTGTCTGCACCCCCGTAGCTACGCCACTGTACAGAACTAGATTTGCAAGTTGTACATTCATATGACGCACTGTAACAGTCTAATGGCAAATAGGTGGGGGTCACATTCATATGACGCACTGTAACAGTCTAATGGCAAATAGGTGGGGGTCACATTCATATGACGCACTGTAACAGTCTAATGGCAAATAGGTGGGGTCACATTCAAATGACGCACTGTAACAGTCTAATGGCAAATAGGTGGGGTCACATTCAAATGACGCACTGTAACAGTCTAATGGCAAATAGGTGGGGTCACATTCAAATGACGCACTGTAACAGACTTCCTAATGCGCTAAACTCGAATTGGAAAGAAAGTCTTCATTGAAAAAGACTGTTTTTAAAAATAAAAATTTCTTTTTTTTTTTTAATAGTATAAAAATGTTAACGTAAATTACCCGCATAAGAGAAAAAATGTAATAAAAAACAACAACAACCGCGACAGTTACCGACACCCCCGGTTATAGTGACTTGGCCACCCCGGTTATAGTGACTTGGCCACCCCGGTTATAGTGACTTGGCCACCCCGGTTATAGTGACTTGGACACCCGAGTTATAGTGACTTGGCCACCCCGGTTATAGTGACTTGGCTCTTGACCCAGGCATAAAACTAAAAAGTAGAATTTAACGGCTGATTGCCGTCCGTTGATTAGATCCTCATTCCCGTCATGCCCGGGGTAGAGTTGTAGTTATTTTTAAAAATCCCCTTTCATATTTCCCTGTCATTCACTACCCCCCACCACACCACTTTGAACGAAACTTACCGGAGCTGTTACTATTTCATCAACTCTGATGACCTTTCAGGTCAGTACGGATAGACGATGATGAACCGACCGAGCGAAAGGGTCACGTGTGTCAATAAAAACATTACGACAAAAAAGATGGAAATGAGAGTAGAAATTAAAAAAAAATGACCCTTCAAAGAGAGAAACGCCGTTGGCTGAGAATGGGAAGATGACCTGTCAGGCTGATTCATACGTTCTTGTGTAGTCGAACTTTCAAAGAGAGGTCATAATGGCTTGTGGAAAAAAAAAATTCAGAACTATACAACAGGGACTGATGTTAACAGGATGAAAGAATTGGGGGGGGGGGGAGAAAAAACAAAGCTACAAAGAAAAGATAAAAAAAAACAGGTAGCATAAGCCACCATTAAGGGTAATATTTTGTATTATGCCTATCTCGTATTCTCTTCCTCAATCTGGCTTTTCATCTGCAACAGCTGCATGCATGACTGAACACCACAGGTTTGAACTGGTCATTTTTATCCACGGCATATTAACGGCATTTGTTAAGAATGTTAAAAATCATGTTACAAAATTATCATCTGAAAAAAATCATGTTCCGTACTGGTCATATGATAAAATCATGTTCCGTACTGGTCATATGATAAAATCATGTTCCGTACTGGTCATATGATAAAATCATGTTCCGTACTGTTCATATGATAAAATCATGTTCCGTACTGGTCATATGATAAAATCATGTTCCGTACTGGTCATATGATAAAATCATGTTCCGTACTGTTCATATGATAAAATCATGTTCCGTACTGTTCATATGATAAAACCATGTCCCGTACTGGTCATCTGCTGAAACGCCCTGTTAACACGAGACACTAACAGCGAAACGATCAATCTTTGAACCGGACACAAACTATGTGATGTTACACGTCATTTAGAAAGTGCATCTGTGTGTGATGTTACACGTCATTTAGAAAGTGCATCTGTGTGTGATGTTACACGTTATTTAGAAAGTGCATCTGTGTGTGATGTTACACGTCATTTGGAAAGTGTATCTATTTATGTATGATGTTTCACGGCATATAGAAAGTGTATCTGTGTGATGTTTCACGGCATTTAGAAATATATTCTTGAGGGATGTGCATGCACATCGTAAGTTTCGACGTTCGTATTTGGCCTTCGAGGGAGGGGGGGGGTAGCCAGGATAGGTAGATGGCTTGACAGGTAACATTGCTGCTATATTGACCTAGTCGGAAATAAACATAACCAAATCGTGCGGCCACTCACCAAGGCTTTGAACTTTGAACCCGTACAATTGCTAGCAAAATCGTCACTTTTGTTTTTCTATATATAAAAATATAAAATATGAATGATTTTTTTTTATATCGAAACACATCGTGCTGATTATCTTCTGTCCTCTTTCTCCCTCTCTCATCATCTCTGTTATGACCTATGTGTACGCAAAATTTTAGCCTTGTGGCCAGCACCAGTTGTCTCCCATTTGTTTTGTTTTGATATTGACGTAACCGATGAAATGTGCTGCGCAACTCCTTTTACCCACACCTCCCTTGATTGGGAAAAGGTTGTTTACGTGCAAATACGTTCTATTTGATCTATAGAATTATATCAGATGACGTAATTTTTAGAAATAGTTTTTCTGTATGGCTCTGATTTAATCCATATATGTATATATATATATATCGGCTTTCATAGCCGATAGAAATTTTGCTAGTTTCCTAAACATTTACGAGACTTTCTAGAAGTGCAAGATTATACTCATTATGTCTTCCTGTAAATTAACATTCTAATTTTTGAGAAGTGAACCTTTTCAATTCTTTTAAGTTGTTATAGTTTTTCTTGTTTCTGTATATTTGAATTTGTATTTTAATCGAATTTAAAACGTATAATTAAATAAATATCGTTAGTACCGCTAGATTTGGTATCGTTTGCCTTCTAAAGCTATACGTACCGAATCCTACCTACCCAATCCTACCTACTGAGTCCTACCTACCGAACCCTACCTACCGAACCCTACCTACCGAACCCTACCTACCGAACCCTACCTACCAAACCCTACCTACAGAACCCTACCTACCAAACCCTACCTACTGAGCCCAACCTACGGAACCCTACCTACCAAACCCTACCTACCGAACCCTACCTACTGAGCCCAACCTACCGAACCCTACCTACCGAACCCTACCTACCAAACCCTACCTACCGAACCCTACCTACTGAGTCCTACCTACAGAACCCTACCTACCGAACCCTACCTACTGAGCCCAACCTACCGAGTCCTACCTACCGAGTCCTACCTACCGAACCCTACCTACTGAGCCCAACCTACTGAGTCCTACCTACCGAACCCTATCTACTGAACCCTACCTACCGAACCCTACCTACCGAACCCTACCTACCGAACCCTACCTACCGAACCATACCTACCGAACCCTACCTACCGAACCCTACCTACCGAACCCTACCTACCGAACCCTGCCTACCGAACCCTACCTACCGAACCCTACCTACCGAACCCTACCTACCGAACCCTACCTACCGTACCCTACCTACCGAACCCTACCTACCGAACCCTACCTACCGAACCCTACCTACCGAACCCTACCTACCAAACCCCATCAAGCAGTCCTTTTGAATAAAAAACACCAAATCCCCTTCCATGAGACATTTCCTCTCCAAAAAAAAAAGACACCAAAACACCAATGTAACAGATACTGCCAATCTGATCGTTCCTTAGTCTGTCAAACAATAACAATCTCACCTACCATCACTCCCCAGCCTGTCAGACACTACAAATCTCACCTACCATCACTCCGCAGCCTGTCAAACACTACAAATCTCACCTAACATCACTCCCCAGTCTGTCAAACAATCTCACCTACCATCACTCACCAGTCTGTTAGACACTAAAAATCTCACCTACCATCACTCCCCAGTCTGTCAGACACTAAAAATCTCACCTACCATCACTCCCCAGTCTGTCAGACACTACAAATCTCACCTACCATCACACCCCAGTCTGTCAGACACTACAAATCTCACCTACCAATCACTCCCCAGTCTGTCAGACACTACAAATCTCACCTACCATCACTCCCCAGTCTGTCAGACACTACCAATCTCACCTACCATCACTCCCCTGTCTGTCAGACACTACCAGTCTAATCGACCATCACTCCCCAGTCTGTCAGACACTACAAATCTCACCTACCATCACTCCCCAGTCTGTCAGACACTACAAATATCACCTGCCATCAGCCCCCAGTCTGTCAGACACCACAAATCTCACCTACCAATCAATCCCCAGTCTGTCAGACACAACAAATCTCACCTACCATCACTCCCCAGTCTGTCAGACACTAACAATCTCACCTACCATCACTCCCCAGTCTGTCAGACACTACAAATCTCACCTACCATCACTCCCCAGTCTGTCAGACACTACAAATCTCACCTACCATCACTCCCCAGTCTGTCAGACACTACAAATCTCACCTACCATCACTCCCCAGTCTGTCAGACACTACAAATCTCACCTACCATCACTCCCCAGTCTGTCAGACACTACAAATCTCACCTACCATCACTCCCCAGTCTGTCAGACACTACAAATCTCACCTACCATCACTCCCCAGTCTGTCAGACACTACAAATCTCACCTACCATCAGCCCCCAGTCTGTCAGACACAACAAATCTCACCTACCAATCAATCCCCAGTCTGTCAGACACAACAAATCTCACCTACCATCACTCCCCAGTCTGTCAGACACTAACAATCTCACCTACCATCACTCCCCAGTCTGTCAGACACTACAAATCTCATCAACCATCATTCCCCAGTCTGGCAGACACTACAAATCTCACCTACCATCACTCCCCAATCTGTCACACACTACGAATCTCACCTCCCATCATACCCCAGTCTGTCAGACACTACAAATCTCACCTACCATCACTCCCCAGTCTGTCAGACACTACCAATCTCACCTACCATCACTTCTCAGTCTGTCAGACACTACCAATCTCACCTACCATCACTCCCCAGTCTGTCAGACACTACCAATCTCACCTACCATTACGTCCTAGTCTGTCAGACACTACCAGTCTAATCGACCATCACTCCCCAGTCTGTCAGACACTACCAATCTCACAGACCATAATTTCCCAGTCTGTCAGACACTACAAATCTGACCTATCATCACTCCCCAGTCTGTCAGACACTACTAATCTCACCTACCATCACTCCCCAGTCTGTCAGACACTACCAGTCTCATCGACCATCATTCCCCAGTCTGTCAGACACTACCAATCTCACAGACCATAATTTCCCAGTCTGTCAGACACTACCAATCTGACCTACCATCATTCCCCAGCTGTCAGACACTACCTATCTCACCTACCATCACTCCCCAGTCTGTCAGACACTACCAATCTCACCTACCATCACTCCCAAGTCTGTTACCTTAACTGCCATCCCTTTTAGCTATAATCATAATCTGCCCAAAAATCACACTAACAACCCCATTACCAACTTGTCGGAACTACTTCCCCCACCACATCATCACGTCACAACGCAACCACCTCACCATCCCATCTACCACCTCAGAACACAACCACACCGAAACCACCTCACATCCCATCTACCACCTCACAACACAACCACAACGCAACACCTCACCGTCCCATTTACCACCTCACAACACAATCACCCCAACACCTCACCATCCCATCTACCACCTCACAACACAACAACAACAACGCAACCACCTCACAATCCCATCTACCACCTCAGAACACAACCACAACGCAACCATCTCACCATCTCATCTACCACCTCACAACACAACAAAAACGCAACCACCTCACCATCCCATCTACCACCTCACAACACAACCACAACGCAACCACCTCACCATCCCATCTACCACCTCAACACACAACCTCAACGCAACCGCCTCACATCCTATCTACCACCTCACACATCCACCACCGGTCTGCCAACCCACCACATTATCAATTCACCATTATTCACATTCTCCTGCCCACCTACCCCAGAAATTTAATCAAATCAACCCAGATAACTACCCACGATCCCTCGCTGTCATCCATCTCAATATTTTCGTTTCCGGTCCATAAAGCCCTCGGCCGAATCTACATTAGAAAGATTATTCTCGTCCTGTAAGAAATCTAACCCGCTTACAAACCATCGCTCTATAATCTCATCAAAATGTCATGTTGTATCCCAGATGGAATCTAATCGTCGGCTTCATCATACCCCATCCCTTGATGCCATCGGAGATAATTGCTGAGACTGGACTAGTGCTTTTGTAATGTTGATCTGTCGAGGCTCTTCTTAATCGTTGTTGCATTGTAATAAGCTGCAGTCCACAGCAATTATCTTACAACCTTAACTGCAATGTTAAATCGATGTTCTTTTTTTAAATACTTTATATTAACTGCTTTTTTGTTCGTGTGTTTCTTTCTGCCTGGGTGGCAAAATCTTCAGACGACTAATTGACCCAATCCCATCAGCCTATCGAGCTGAAACTTGGCACATAGACTAGTTGACGATGATGACACATTCTGTCAAATGTTCAGCCACATCCCTCAACGCCAACCTACAACCAAAAACAAAGGCGTTTTCCCTGTTTTTTTCTAGGGGAAGATGAAGGAAAGGTTATGCTACCGACTTGACGAAATAAAACTCCAATATAACTAACTGCGCTCAATGAGATTCGTAAAACTATCGCAGGTGCGTTAGGTTCAAAGTTGTTGGGTTTTTTTCTTTGTTTTTTCTGAAATAGTTGTTGAAATAAATTTGCGGTATAAAAGCGGTTTGGGGCATTACAATATTGATATAAAATAAACAAATGCTTAGAAAAGATTTACACCAAAAACTTTCTTTTAATCTTAGGGGTCGTCATTTGACCATTTAGAGCCACGACGTCATTTAACCATTTAGAACCACGTCGTCATTTAACCATTTAGAACCACGTCGTCATTTAACCATTTAGAACCACGTCGTCATTTAACCATTTAGAACCACGTCGTCATTTAACCATTTAGAACCACGTCGTCGGCAGACTTGCAAGAAATGCTAATCTAAGGAATAAGGCAATGACGGGTCAAGCATAGAAGTGTCCGGCGCTATGTTGTCAGGGTTACTTGTCATAAACATGACGCATGTATTCTATTTGAATTACCTTTAACATCAATCCACCACTGGACACAGTTACACATCATTTGTTGATGTGAGACGAGGTCAGTTAGGAGACCAGGTGAGTTAAGAGACCAGGTGAATTAAGAGACCAGGTGAGTTAAGAGACCAGGTGAGTTAAGAGACCAGGTGAGTTAAGACTTTTTCAGAGATACTTCAGGACATTCGAAAAGTTTATATTTATTTGCTCAAAGAAAAAGAAAACACAAATATCCCCAAATAATCATCAAATAATCATCTTTTCATAAAGCTGATTTAAAAAACAAAAACAAACATACGATAATAAATACTCTTTTAAGAGACGGGGCCGAGAGAGGGGGGGTAAGGAGGAAACAGAACAGAAGTAAAGAGAGACACGTGCTGGGATTTGGGAGGGAGTACACTAACAACTTTAAGAGCAGCTAGTTATATATCGACAGCTTAGGATCCCTGGGAGATTGTGAAATAACAGCCAGCAAACGGGCATTGCGCCCTCGAACGAGCGTCACGACTGACGAGACTCTGCCTGGAGGCGACTGTCTTATAGATTAGTATTTTTTTTTTTTTTTTTTGTGCAAGCTAAGCTAATCCCATTGTGGGAAGTGGCGTTAAAATTGGATTACATTCCAATGCGGTAAAGACACGTTTCAATTTCAATCACTGTCTAGCACGATATGTAAGCCATGTCGCCGTGTCTTTGACGAACACGGAAATGTGTACTTTGGACGGTTGGGATAATTTGGACGGTTGATATACTTTGGACGGTAGGGATACTTTGGACGGTTGGGATACTTTGAACGGTAGGGATACTTTGGACGGTTAGGATACTTTGGGCGGTTGGATTACTTTGGACGGTTGGGATAATTTGGACGGTAGGGATACTTTGGACGATTGGGATACTTTGGACTGTTGGGATACTTTGGATGGTTGGGATACTTTAGACGGATAGGATACTTCTTACAAAAAACATTAATGATAAATGTAAGGAAGGTGTTATGTAGACGTGTTTACGTGACTTTCCTCGTGCCGTGAACTCTGTCTGACCCCAAATTAGGCAGCTTTCGTATTGGGCGTGGCATATTCCCTTTGAACTTGTTTACCACAAATTAAGCTATCGCCTGTTTTGGTTGAGTCGAAGGCCTTAGAAAATTATAGTAAATTGTGGAATGTTCTATTACTAGTACAATCCGGAATACGTCCCGGATTTTCTGTAGAACCGACGATAAAAGCAAAGAGAGCATGATTGAGAAGGGAGATATTTTTGACACTACGAGACAAGGGTGTATTATTCTGTGTGTACTCATATGGGTTTAATCGCATTCATCATTGTACCTTATTTTTGGCACATTGTATTAACTGTGTACCGGTACAAGACATACCCTACTCTGTAAGTTGATGATTTTTAATTATTTCTTTTATTTTGTAATTATATTGATTCTTAAATAAACCTTAATAATTGTAATTAGCAACTGTTTTGAGTGTCGTATTTTTGCTATTGTATTTTCTCATATGGTATCGTCCTTTGCTATGATGCACTGTTAAGAAGGAGCCATAAAATTTCAAAAAAAGAGATTAATTTCTCACTGTAGACAGCAGAGCGTAACCAAGGTCAGCAGTTCTCAGCGTGTGGTCCGTACCTATCCTCTGGAGTCGATATGCCAGGGGTTGTTTGAGAACTTTATAAATCTTAGTTTTTTTTTTTCTTTTGTTGTTTTTTTTTTCTTTATTAATCCCATTGAAATTGTATACCTTTCAATTGTTCATCGTACAGTAATATTTCACGTTATTAAAAATTTGTAACTGTATTACTCGTCCTCTCCCCAAACACACATTTTTTCCCCTGTTTCTTAATACGCGTTTATCGATTCCTTTGAATAATCCTAAATGTGGAACGCCAGGGCGTGGGAAATGTTATCAAGGGTTCAGGGCACTAAAATCTTTGAGAACCCTGCAGAATTTTTTTTTTTTTTTTATTTTTTTTTTTTTTATAAAAAACAAACAACTAAACATATTAAGTTTAGGGGTGGGCGTGGTTTTGAAGGGGTGGGCGTGGTTTGAAGGGGTGAGTGGGGTTTGATGGGGTGGGTGGGGTTTGTAGGGATGAGTGGGGTTTGAAGGGATGAGTGGGGTTTGAAGGGATGGGCGGGGTTTGAAGGGATGAGTGGGGTTTGAAGGGATGAGTGGGGTTTGAAGGGATGAGTGGGGTTTGAAGGGATGGGCGGGGTTTAAAGGGGTGGGTGGGATTTAATAGGGATGGGCGGGGTTTAAAGGGGTGGGTGGGATTTAATAGGGTGGGTGGGGGTTGAAGAGGTGGGCGGGGTTTAAATGGGATGGGTGAGGTTTGAAGGGGGGGTGAGGTTTGAAGGGGGGATGGGGGTTGAAGGGGTGGGAGATTGATGCCGACTGCAGCGTGTTGTTTTATTGTATTGTATGCAGACTTTATTTGTTGCTAGTCTCATTTTGTCCAATTTTTGTTTAATGTTTGTCCAATGTTTGTCCAAGTTGTGTCCAATGTTTGTCCAATATTTGTCCAATGTTTGTCCAATGTTTTTCCAATGTCTGTTCAATGTTTGTCCAATGCTTGTCCTATGTTTGTCCAATGTTTGTCCAATGTATGTCCCATTTCTGTCCAATGTCTGTCCAATGTCTGTCCAATGTTTGTCCAATATTTGTCCTATGTTTGTCCAATGTTTGTCCAATGTCTGTTCAATGTTTGTCCAATGCTTGTCCTATGTTTCTCCAATGTTTGTCCAATGTATGTCCCATTTCTGTCCCATGTTTGTCCAATGTTTGTCCAATGTTTGTCCAATGTTTGTCCAATGTTTGTCCAATGTTTGTCCAATGTTTGTCCAATGTTTGTCCAATTTTTATCCAATGTTTGTCCAATGTTTGTCCAATGTTTGTCCAATGCTTGTCCAATGTTTGTTCAATTTTTGTCCAATGTCTGTTTAATGTTTGTCCAATGTTTGTCCAATGTTTGTCCAATGTTTGTCCAATGTTTGTCCAATGTTTGTCCAATGTTTGTCCAATGTTTGTCCAATGTTTGTCCAATGTTTGTCCAATGTTTGTCCAATATTTGTCCAATGTTTGTCCAATGTTTGTCCAATGTTTGTCCAATGTTTGTCCAATGTTTGCCCCATGCTCTTCTTACCAAAGCTCACCAATCGAAGATCTAAAAAGAATACCGCCCATAGGATAGTATGACTATTTAAAGAAACAATTGTCCAGTAGATGACGTGCGCGAGTCCATAACAAAGATAACACCGACGATTTCCAGATGCCGAGTCTTGACCCGGTACCGGGCCACTAAAGCCCAATGCCGAGTCTGGACCCGGTACCGGGCCACTAAAGCCCAATGCCGAGTCTTGACCCGGTACCGGGCCACTAAAGCCCAATGCCGAGATGATTGCTATGGGTAAAGAGAGAAACAAGACACAAGGAAACGCTGACGTGAAAACCCGATGTCCCTCTCATTTTCCTTTGCCGAGATATCCGCAGAGGTCACACTAAGGTCACTCGAGGTGAATAGCGCCCTACTGATCATGACTTTTTATTTTTATTGTCATCTTGGGTGGGTAAGTGTACAAAGATTCAGCTTAATTGGAGATCAAAAAGTGGGTCAAATTTAAGCTGCGACCTAGGGTCACTCAGAGACAAGTGGCGATTACTGGGGACCTACCGATCACCGAGGGTCTAGGTTATCGGCGGTGGGTAGTTGTACAGAAGTTCAGCTCAGCAAAGGAACGTACAGAGCACTCTAATAAAAAGCGTATAAAAAGGGGGAATAATATTTCTATTTTGGAATACAACTTCTTCTGCCTTGTGTCAATACAGCTGGCTCTTAAACACATGTCTTCAGTTAAAGATAAATAAATAATACTAATAGAAGTAAGCAAGATTTCAGAATAAAGCTACCTTTCTTCGCATCGCCTACACGTTATTGTTAAAAAGAATAGGATACGTTCTCTTTTACACTGGGCAGGACATTTACACATTTTCATTTTGATTTCTTCTTCTTCTATATCTTAAGGGCCCACCATCAATCTATTGATCATTCTGGCTCCTATGCACGTAGAATGGGATTTGCTAGTTTCTTTGCCTGGTGTTGAAGAGGATATTTCACTATTTGCAAGGGCCACTTAGTGAGGGTATCATGAACTGGGCGTTGGAAAGCCTGAAGCAATAGACGCAAATGTTTCAAGAATGTTAGCCCCAACTCTTCCTTTTTGAAGCTTGTTCCGGTCCCTGGTTGTCTTTGGCAGAAATGAGCAGTTCCTGCAGTGGCTTCCTGCTGGTATGAGCCGGAACTGCCTGTCTGGCCTCGTGGCTGTCATGGCCTCGTCACTGTCTATGGGGGAGAGGGACGAGTTTCTGTTTAACAGTCCATTTGTTATCTTGTACATCACGGAGAGCCTGGATTGTCGTCGTCGTTCCTCCAGTGGTGACAGCCTAGTGTTTCCAGCATGCTGCCAACACTTGCGGCATTCCTGCTCAGGACAAAGCGTGATGCCCGTCGCTGGACCGCCTCCAACCTGTCGATGATCTTCTGGGTAAATGGGTCCCAGAAAGAAGATGCGTAATCTAAAAGCGGCCGGACAAATGCTTTATAGGCTCTTTCTTTCACGCGGGAGTTGCCGTTCTTTAGATTTCGCCTTAAGATTTATCGACAATGTTTTTGTAAGAATAATGTTGTTCTATAATAATCAATGAAGATTTTAATGACATTCAAATATATTTGAGATTGGTAGTGTCTGACAGACTGGGGAGTGATGGTCGATTAGACTGGTAGTGTCTGACAGACTAGGACGTGATGGTAGGTGAGATTGGTAGTGTCTGACAGACTGGGGAGTGATGGTAGGTGCGATTGGTAGTGTCTGACAGACTGGAGAGTGATGGTATGTGAGATTTATAGTGCATTCGATGACTTGAATTGTTTTCTTAATACCATGGATTAAATCCGATACCATGGATTGTATTCGATAACTTGAATTGCTTTAAATTCTTAATACCATGAATTAAATCCAATACCAAGGATTGGATTAGATTAAAGGACCTCTATTAAAATCATTGTCAGAATTTAAAAACAGATTTCAATAGTTGATGTGTAAACCAGCTTTTTACGAAATTTTCTATACTTTAGCTTCGTTCTATACTTTAGCTTCGTTCTATACTTTAGCTTCGTTCTATACTTTAGCTTCGTTCTATACTTTAGCTTCGTTCTATACTTTAGCTTCGTTCTATACTTTAGCTTCGTTCTATACTTTAGCTTCGTTCTATACTTTAGCTTCGTTCTATACTTTAGCTTCGTTAGCTTCGTTCTATACTTTAGATCGTTCTATACTTTAGCTTCGTTCTATACTTTAGCTTCGTTCTATACTTTAGCTTCGTTAGCTTCGTTCTATACTTTAGCTTCGTTCTATACTTTAGCTTCGTTCTATACTTTAGCTTCGTTCTATACTTTAGCTTCGTTAGCTTCGTTCTATACTTTAGATCGTTCTATACTTTAGATCATTATATACTTTAGCATCGTTCTATACTTTAGATCGTTATATACCACAATTTTTTTTAAAATGTATCTTATACTCGAGTATAATCCATGGTATCGGATTTAATCCATGATATTAAGAAAACAATTCAAGTTATCGAATACAATCCATGGTATCGGATTTAATCCATGGTATTAAGAAAACAATTCAAGTCATCGAATACAATCCATGGTATCGGATTTAATCCATGATATTAAGAAAACAATTCAAGTTATCGAATACAATCCATGGTATCGGATTTAATCCATGGTATTTAGAAAACAATTCAAGTTATCGAATACAATCCACGGTATTGACAAATAGTTTGGCTAAGTTCTATGCACACTGCAGCGTTGACTGTAACTAGATGTGTGCCTTGATGCACCCCTATCAATATACTGGCCTTGCATTACTTAACAACAAAGGTCAAAGATTACAATTAGATCAGACAACCAATAAAATGAAGCCCGTGTTGACATCTATAGGACAACGGCACAGAACGCCTTCATTCAGCGTAAACACACAAACTATAATGGGAAACAAAGCCAGTGGTTACGAGGTTTATACATTCGTTTATTCCCCCGCGCCCTTGTCGTAATGTTGCCTTGAAATGGCCATCTGTTATCTAGATGTAATTGAAATGTATGCCAATGGGCTGAGAGAATTCTGGTCCAATTAAAAGTTGATATTTTTTATATTTTTTTGGAAACGGTATTTCTCTCCCTTGACACATCATCTGTTGTAATCACGGGTTTTATCAATCCTTTGAGCTGCTACGAGAGAAAGTCTATCCTAACACACAATAGGCCTATATACCAAACCCTATCCCAAAACAGGATATGAGCGAAACTCTATCACAACACACAATATGTACGAAACTCTAACCCAGCACAGGATATGGGATGATTTTAAATTTCATTCTTATGCCCATTAACTTCCAGGTGTCCCCACACGAAACATGCCATTGTCGCAGCACTGGACATTACAGCGGCCATCTCACTATACATTACAGCGGTCATCTCACTATACATTACAGCGGTCATCTCACTATACATTACAGCGGTCATCTCACTAGACACTCCAGCGGTCATCTCAGTAGACATTCCAGCGGTCATCTCACTAGACATTACAGCGGTCATCTCACTAGATATTCCAGCGGTCATCTCACTAGACATTACAGCGGTCATCTCACTAGACATTACAGCGGTCATCTCACTAGACATTACAGCGGTCACCTCACTAGACATTACAGCGGTCACCTCACTAGACATTACAGGGGTCATCTCACTAGACATTACAGCGGTCATCTCACTATACATTCCAGTTGTCACACCACCATAACTTCTTGACTACATGAACTTCCACTGGTCACCATACCAAAGCCGACATGGGAAGAGTGCGGACTTCGGCACTAAACGGGAAAGCTCCTTGGAAAGACGGCTTTCCATTTTCTCCAATGTGGGAGAGCATGGGCGCCCGCAGGGGGGGCAAGGGGGGAACTTGCCCCCCCTAGAAAGTTTTCTGCGGGCGCCCATGTGGGAGAGCCTAACTGCTTCAGTCCTTACATGAGCTCCTACTCGTACGATATTTTCTAAGAACAAGAAAACATACCACAAAGGACATGCGAGACGCCAAAAATCATCACAACAATAATTGAAGGAATAACAGTAGCCTGGTACGAGTTGTTGGAAATATCTTCTCCCGTCCCCCCTCAAGCACCAAGCAGACCCTGGCAAACCACATCTACCTTGAATCTCAGTGTGGCCTCTCAGCTGGTCATTCTACAGGAAACATGAGGTTCTCGCTACGTTAGATGCAAGAGAAGTGTCGCGAACAGCAGACGCCTTTTTACATTGCTTTGATGATCCAAACTAAATATTTTGACGGTGCAAGGGGGTGTACTTTGTTTACCACCAAGATGGCACAGAACTTCTAACGTCACCTAGCTATATTTTTGTTCCCTGGCAGTGTCCATGTTGCTCTTGTTTATGCCACACGTGTGTGAAGCTTTTAACTCAGACAGTCCACCCCTCCCCCCACCCTATTTGAAATATAGTCAGCTTTCCCGCCTACCTGACCGGCACTTACCATGTAGAATGTAATCTTGACATAAAGTGACTGTCAATAAATATTCTCAGATTCTAAAACACTTTGGGAGCCGTTCAGTTCAAGCTCTTTTCACACGCCCGCTATCTGTATTGTTGTGTATTAATATTCTGTCCCAAAATTTATTGAATCAAATTGGAATTTTCCTACATGAATGCCCCCCTTCCCCACCCCCACCACCTCGGTGAGCTTAGAATTAAGTTAAATTTGTTGGCTAGAAATTAGAAAGCAGCTCCCGCCTTAGTTCGACCCTTGGAAAAGATGTCCATCAAATATTCTGTTTTCCCAGGTTGCCAAAATGGAAACAAGGCAATTAGTAAAGTGGAGGGCTTCACGTCTCTAGTAGACACAAATGGAAACAAGGCAATTAGTATAGTGGAGGGCTTCACGTCTCTAGGAGACACAAATGGAAACAAGGCTATTAGTATAGTGCAGGGTTTCACGTCTCTAGGAGACACACATGGAAACAAGGCAATTAGTATAGTGGAGGTCTTCACGTCATAAGTAGAGACAATGGAAACAAGGCAATTAGTATAGTGGAGGTCTTCACGTCTCTCTTTAGGTATATTTAAGATTATGTTGGATTATGTTTCAATAGGGACAATAGATGTATAGGCTCAAAAGTCAGTAGGTTCAATCGAGCAATAGGTTCCATAGGTCATGAGGGTCAACAGTTCAAATTTAGATATCAATTTTCTAGATCAGGGCAGCGATAATGTTCCCCATTGACTCAAACAGTCATGGCGTCACTACTCAGGGGTCAAAGGTCAAACGTAAACAATTGGATGGAACAATCGCACCCTGTTTACACTCATTTCGTCCGTTGTAAAGCGTGCCTGCCATTAATGGATCAATAAACACTACTTTACCTACACGCCACCTACCGCCATTAACGGAATTATGCCCCTTTTTAACATGACGTGAGTTATCTCTCGTGCAGTCCTCCTCCTCCCCCTTTCACCCACCCCCCCCCCCCCCCCCCCCCCCCCCCCCCCCCCCCCCCCCCCCCCCCCCCCCCCCCCCCGCTCTCTCTCATGAGCACCGCGCTCTCCCACCCACGCACACACACATACACGCATAGCCGTATGGGTCCCACTCAGGGATGAAGACTTTTACCGGCCAGTTGTAAATACTCTACTGTCCACTATTTGTGGTTTCGTGTAAACACCGTATAGCAATGTGTCTGCTCGTCTCTTAAAACCAAAACACAGTCGAGTGTATCAGAAACAGGTTGTTGCCATGACGACGAAAATGTACTTGTTGATGTACGCCGAGTGATGATAAATTGACAGAAATAGAACATACAAGTAAGTCTCTAAGCTTGGTACAAGCTCCAAGAGCGTAAATATTTAAAATGTGTAAAGGGCGGCGGGGGGGGGGGGGGGGGGGGAAGGGGGGGGGGGGGGGGGACAATAAGCTGTTACACAGCCTACCACGAGTGATGATAAATTGACAGAAATAGAACATACAAGTAAGTCTCTAAGCTTGGTACAAGCTCCAAGAGCGTAAATATTTAAAATGTGTAAAGGGCGGCGGGGGGGGGGGGAGAGGGGGAAGGGGTGTGGTGGGGGGCACAATAAGCTGTTACACAGCCTACCCGACTCAACCTTAAAGCAATTTATTGATGATATATGAAGTTATATATATCAAGTTGTGTGAATGAGATAGTAGAACAAGGCATGTGGAAGCTTGAAATTCGTGCTGAGCTAGGCTCTTCGCCGAAACCTTGACATCTTAATGTCCTGTCGTTTGATTCAAGCTTCCAAGCACCTTGTTCTGCTGTTTCAAGCCATTCAAGCCGTACACCCTGCCGGGGACGTGAATTAAAGCTTGCGTTCTTCATGATGCTGAAGCTGAGTCTTGTTTTGTTTTTTTTGTTGTTGTTTTTTTTGTTGTTGTTTTTTTTTTAAAATTTACTCCACGTGTCTGATTCCAAGAACGGGGCGTTTTGCAATAGTCACATCGTAAAGCAGGGCGCTTAAACAAAAATGCGCCCCCCCCCCCCCGGGGATCCGTAGACCGGTTCACATGGCCACCGAACGGGTACCTGGGTCGCAGTGGCAAACATTGATCCAGAAATTGAGCATCTATTTAACCACAAATCAGAACCCACCTTTCAATGAAATAATTTTATGTTGATTGACAGTTTTCATCATTTGAAATAGTTTACTGTTTATTGTTTTAAAAAAAAGGTACAAATGAAACATGTGTAGAGTACATGGTTATTCGTTAGTATTTAAAAAAAAAACTTTTGGTCCCACCCCACAAAGTCTGAGGAAAAGGTAACCCCCCCCCCCAATAAAGTTGATGTGGGACCAGTCCACTGATTCAAATGTGCGAGGACCACTGCTCTAAAGAGACTGACCCATACACTGACGGGGGTCGCCTCCTGGTGTTGTCGTTGTGCCTCCCCCCCCCCCTATCCTAACAAGTTTCCTTGTTGACATTTTTGAGTCACGTAAATCATCCATATTTGAAGTTATAAGCAACAATCTGGACAATATATATATATACATTTTTTTTAAATTGACATTTTTTCTTTTAAAAAAATCCTTTGGTCTTCCCTAAAACCGTTAGTGATCCACCCTCTCTACGACACCATCTTGTCTTCTACGTCACATCCTGTATGTCGACATCCGGCATGTCGATGATTGAAGTTGAAGAAAAGAAAGTAATTGGTTTCGAGATTAACTGATATTATTACAGCGGCTTTAAGAACACTTTTAAAATACGTGAACAGAGTTGAATTAACGCCTGACTTTTTTTTAAAAAAGTCTTGAAAATCTTCATCGTCTTTATAACCCGTGTTTAAAGAACATCAAGTAAAATAACGGGGATGCGATCAATTTAGAATTTTTGAGCCCACTTTTTTTTCTTCTTTTTTCTGACGTGAAAGATCAATTGTTGGCGCCCTGAGCTCATAGCAGAAAACTTGATGATATATCAACAGAACATCAGCAACTGGGCGTGTGGGTGGATGATGGGAGCACGACTGATAGCATCCGCACCGCTCCAGAACCGGCTACAATTAAGTATAATCATAATAATTATCTGAGTTCACCTGTGTCAGTGTCCTGGCTTGTTGTGTCAAGGTGAAGGTCAATAGGTCAATAGTCACTTTCCTGTCACATTTCATGGACCCCCCAGAACCAGACCCAACCACACAACGACAGATGGAAATTCTATAGTGCATACACGTGGGAAAAGGGGGGGGGGGTAAATATATCGTATAATTCAGGAGTGGTTAAACTCTATAGTTCATACTATGATTGTGTAAATGAATAGCTTATACACATGTTGGTAAATTGTATAATTTATTTGTGAGGGAAAACTGTATATCTTATACATGTGGGGGTAAATTGTATAACTGATACATCGGGGGTGTAAATTATATACTTATACATGTGTGGTTACATTGCATAACTTATACATGTGTGGGTAAATTCATAACTTATACATGTGTGGGTAAATTCATAACTTATACATGTGTGGGTAAATTCATAACTTATACATGTGTGGGTAAATTCATAACTTATACATAAGTGGTTAAATTGCATAACTTATACATGTGTGGTTAAATTGCATAAGTTATACATGTGCGGGTAAATTCATAACTTATACATGTGTGGTTAAATTGCATAACTTATACATGTGCGGGTAAAAATTACGTAAAAATGAGGCTTCTAATGAATCAGTGCATTTCAAACTGATTCCACACACCAACAATTCGCCTCGCATTCACTACAGACTTTGACATTATTCCTCTCGAGGTAACGCCCCCAAGGTCACGCCCTTTTTTATCTATAAAATGTTATTAAAGTTCCACCCCTGACCTCTTTTGTGATGACGCCAGCGTCGTATCCTTAAGGTCGATGAGGGTGACTTGAAAAAAAAAACCGCACTTTAAGACGACGGAAGTAAACGAATTGATTTTGTAGCGTTCTTTCTTAAAATATCTTATATCTATATTTTGCTTGTGGTGTGACCGCTTCCATTTCCAGATAGCGCGCAAAATATAATTCCCGATAATTATGCTAAATGATTTTTTTTTTTTAAATAACGCATCTGCGTTTGGTGCGTAATATTTTCTTTTCTTTTTTTTCGGAAAATGAAATCGTCTCCCTTTGAATATTACACATGTGGTTTAAAAGTGGCTGGGACATCAGAATAGCAATAAAGTTCACGGGCGCGAAATAAAAAGTGTGCAGTGACGTATCATGGGGGCAAGGGGTGTGGCGAAAATTGGAATTCTTAAATGTGCGTTACTTGAGTTCATGTTTTGTCCAGTAACTTTAGGAGATGTTCACGCATTGGTGTCGCCAATGTTTGGTGAGCTATAACTAGTCTTATATTTTGTATTTACTTAAACAACAAATATGTTGATTTTGAATAAAAGTTTGTAATAATTGTAAATGAAATAAAAACTCAATGTATCACAGAGACCCATTTTTGTGTGTATGTTTCTACTAAGGCCAATGTTATAGCGAAAAACAGAGAAAAAGTGTGGGGGAGATAGGGGGGGGGGGGCTCATATCAATGTCGTTTAGGGTTGTATTTATTTAACATAATTATTTAAAATTATGATTTTAGCAATACAAATAACCGTTCAAATCTAGCATTGTGAGACTGTGGGCGCCGACATTTCAAATCTAGCATTGTGAGACTGTGGGCGCCGACATTTCAAATCTAGCATTGTGAGACTGTGGGCGCCGACATTTCAAATCTAGCATTGTGAGACTGTGGGCGCCGACATTTAGGAACTAGCTTGGCGCCGGCAGCGTCAGAGTCAAATCTCACCCTTACAGTACAGTAAAAATAAATAAAACATTTTGGTATAACAAGTCAGTGTGTACAGGTTAGCTCATATGAATGACACATGAAATTGTTAAAATATCATATGGACGACACATGAAATTGTTAAAATACCATATGAACGACACATGAAATTGTTAAAATATCATATGGGCGACACATGAAATTGTTAAAATAGCATATGGAGACACATGAAATTGTTAATATATCATATGGAGACACATGAAATTGTTAAAATATCATATGGACGACACATGAAATTGTTAAAATAGCATATGGGCGACACATGAAATTGTTAAAATATCATATGGACGACACATGAAATTGTTAAAATATCATATGGGCGGCACATGAAATTGTTAAAATACCATATGGACGACACATGAAATTGTTAAAATATCATATGGACGACACATGAAATTGTTAAAATATCATATGGACCACACATGAAATTGTTAAAATACCATATGGATGACACATGAAATTGTTAAAGGAACGAACATATAGCTGTTTATTTGGTTTGGGTTTTACTTCATTTAAATTCATTTTCTTTCTGTTCTGTACACTTGGGAATCTAAACATTTCACTTGAGAAGTATTAAATGTTTAAATTTTAAAGAAGAAAATTAACAATACATTTTAGAACCGGTATCGCTAATTAAGTTCATCGATTCTTTCAATCTGAGTTTGCTTCATGCCTGATTACGTCAAACATAATTAAAAATCTTAAAAATAGAAGCAAAAAAAAAAAATAATATCTTTATGTTGAAATACTCTCTAACGAAATTCTTTCTGTGACGAATAAAGTCAATAATCTCTAACGAAAGTTTTTCTCTCACTCATAAAATTAAATGTATGTTGAAATGCGCCAACAGATCTCACACCAAAGTTCGTTTGAAAGTTGATCCTAGGTATGTGGAATTAATACTTGTTAATAATTGAATCTTTTATCAAACAGAAATAGATGAAACTGCAACCTTAACCATGCAAGACAACAGACACACGCTCACACACACACACACGCCCACACAGACGCACGCACGCACCGCACACACACAGCAATACGCACACGCCCCACACTTGACCAGTGGTCTCCATGTTCTATAGGGATGTTGCCCATCTTGAATCCGATTACACCAACCGATTTTGTTCGTGGCTGGAGCGTAATATGTTCTTGTTGCCATTCTGAAATAGTTGGTGACATAAATCTGAGGTTGGTTGGAAAGCGGATGGGTCATGAGGATATTAACATATTTTAGGGGCGTGAAAAAAAACTGCGTTTGCAAGCCTTGAGGTGGGGGGAAGAGGGAGGGAGAGAGAGAGAGAGAGAGAGAGAGAGAGAGAGAGCACTAATTTGGGATTCTTAGAAAGAGCGTTACTTGTTGTCACAGAACGGTTGTTACGGAGGAGGGCTCCGGTCCTGACCTATGACAAACCGTATTGAATTAGTAGTGGTCAGTACAGGACCGATCCTCTCTGTGATTTAAAGCGTGGGTGCCTAGAGGTTGGGATGCGACAAAAGCACAACGTAGACTTGATGTATCCATAAAACACAAACTCCAGGTGTGTAGATGACAAAAGAGAATATATTTATTTCTAAAAAAATTTTTTTTAAAAAAGCTATCCTGTAGTCTCCACTAGCTGTCAGCTATCTCTAGAGCTGTAGTCTCCACTAGCTGTCAGCTATCTCTAGAGCAAACGTCACGTCCTCGTCTCCTACTGAAGCTTGATGTTTTCTAATCTGCCAAACTATCGTTTCAACTATTTCTCTGTTCAACTAGTCAACTGTCGTCTCCCGATCTCTCTTGAATATTCTCTCTCAACTGCTACACCTCTACGCCTCGAGTGTCCCAAAACCTCCAGTTTATATCTAGACCTCATCATACGAGGCCTTCCAATACTTAAAATTATGTTTGTATGTAATGTATTGCCATTATGATTAATCTGATTGGTCGGCATGTTAGCACATCCACTTTGAAATGTAGTCTTCTTGTGATTTCACGATCCACTACACTTGATAGGGGGAACATTCTCAGTGGAATAAAGTTGACCGTGGCTTTTCAAATTTCTTGAAATTGTTTCCTAATCTGTCACTTTCAATGAATGGAACCGATCAGACAATGAGACGTCATGCGTGTGACGTAGCATAGGAGGGGAGTACACATTAGAGCGGCATGCACTAAATCACCCCTGAGAGGACACTAGTGTTAAAAGTTGAACATGACCGGAAGTAAGGAACTTCTCCCCACCATAAAAGTAGAAACTAGGAATTAGCATTGTTAGCCTTCAGTAATTGCCATATAAGTCGAAAATAGTCTGTGAATCACCCCAAACCAAAAGACCCCTGCCTTAGCTCGTTACTTTATAGAGAGAATATTAAGTTATTAGCTATGGAAGACATTCAACCCCCCCACCCCCCACCCCCATTGTAGTCTCATCCCGTGGAAACGAATCGTTTTAATGAGAGTTCCCCGGGGAACTGTTGTTATTAGGTCAATTAAGTTAAAAGTAGGAAAAGTCGATGTCACACCGGCTGCTGCCATCCACATGAGGCGCTGAGATTAGAAGCTTTGATGTTGTTACTCAGAGGAAGACATGGGAGAGTGTCACCAAAAAAAAAAAAAAAGCTTTTTATGTACTGAGCTCGAGGCCATTGACATAACAAGGAGCACTGTAGTTAACCGGCACCAGCAATGGTGGGTGTTCATTTCGTAAGTCAACGGTTCTCAACCTGTAGTCGAATGAAAATTGAAAAGTTGAAGTTTGAAGGAATAGAACGATGCATTTTTAGGGCGTTGCATTAGGCGAAACGGGGTTGAGACTTGAGAGGGGTTCTGTGGAGAGTAAGTTTGTTGAGAGGGGTTCTGCGAAGACGTGTAATGGCCGAGGCAAGAGAAATATTTTCTATTGCAATACCAAACATGTATTGATTTTAAATCAACGAATGTGGAAGAAGGCATTGATGTCTTTAGTCTTTGTCGTCTCTACCCGATTTAATACATGATTCTCTTTGCAGTATGTATTACCCCATGTCCAATATAACCTGTTTTACCCCATGTCCAATATAAACTGTATTACCCCATTTCCTATATAACCTGTATTACCCCATGTCCTATATAACCTGTATTACCCCATGTTCTATATAGTCTGTATTACCCAATGCCCTTCCATCTTCTTTCACAGAAATGTTCACCGAAATAAATCATTGAAATACTATGTTCCCATGTTGACATTTGATGTTGTATTTACTTCCTAAGTCTTTACTTCAATTAGATTTCAAAACTGTGTGGATCGAACCGTCTGATTAAATTCGAGGATCTTATCGATCGTGTCGTCATCGGCCTTAACAGCGTCAACTTATCCTGGTTATCATAACGATATCTAGGGCACCCTCCCTGCCCCAATAGGGCACCTTGCCTGTAGTCCCCGCACATTCACCTATAAACTCCCTCGCTGCCCCAATAGGGCACCTTGCCTGTAGTCTCCGCACATTCACCTATAAACTCCCTCGCTGCCCCAATAGGGCACCTTGCCTGTAGTCTCCGCACATTCACATATAACTCCCTCGCTGCCCCAATAGGGCACCATCCCTGCAGTCTCCGCTGCCCCCCCCCCCAACCCCATAACCCCGTTGACCCTATCCCCTAGCACGACTTAAGCCTGAACTCATTTCTCTGCAGTGATGCATCACAAAAATTAAAAATAAATATTTACCGATTAACTTTCTCGTTTCTCCGCTTTACCCGCTTTTTAAAAGTCCGTGGGACAACACACTGTCAAGCTGAACTGTTAGTGGCGTATGTTAATCAAGATTAACCTGATCTGTGACAGTTGTAAAGCATTAGCATAAAGGCATGTGACGTGTTGACGATCATGGTGATAACGTGAGACATCATGAAGATTTCACGTTTTTCGCTCAAACCACTTTGTGAATAGTAATACAACAAAGAGCAAGTGGCCTACTTATAAAGCAGCCTTTCTTTGTCCATTTTGTAGGATTTTATTTTTTTATGTTTAGGAGTCTCTCCGATATCCATTGTTTTAGGAGTCTCTCTGATATCCATTGATTTTAGGAGTCTCTCTGATATCCATTGTTTTAGGAGTCTCTCTGATATCCATTGTTTTTAGGAGTCTCTCTGATATCCATTGTTTTTAGGAGTCTCTCTGATATCCATTGCTTTAGGAGTCTCTTCGATATCCATTATTTTTGTTTTTTCATCTGGGCTAAGGATTCCGCCTTGTTCATAATTCCATTGAATTATTCAATTGATACGATTTCCATTGCTCACTTCCGGTCTATTCCGGAATCCCAATTAGAGCAGCTCCACGGCCCAAGCTTGCGTCATCAACACTGTGAGAGTCTTCAAATGGGGAAAAAAAAGTCAATCTGTTTCAAAGTGATTTAAAAGAAGAGAAACTGGGAAAATAAAATGTAATCTGAACCCAGTCATCGTACAGTCGTCTAGCTAACTCAATGGTCAGACACTGACGTCTACATCTGCCATCTTTCCTGGTTGTGGGGGGGGGGGGGGCGAGGACAGGCTGAGATGCGGCTCAAGATGACCCTAGCACGTGAGGGACGCGCGCGCCATCTATTTGAGATTTCTGGTAATGGAGCTTCATTAGGTCACTTAGACGCGGCTCGTTAGGTCACTTAGGAAAGTCCTGATGCGTTAAGAGCGGGGCCTGGTCACAACATATGTGCTTCACCGGCCCCCGAAGGGGGGGGGAGGGGGCTAATGAGATTACTGTCTAAGGCGAGTTTCAATGTCAGCGTCGAAATTTCGTACTTCAGACTTTGGGAGTCTAGCTTTACATGAATCCCCTTAGAACACAGACCTCAAGCTCTACAAAACTTACCACAGAACACAGACCTCAAGTTATACCTTACTAACCCTAGAGCACAGACCTCAAGTATTAAATGACTTACACTAGAACACAGACTTCAAATTCTACATTACTAACTCGAGAACACAGATCTCAAGTTCTACACAACTTAACCTGGAACACAGACGAACATAACCTTTAAACATATTAATAGAAAACCTAAGGTATTTGCAGATATATCTGTACATACATTGAATGCTACACAGAGCAAGTCAAATGTGTAAACTGTTTTGCTAAAGCCCTTTTAATGAGCTTTGCCCATATCTATTTTTAGTGGATTGAAAGCGGGAATAAATAGAATTATAATCAGCTACACAGACTGTGTTGTCCATCTTTTAAGAGCCCCCCCCCCCACCCCACCCCCACGAAGCTGAGGGATTCTCATTACTAGAAGGACGATGTCGGTGGCAATGAAGACTACGGGACGGATTGTTTGTTGAATCAAATATGAAACGGCGATTGGGGTTTGACTGTGGGTGTTCAAGGGGTGTTCAAGTGTTCAAGGGGTTTCAAGGGGTGTTCAAGGGACGTTCAAGGGTGAATCGAACGATCGTTTCAAAGGAGGAGAGGCAGTTACCATTAGGGGGTCGAGAAATATTTTCAGTATGGTGACAAAGTCCATTGATTGTTTTAAGAAGTGAGTGCATAATCGACCACNAAGCTCTAAACCGGCTTATAGAATAACAATACTTATTTCGTGGTTCAAAGGTCATGTAATGTTTAGAAACTCTTTTTTTTTCATTTCAAACTCCATTAATGGAACTCAGATTACAAATCAATCCCGATCAGTGGATCTCATACTACAATTCAATCCCCATCAATGGATCTCATTTTACTATTCAATCCCCATCAATCTCGAGTCGCAATTTTAATTCCATCAACTAAACTCTTCAATTGTTGTAGTTGGAATTATGACAACTCATGTCAGTATTTCAACTCCACAAAATGAGCTCATTTCAAAGTGGGGATCATTATGTCGTAAAAATTAGCATTGCAACAAAAAATATTTCCATAATTTTAGAAATCGCGTTATGTTAGAATAATATTATTTTAGTGAATTATGTTAGGAATCAGATTATGTTGGGATCAGATTATGTTCGGAATAAGATTATTTTAGGAATCAGATAGTTTTGGGATCATATTATTTTAAGAATCATACTGTTTTAGGAATCATATTCTGTTATGAATCGGATTATGTTAGAATCAGATCATTTTAATAATAAGATTATGTTAGAATCAGGTAATTTTAGGAATCAGATTATTTCAAGATTTTACCAACCTTACCAAAAGACAGCACTTTAAATTAAACAGACTTTTGGGAAACAAACAAACGTACCTGTACCCTAGGACAGACACTGTCTGGTTTTGATATATGTACAACATACCTGTACCCTAGGACAGACACTGTCTGGTTTTGATATCTGTACAACATGCTTGTACCCTAGGACAGACACTGTCTGGTTTGATATCTGTACAACATTCTTGTACCCTAGGACAGACACTGCCTGGTTTGATCTCTGTACAACATACCTGTACCTTAGGACAGACACTGTCTGGTTTGATATCTGTACAACAAGCTTGTACCCTAGGAAAGACACTGTCTGGTTTGATATCTGTACAACATGCTTGTACCCTAGGACAGACACTGTCTGGTTTGATATCTGTACAACATACCTGTACCCTAGGACAGACACTGTCTGGTTTTGATATCTGTACAACATACCTGTACCCTAGGACAGACACTGTCTGGTTTGATATATGTACAACATACCTGTACCCTAGGACAGACACTGTCTGGTTTGATATCTGTACAAAAAACCTGTACCCTTGGACAGAATACGTCTGTTTTTTTAAATATATGTACTATGTGCCTGTACATAGGGTTGCGAGCAAAGCCAAATGTTGGGTCCCCGCAAATTAAATCAAAAATTGCAACAAGCATAATTGTATCACCAAATCCTCCGCCGTTTATTTTAGAGCTGAACAATTCTTCACATTTTTCAACAAATCAAATTTCCCAATATTGTGATTTTTTAAAAAAAAATAATTATATAGGCTAATATTTTGTTGGTTAAATTTTGGTTTAAATTGTTAAAATTTATTGACACCAAGAGCGGGTGGGTGACCGTGAGGCCAAACCACGTGACCTTTAATACTCCAGTTATTGGAGTTCATGAGGCCTGACAATGTAAAATATAATTTGTTCCTGCCCATCTCATAGAAATGTTTGAAAACATGATTAAAAAAAAAAAAAAACTTTTTTTTTTCAAGGACTATTTATCAAAAACGAGTTAAAACGCAATAAAAAGAAAAAAATAATTTTAAAAATTTTAAAAACGCAATAAAAAGTAGAAAATAATTTTTAAAATTTTAAATGCATGACGCGGATTTGAAGCAACTGCTACTCCCCCCCCCCCCAACCGTCCTGTGTAGACGCCACTGACTGCTACAACCAATAACTACCCATAGAGTGATGTCATCTTATTAGTTTAACAACGTTAGTAAAACCCTGGACACGCTGACCTAATTTCCAGCTGACCCGGCACGTCTTATGGCTTAATCTTGTCATACAGCCCATGTTTCGTCCCTTGTCCTGGTGTAAAGGACACCGGCCGCGTCCTGAGATAGCTTACGTGGTTGAAATTTGTTAGCTGGCATTCGTTAGCTCGCATTCGTTAGCCGTGTTCGAACCGCCAGGCGGATAGATTCACTCTCTTAAAACCACTTAAAAAATTGAATCTTTTTTTTTACTTTTGCATGGCGTCTCTTGGTGTCCAGTTTGATCTCCCAGGCCCAGGGCGTGATCTATGAAAAGACTGGTCTGTAGAAGAACAGTCTGTAGATCTAGGGCCAATAGACTGGTTTCTAGATGAATATTCTATAGATCCAGAGCCAATAGACTGGTCTGTAGGAGAACATTCTATAGATCCAGAGCGAATAGACTGGTCTGTAGGAGAACATTCTATAGATCCAGAGCCAATAGACTTGTCTGTAGGAGAACATTCTATAAATCGAGGGCATGTGAGTCGCAGCTTTTAGTCCATTTCCTTTCCGGCTATAGATTAGCATTTCTAAAGGTTGGCAGAAAGATGTTGTAGAGCTGTGGCTCCACCCATATTGAAACCACTGATATGGAGCGAACAGTTGTAAGATTTGCTCTGCAGTTCCCACCGGCTCCATCTAGGTCTGCTCACATAGTCTGCGGAAAAATTTTAAAATTGTAAGACAAGTGCCGTTAACTAACAAATACAAGTATAATTTAGAAGAAATCTCGTCTGGTAGCCCCCACCTCACTCCCTCAGAAAATGTCATCTTTGTGATTCCAACACTTGTCTCGTTAACATGGCAACAGACGGAAAATGTCATCTTTGTGATTCCAACACTGGTCTCGTTAACATGGCAACAGACGGAAAATGTCATCTTTGTGATTCCAACACTGGTCTCTTTTACATGGGAGCAGACAGGTGTGGGGTTATGGGACTCTAGGTTTGAACACGGTGACTGATTGCGCTTTGTACACTTATTAGGCAGACAAAGGTCAACCCGTTTTCATGTTTGAACGTGACTCACTCTGCTGTAAATGGCTCTCTAACATTTCAGCATGAAATGACCACAATAATAAAACACAGGCATCAAAGAGACATAAACACATAAGTGTTGATACAGCAGATGCATTCTTTATGGGGATGTCAATATCAGTTTGAGATTACAAGGTGGTGAGCCTGGGTCTAGACCATTGGTCAGTTGGTCAGTTTTATGTTTAATGTTGATTTATGGACACAACTCAAGAGGTTGCACAAGTCTATATGTGGGTTCGCATCTGTTTTCTAAACTCATCTTCAACACTTGGACTTATTTTATAACAAACGGCGGTGTATATGAACGTAATGCCAAACATTTAAGAGCATGACAATTAAGTCAAAATGAAATCTTTCTATAGGATTCAAAGCACGTTCCTATTTATATTTACAGCAACCCTAGTTTTTTTTATATTATTATTATTATAGAGAAAAATGTGTATCCATTCACTCATATCTAATTACTCTTATCCGTCTCCAAAAAACTCAAATAAAATCGATCTCATGTTCATTCGATTCATCATAAAGAACATCTCCCTGATTCTTTCATGAAATGCGTCTACGACCTGCCCATTGCCTATTCCTGGTTGATCCGTCTTGTCGTAATGAATGAACTCCTCATACGAGTCACGTCCCGTGGGATCACAGCGCCCCTTTTGGTCGCCTTTCGCTGGCTCTTCGGTCACTTCATCTTATGTAGCACCATGTCCAAAACATGTCATCTTATTTAACGCCACGTCCAAGACAAGGAGGTTATATTGAAACATTAATGTTAAATGTAACTAAACCAAGCGTAAACTATAATAATTGCGGTAAAAGACGACTTAGTAAAACTCTCCATAGTCAACAGTTTATCCATTCAGTTATTCGTAGTCAGTAGTTTATCCATACAGTGCATTCGTAGTCAGTAGTTTATCCATAAAGTGCATTCAAAGTCAGTAGTTTATCTATAAAGTGCATTCAAAGTCAGTAGTTTATCCATAAAGTGCATTCAAAGTCAGTAGTTTATCCATACAGTGCATTCGTAGTCAGTAGTTTATCCATACAGTGCATTCGTAGTCAGTAGTTTATCCATACAGTGCATTCGTAGTCAGTAGTTTATCCATACAGTGCATTCGTAGTCAGTAGTTTATCCACACAGTGCATTCGTAGTCAGTGGTGACACTGTGACCATAACTTTAACCAGGTCGACATAACGATAACTGCCTTTGACTGCTTCCTATACTTTTTTCCGCATTATTTCTATAACAAACGGTTTTATGGCTCGTAATTCCATAACAATTACTTGTATTAAAAGTCATTATTTGACAAGTCATGTCATAAACCAAGTATTTCTATTCCATTTACTCAATTAAAAGTCATTTTATTACAAGTCATTCTATATGGCAGACAGGAAATAATTAGTACGCAAAAAATTTGACCGAACCCGGATGAAAAAAAAAATATAATGAACTAAATCTGTTTCTACTCACTGATGAGACACGTTTTACAAAACTTTTCACACGCAGTATTAATGTTTAGCCTTGCCATAAGATTGATTTTCATTGAATGCATGAATGGTTCAATAGGTCATCTCAGGTCACAGGTCAGTGGTGGCCGCAACGAATGTTATTGATGGCCGTGATGGACCTGTCAAATGCGAATATTCTATAACTGGCGTACAGTTGTTACGTTCATAGCATATTACCAATGATGTGTTACTGCTCTATCCTGTCTTACTGTGCTCTACAAGGTCTTACTGCTCTACACTGTCTTACTGCTCTATCTTGTCTTACTGCTCTATCCCGTCTTACTGCTCTATCTTTTCTTACTGCTCTATCCTGTCTTACTGCTCTGTGATTTCTTAATGCTCTATATTGTCTTACTGCTCAGTCAACATTCTTTTCATTTAGGAACCAATTTCCAGTAATCAGTCTTTGAGAGTCGTAATATAAAACAAAGGTCCTAAAATCACTGTTTTAAGGGATCCTTTGAGCTCAATCGTTAATTGATGACTGTCTAAAAGAAAAAGTCAACCCCAATTCTAAAAGGTTTACTTCTTTCATACGTAACGTCTTTGCTGAAACCCACGATGACTTGTGTTGGACGTGGCGTTAAATAAGATGACTTGTGTTGGACGTGGCGTTAAATAAGATGACTTGTGTTGGACGTGGCGTTAAATAGATGACTTATCTCAGACATGGCGCTAAATAAGATGACTTATCTCAGACATGGCGTTAAGTAAGATGACTTGTGTTGGACGTGGCGTTAAATAAGATGACTTGTGTTGGACGTGGCGTTAAATAAGATGACTTGTGTTGGACGTGGCGTTAAATAAGATGACTTGTGTTGGACGTGGCGTTAAATAAGATGACTTGTGTTGGACGTGGCGTTAAGTAAGATGACTTGTGTTGGACGTGGCGTTAAATAAGATGACTTGTGTTGGACGTGGCGTTAAATAAGAGGTATTGTCTTGGACGTGGTGTTACGTAAGGTAGAAAAAGTAAGCCCCAGTTTTCAAAGGTTTACTTCTTTCATACGTAACGTCTTTGCTAAAACCCATTCAACAAATTATGATCTTTGAACGATCTTATTAAACGGGTTATTTCCCCTTTCCAAGATTTAGTGGAGAGTGGCTTCCCTTACTCGTAATATGATTTGATTTTCTTTTTCTAAGGGAGAACATTCAAACAGCAGAACGAAAGTGGACCACTGAGTTGCACACAAAAAGGGGATTATAAATAGCATCTAGTATCAAGTTACTTCCCTTTATTAACCTATTCAACTGGTCTTTGACGTCTACGTTACAGACACAATTCGCGTGGCAGACGGATTTGACAGGACACTCACAGGAAAGAAAAGTTTTGAAATACTGAGTTTACGGTGAGAGGAAGATCTTAACATTTCAAAAGCAGTTTTCTTACAAGCATTGGGAGTAGTGGGATAGAAGTAAATAATGGAGTTTGGGATATGAGTATACTGGGGAACTGGGATATAAAGTAATACGTGATTTTAGGACATATGACTATTGGAACTTTGGGATGCAAGCAAATAGGGGTATTGAAATATAAATCTATAGGGTTTGTGATTTTTGTTTATAGGAGTATTGTTATAGAAGCAATGAGGGGTGGTGGGATAGAGGTATAAAGGGGTAGACCTATACAAATATAAGTGGATTGGTTTGGGATCTAAGATGTTAGGGGTTTTCGGATACGAGTATATTAGGGTATTGGGATATGAGGGGGGGATATTTGTGTTGATGAATACAGATACAAGTGAGGTAAAAAAACGCTTATTTATGATGGAAAGTTATGGTGACCTTGTCAAAAGTTCACTCAGTGCTGTACATTTGTCGACCTTGCTCTCAGCCTGGGGTAGTCAAGGTCACTGGACCTGAAACAAAAGCTTCAACCATTAAATCCAGGGATCCTTAAACTTTTTAATAAAGGGCCCGTTTACACACGTTTGAACACAAATATGAACGAAATTCCTGTGCACACTGCAAATGTCTTATTTCGAGTGCAAAAATACAATAATAAAAGAAAGTGAAAAAAAATACAGTAAAATGAAGACCCATTGAATCAACATAAAGCTACCAGTAGTTCAATGGGGATTAAGGCCATGGCTCTCGGCTCACGAGATGGCCAATGTCAGGCTCACTATTTGTACCTGCTAACCGGGTAACCGTACGGCGGAAAGGCGGGCCGTGTTGACCGATCCCCTGGAGGGCCAAATCTGGCCCGCGGGCTGTAGTTTGGGGACCTCCTGATTTAATCAGTCACTCTAGTCACATTTGGGCTGGGACAGGGTGGGGAGAACGTATGTGTGGTGGGAGCGCTCGGAGAAATGGAATATTTGGAAAATTATTGAAGTGGATATTTAGATTAACCTTAAATGTCAAGTTCGCGGATATTAGGTAAGAAAAAGGCGAAGAAGAAGTAAAAGAATATAATGGATTTTGTAAGACTGAATTTATAAATGAAAGATTTAAAGATATTAACAATTTTTACCCTAGCCGGAACTAAATCAGAAATATTTTTTTTAGACTTAGCCGTTAACCTGGCTTAATTCAATGGCTATATATATATTATATATATATGTAACCAATCACGCTCTCTTCAAAAATTCATCTTAATATGTGACTTCTCATGGAACCGGAAGTGCATTTTTAGACCCCCCCCCCCTTAGAGTTATATTTAAAAATATACTTTGGGAAAAGTCAGCTTGACCTTCAGTATATCAAGTTTTGTGGGACGCTCCGTGGTTTCTTTATATTTCAGTTTGGTATCAATTTTAAGTGGTCTCTAATGAGGCGGAGTTGCCCAATCGAAAGTCAAACCTCCTAGTGCAGTGGTTCTCAACCTTCCTAAGGCCACGACGCTTTAATACAGTTCCTCATGGTGTGGCGACCCCCAACCAAAAAATTATTTTCATGTGTACGTCATAACTGTATTTGTGTTTTCCAGTGGTCCTAGGCGACCCCTGTGAAAGGGTCGTTTGTCCCCCAGGAGTCGCGACCCACAAGTTGAGATCCGCTTTCCTGTTGCGTTTTGGGATCGTAAAAGAAGTGACCTAAAGTCTCAAAAACTATTTTGAAAGTTTTACGGTAAAATTTGACTTTGCTATGTCATTAGCATTAAATGTTTACTGTCGTAGTTCATCGTGCAGTTGAAATAACTGTTTTGATTTATCGTTGAATCACATAAAAGAAGTGATTTAATTCAGGTGAATAAATGTAATCATCAAAGACTAGATGAGGCAGTGTAACAGCAGACGTAGTAAGCAATAATCAACTGAAATTATGGAATTTAGATAAATAAAAATAATTTACCTTTCAGTGTTTTTTAGAAATTGTCTTGAATTTTTGTATAAGCCCCCCTCCCACCCCCTCCCACCCTCACACCCCCTCCCACCCCCTCCCACCCCCCACACACACACCTGTCTTTTTTTTTAAAACGTGATATCATTTTCTGAACATTCAAAAATTGTGTCATGAAAAATCGAATGAATCGCTGGCACATACGGAAACAAATGATTAGCATACAGCTTCAATATCCGTCAATCTTCAAGACCCGACAATCTTCAAAGCCCTACTAGCTTCAAGGCCCTACCAGCTTCAAGGCCCTACTAACTTCAAGGTCATACTAGCTTCAAGGCCCTCCTAGCTTCAAGGCCATACTAGCTTCAAGGCCCTTCTAGCTTCAAAGCATCTGCAAGGCCTGACAATGGTCAAAGCCCGACAATCTTCTTCTTCTTCTTCTTCTATATCTTAAGGGCCCACGATCAATTTATTGATCATTTTGGCTCCTATGCATGTAGATGGGATTTGCAATGTTTCTGTTCCTGGTGTTGATGAGGAAATTTCACAGATTTCCAGTGCCACTTTGAGAGGGAATCATGCACTGGGGGTTTGAAGGCTTGAGGCAATAGACACAAATGTGTCTAGTGTTGTCGCCTCAACCGTTCCTTTTGAAAGATTGTTCCAGTCCCTGATTGTCTTGGGCAGGAATGAGCAGCTCCTATACTGTTTTCTTGCTGGTATGAGCCTGAATTGCCTGTCATGGCCTCGTCGCTGTCTATGGGGGAGAGATACGAGTTTCTGTTTAATACTGGAACAGTGGACCAGCCCATTATTTATCTTGTACATCATGGAGAGCCTGGATTGTCGTCGTCGTTTCTCCAATGGTGACCAGCCTAGTGTTTCTAGCATGCTGCCAACACTTGAGGTATTCCTGTAGCGGTTTAGGACAAAGCGTGCTGCTCGTCGCTGGACCGCCTCCAACCTGTCAATGCTCTTCTGGGTAAATGGGTCCCAGACTGAAGATGCATAATCTAAAATCGGGCGGATAAAGGCTTTATATGCTCTTTCTTTCACACAGGAGTTGCCAATCTTTAGATTTCGCCTTAAGAACCCTAGGGTCTTGTTTGCTTGGTTACATACATTGTTAATATGTTCATCCCATCGGACCTCTCTTTGAATGGTAACACCCAGGTACTTTACGGAGGAAACTTGCTCAAGAATATGGCCGTGCAGTTTGTATTGGTAGTGTAGAGGAGTACAACTTCTAGAGATTGATAGTGTCTGGCACTTGGCAGGGTGAAATTCCATGTCCCAGCTCATCTCCCACTCAGCTAACAGATTGAGATCCTGTTGTAGCTGGTCCTGGTCAGATCTGTTGGCGATCGTCCTATACACTGCTGTGTCATCTGCAAACAGTCTTGCCTGTGATGTCAGTTTCTCCGGTAGGTCATTAATGTATGCTAGGAACAAACAGGGGCCCAGGACTGATCCCTGGGGGACCCCTGACTTCACATTGACAAAGGAGGAGCTTGTACCGCCCACCACTACTGCTTGGCGTCGGTGGCTGAGGAAGCTAGAGATCCATGTTTTAGTGGTGCCTTGAATCCCATATATCTGGAGTTTGTGTAGAAGCAAACTATGATTCACCCGGTCAAATGCTTTTGCGAAGTCCATTACTAGCACGTCAGTCTGCTTGTGGTTCTCCAGATTGGTCATCAAGTCTTCTACAAATTCGAGAAGCTGGGTCTCACATGACCTATTGACTCGGAAGCCATGTTGACAGTCATTGAGTATATTTTGGCTTTCAAGATGCTTCATGACTGAGCTTACGATTATGTGCTCCAACAGTTTGCAGACGACGCTAGTGAGGGATATCGGACGATAGTTGGCAGGGTCGGAATGCTCCCCTTTCTTGTAAATTGGAGTGACATGCGCTGTTCTCCAGTCTGCTGGAACATTTCCTGTGCATAGTGACGATTGGAAGAGGATTGTCAGTGCAGGAGCGATTTCTTTGGCTAATTCTTTGAGCACTCGTGGTTTAATGTTGTCAGGACCACATGCTTTGTAAGGGTTAATGGTATTGAGGAGGGCAAACACACCTTGTTCTGATATCTGGATATCTCCCATGATAGGATAGGCTCTGTTCATCATTTTGGTCTTCAGAAGGAACTCAGTCTCAGAGTACTCTCTACCGTCACCAAAGACCGACTGGAACTGCTGATTGAGTATCTCCGCCTGTGCTTTTGGGTCAGATGTCAATTGGCCATCCCACCTCAAGGGGGAAACTCCAGCGTTTGAGGACTTTTGGTGTTTCACATAGCTCCAGAAGCGCTTGTTCTTGACATCTTTGGTCGGGGTGTCTTCCTCTGAGAAGATGCCGTTCATGTAGTTCCAATACGATCTACGCAATAAGCGTTGAATGGTTCGGCGGAGTCTCAGTACCTCCTCTCTCAGTTCCATCGAGCCATTTTTCTTCATGCGTTTGTATTGGCGGTCTCTCCTGTGGATGAGCCTACGGATTTCAGCCGTGACCCATGGCTGATTTATCCTAGGTTTGGTGATTTGGTGTGGTATAAATTTCTTCACTGCATCAGTGATTGTAGTCTTGAACTTCTCCCACAGCTCGTCTGTTGTCGCTGTACCTTGAATCACCTTCATGTTTGAGCTTAGCTCTGTGGTTGCAATCCTTAGGCCATCCCAGTCTGCCTTGGCATAAATTGGGATTTCTCGAATGATTTGTTTCATTTTTAGTGTGTTGACCTGAAATTCACAATAAGGAATGCTGTGGTCCGAAATCCCGGGGATGACCTCAACTTTTTGGACACGATGTGGACAATTGGTGAGGAGTAGGTCAAGAGTGTTCTCCCCCCTCGTGGGTTCTTTAACCAGCTGTTCCAGACCATGGTTGTTAATTATCTCCATGAATTCCGAGTGTAGAACAGGGTATGGGGACTTGGGCTTCAAGGCTGGAATCTGCCAATTCCAACCAGGAAAGTTAAAATCCCCCCCTATAAGGAGAAAAGCGTTTTTTGACTGTGTTGCTCTGTGAAGCGATACCTCGAACCTCCTCAGGCTTGGTTCATCTGCTGTATTTGGTCGATAATAGGCACACACGTAGAGTGTGCGTCTACCCTTTAGTTTCAATTTTACCCACAGGATCTCGCAGTCGTCAACATCGAGTTCTGGAACAGCGTGGCAGTCCAAGTTGTGATGGACTGCAACAAGCACTCCTCCTCCTCTGTCTTTTCTGTCTCGACGAAATACTTTGTATATATCTGGTACAACCTCTGCGTTTGCTATGGAGGGATTCAGCCATGTTTCTGAGCCCAAGATGATGTCGGGTTTTAGGCTGTTAATTAGGTTAGCTATCTCTACTCGCTTACCACTTGCAGACTGGAAGTTTACATTTAATATGCGCAATGGCCTGTGTCTCCATTTGTCTTGTTGACTGCAGCGCATAGGAGTAGAGCAGTGTGGTGGTTGAAAACTTCGAATGTCTCTTGGTGTGGAGATTGAGTGGTTCAGAGAGAAATATGGGAAGGTAGAGTCCGTCCCTGCACTATGTGGGTCAAACACAGACTGGTTAATCTGGCAGCCGCAGACAGTACAGTGCCATTGCACGTCAGAATTTTTAGCATGTTGGTTGTAATTAGAAATGTCGATGCTTTGGCATTGACGATGGAACCATTGCCCACATTGTTCACAGGCAACGCCTCTCTCCTCCACATGTACAACATGGTCACATGCTCCGCAGATCCATGATGACTGGGATTTGGAACTTGATGGGGTATGCAAGGGAAAACCAGCACTAGTAGTAACGTTCGGTCCAGGGTTGGGTTCAGGAGAGTACGAATTTGCCAGGAGGATGCAGGCCAGATACAATAGTACCAGTTTTTGACGGCCTAAGGGCCTCTGAGTAGAGCATGATCGTGATGCTCTATGTAAAATGTCTATAAACACACAGTGAGCAGTACCAGCTATGCGGAAAACTGTCTTCGTACTGAAGTCCAAACATGAATCTTTAAGACCCGACAATCTTTAAGACCCGACAGCTAGCTCATGAATTGTTGAACTTTGTTTACAAACATTATTTCACATCCTAGTTTTTAAATTAATACTTGTCTCCCTTTCGATGCGTTCAAATGATACGCATCCTCTCCCCTCACGCACACACTTGCACACACACCCACACTCACACACACACACACGTGCGTGCACACTCACACAAACTCGCGAAAACCCTCACACACACACAATGTCAATGCACTGTCTTATCAACGTTCAAACACCCAGCGATCATTCAACTTTTGCAAATGAACTCTTAAGAATTTAATGATATTTATGTTAACCCTCCTCGTCCTGTTGCAGGCCCGTATTCCACGAACGGCCATTTTGAAGGCCAGTTCTCGTTCAAGTGACACGTTTCTTGAATATAATCTCAAACACAGAGTTGTTTATCTTTCAATTTTTTTATTCCCTCGGAACATGCAACTGATCCGAGATAACCTTTCAGGAAAGGTGCGCATATCACTGGTGCGCATATCACTGGTGAGCATATCACTGGTTGCGCACCATTTTGATGTTCATTCGGCTCCAGTGCAGTAGGGCGAGTTGAAAACATTTTTCAAGAATGTTTGGCTTGTCAAATCTGATATTAATGCACTGTTAGATAACTGACCTTTGCAGAATTCTATTTTTAGTAAGCGTTGTGCTGTCAACACTGACCTCTGGTGTTCTGATGGCCAGGGCATTGACACAAGATGGACTCGATGGCATAGATAGGGCATTGACAGAATATGGACTCGATGACTTAACACAGGGCATTGTCAGAAGATGGACTCGGTGATATAGACAGAGAATGTTTAAAGGTTAAATGTGCGTCTGGGGGAGGGGAGGAGGACTTCAATCCTTCCCTTTCATTGAATTATTTTGCATAATGTCTGTAACCAGTTTTATGACGGCCCATGATGTCTCAATCTTGTAACCACTGCACTCGAGTGTAACCTTTGCCCCCCAGAATAGCTGTACAGTTTAGTGTCGAATTTTTTAAAAAAGTATTAAATCATTAGATTATTAAAATGTTAAGAAGCTTAAGTCACATACTTAACTAACACTGAATACAAGCACTGAATATCAACACTGAATACTGGCACTGAATATCAACACTGAATACTGGTACTGAATATCAACACTGAATACTAGCACTGAATATCGACACTGAATACTGGTACTGAATATCCACACTGAATACTAGCACTGAATATCAACACTGAATACTAGCACTGAATATCAGCACTGAATACTGGCACTGAATATCAACACTGAATACTAGCACTGAATATCAACACTGATTACAAGCACTGAATATCAACACTGAATACTAGCACTGGATATCAACGCTGATTACTAGCACTGAATATCAACACTGAATACTGGCACTGAATATCAACACTGAATACTAGCACTGAATATCAACACTGAATACTAGCACTGAATATCAGCACTGAATACTGGCACTGAATATTAACACAGGAAATAAAACTAACTATTAACACCGAATCCATCCCATCTCTGTGGCGCTACGGCCCATGTAGATCTTTGGCCTGCCTCACCACTTCCTTCCACTCAGACCATCCCTGTGGCGCTACGGTCCATTTAGATCTTTGGCCTGCCTCACCACTTCCTTCCACTCAGACCATCCCTGTGGCGCTACGGCCCATGTAGATCTTTGGCCTGCCTCGCCACTTCCTTCCACTCAGACCATCCCTGTGGCGCTACGGCCCATGTACATCTTTGGCCTGCCTCACCACTTCCTTCCACTCAGATCATCCCTGTGGCGCTACGGCCCATGTAGATCTTTGGCCTGCCTCACCACTTGCTTCCACTCAGACCCTCCCTGTGGCACTACAGTCCATTTAGATCTTTGGCCTGCCTCACCACTTTCTTCCACTCAGACCATCCCTGTGGCACTACGGCCCATGTAGATCCTTTGCCTGCCTCACGCTACGGCCCATGTCAATCTTCGGCCTGCCTCACCACTTCCTTCCACTCAGACCATCCCTGTGGCGCTACGGCCCATGTAGATCTTTGGCCTGCCTCACCACTTGCTTCCACTCAGACCATCCCTGTGGCACTACGGTCCATTTAGATCTTTGGCCTGCCTCACCACTTTCTTCCACTCAGACCATCCCTGTGGCACTACGGCCCATGTAGATCTTTTGCCTGCCTCACCACTTCCTTCCACTCAGACCATCCCTGTGGCGCTACGGCCCATGTAGATCTTTTGCCTGCCTCACCACTTCCTTCCACTTAGACCTAACTAATGCTATTTTTTTCCATGCTTGGATTCCCAGCTGCTGTAGATCATTTTCCACATCACCCATCCATCTAAGCCTAGTTATGCCTTTGAGCTGGTTTCCTCTAAGGGATTTGGTGATGTATTGTCTTCACTCCTCTGTCATTTGGCATTCTTTCTAAGTGTCCCACCCAGCGTAGCCTACCCTTTTTTTTATTTCTGCTACTAGCGAGGGATCCTGATATAGACTATACAAATCCTGGTTGGTTCGTGTTCTCCATCCATATTCATCCTTTGTTGGTCCATATATTTTCCGGATAAATTTTCTCTCTTATGTGTTTCAAAGGTTTTCTGTCGTTTTTGTTGAGGTCTAAGTTTTACTTGTGTGTGTTACTACTGGTCTGATGACCGATACCAACGCAGAATACAAAACAACATAATAGCAAACTGAGATAGGCATAGATGGCCATTAGAAAGGGATGGAACAGCTAAACCTTTGGAAGAAATACTTATATCTAGTAGACATACATTGTCTTTCTTTTATATTTTAATTGAAGACAAACATAACATTGAGATGGAAAAAAAAAACCCTACACATTCTGTGAATGGCTATAAAGTTTAAAATGTGGGAGGTGAATAAAAAAAATTAAATAAATCTCACAGAAAAGCAAAATACAAAATATTTTATTGGATCTTCTATCACGATTTTTTAAGCTTTAGTTGTGTTGGGATGAAATAAATTTCTAAAAAAAATGACTAAAAAAAAATCTTTAAATTACATTTCCCGTACCATATTTTTTTACCTGCATTTGATACCCTTTACCCCACAAGACTATTCAATTACTCAGTAATAAGAAAATGTAGACTCCATTCGGCTCAGAGATATTTAAAAAAAAAATAATGTGTCCCTTGAAAAAAATTATAGAACCAGCCACGCATAGGACAGTGACTGCATCTCATACATTAATGGGTTACGCAGCATCACCATAAGCACATATATTGAAAGCCCAAATCCCCTCCAATATTTCATTGAACTCTTCGCCGTGTTCTCCGTTGTTAGAGAGAAAAGCTATAAATAGCAAAAGGTTCAGGAGACCACTGGTCAATCCGTCCCTTGCCTGCCCTAGCCGCACTGACGCAAACCGAGACTGAACTTAATGTTTTCAATATTTAAACGAAGTCCCAGACGTGTACCAGTGTCACCTATTGTAATGAGGACCTCGGGGGTTCTCAGTCCTCGCCTCTGCCATCGGTAGAAACGGTATCGCAAAAATAAGTCCCTGAAACAATTGCAGAACATCAGTTTATAGAGGTTTTGTACATAGCGGAAATGTGTAGGGTCATAGTCTGAGATAAAAGATGTTAGATATGTTTTTAAAATCTTCTCTTTTCCCCACCCCCTACCGCCCCAACACCCCTCCCACCCCCAAAATGTGACTTAAGGTGTGCACGGGGTTTAAGGCGCCACTGCAAGTTTACAGCCTTCGAGTCCCACGCGTCGTCTGCCAGCTATAGGATAAGAGAGCATTGAAGATATCAAACAATGTTGAGTGACACAAAATTAAATCATTGTCACCAAAATGCATACATCTGAAGCATTATTTGATCAAAATGAGGATATCGTTTTATAAAAAAATTGAGCATTGAACATCTCTGACTTCATGGAAAAAAAAAATTCCTATAAAAAATGTAGTCGAAATGTTAAAGTTTGAGAACCGATTTAATTACCCAGAATGAACGAGGGCGAATGGCGCCCACAGCAAGAAATTAAATTGCGCCCCTATCGAACTTGAGACATCTATTTTATACACTCAAGATTTATCATAAAGAAGAAGACCGGACTTGATTAGTGTGCAGTATTTTAGCCGTTCGATGCACCAAAACCCTATGAGCAAAGACAAACAAACAAACAAAGAAAAAAACACTATTTATTTATTTTAATTTTATAAAATTGATTTTGCCTCCCTCCCCCCCCCACCCCAACATTTTTGGGAAAGTATGGCGTCACAGCGGCACGTCGATGCAATAAAGTATTATCAAACTATACAGTTACAATAATTCACACTAAAGATTGACCAAGCTTTTTGTTAACTGTATTGATCAATTTAGTACTATAAGTTGTATTGTCTTTATGAACTGGAAAATACCCGTCGCTAGAGGATTTTAGGATAACAATTGCCAGAAAAGTTGTTGAGTCATTTTTCGCGGTGCGCACAGCGTGTGCGAAAACGAGTTTTGAAAGATTTCGGCCGAAAGACTCATTAATCTTTTGATTTCGTCTTCGGTTTCAGCCGAAAGTCATTTTTAACTTTCGGCCTAATTTCGATTTCGGCCGAAATCATAAAATCACTTTCGGTCTCAAGTGTACGATATAAGTACAGATAATATACAACATCATTGCATTTAGTGTGCATGTCCTTACATCTAATGTTCCGTTTAGGGAGATTTAATTTGCAATGAAGATACATTTATTATACAATATGGTTACATTTAGTGTACAATATTGGCTCATCTAGTGTACAACGTAGGTACGCTTAGTTTACAAAATATTGGTATAGTTGTAAAAATATAGGTACATTTTATAAACGCTATAAAACAATTGTTTACCACCCAGCCATATTTAGTGTAAAATCTACATACAATTAGAACACACTATATGTGCACCTGATGTACATTGTTTGTACACTTATTAAATCGATTAATTGATGTTGTGTCGCGTGACGTCTGCGGTTTACTAATGTTTTAATGTTTCTATTTGGTGTCTTGTCTTTTTATCCTTTCTAGCCACGCCCACAAACTCAATGGCTCTTGACGTCATCGTGTCTTCTGGTGATAGAAGGTCAAATATCAAGGTCCTCGTGTAATCCAGTCATCGAAGGTCAAATATAAATGTCATGGTGTAGTCCAGTGGTCGAAGGTCAAATATGATGATCTATGTCTTATACTTTACCAGCAATGAGACCTTTTATATTCGGAAGTTGTAGCGAGCTATCAGATGGTGTAAACAGCAATACGATTGTGTATCCACATGTGAGATTGTGTATCCAGCTATAAGATTGAGGTTGTGTACCCAGGTAAATGATGGTGTGTCCAGCTATGAGATTGTGTGTCCAGCTATAAGATGGCATATCCAGCAACAGATCGCCATCTCCCTAAGTGTGCAGTGCAGCATTTATCTGGTGCTATGAAGGCCATTACAGTATTTCCACGACGAGCTTCCGTGTCCCATTGCTGAATGTCCTCAGAGGACAAAGTGTCGTATGTTGTTGCTGTGTATGTCCGGTGTAAAAAAAATCAAGACACAGGATGTCCCAATCTGTAACTGCTCGCCATCAAATTTCCGACTTTATTTGGAGTTCCATATATGTACAGCAACTGCCTTGATCACATGTTCGCATGTGGTCCCTCGCAAAGTCGTGAGACTCGCTGCGATTGTGTACAGGAAAGTTAATCTTTGATGGCACTGGTATTCAGCGATCGGACAATGCCAAACAGATAAACTAAATCGGGAGCTGGTAGGCGTAAAATTTCGTCTCAAATGGAAGCTTTATAAAGGCTCTCACATCGTGTCGGAATGCCATTCAATGGAGTCAAATTAAACATGACAGTTCCGTTATACCCAGGGAACATTTTAAACGCAAGCATCTTATCTCCAGTCTCATATTCCCACGTGTTTTAGCCGACCGAACGGCCATCAGTGGACAAAACATCACCAGAGTTACAAGATAACTTAGTTCAACTGATGATAACTATCCTTCATGCATCTATATCTCATTAACCCTTGGAATAGTCGGACCGGGACCGGCTGATGGTACATCCACGTGCTAGTCAGCTGTTCCTTAAACCATGGTTGGTGCATCGAAACGACCACATCAGAGGAGCGCCAATCGCTACGTGGAAATTCCTCTGGAGACCATCAAACACGGCAAGTCAACTCTTGTCCTTGACATCTATCATAACAACCAATGGTCTTGTCAACAATGGTCTTGTCTATGTTCATGAAATCTTACATTTAAGGACACATCATTAGCCAGCTCAGGTCATTCAGTCCATCATAACATCATCAATTATTTCGTTAAACATGCGACAGCCTCAAAAACAATCAAACACTAGTTGAAGTTACAAACCAATGACCACATCACCAACAATCAAACATTAGTTGCAGTTACAAACCAATGACCCAATCACCAACAATCAAACATTAGTTGCAGTTACAAACCAATGACATCATCACCAACAATCAAACATTAGTTGCAGTTACAAACAATGACAGCATCACCAACAATCAGACGTCTTCAGTTGCCCTGCAAACAGCTTCTTCTCGTCAGCTTTATTACCCCTCATTCGTGCTGCCACAACATCCAACCACATCATCACAGTTCTGTTAAATAATTATGTCCCATTTTCGGGGTTTTTTTTTAATAGCCGTGGGGGGGGGGGGGGGGAAACGCGGG